>NNCF01125840.1:128943-259436 GCA_002313205.1 Laupala kohalensis
CGCCATACAGCGCGGGAGCCATCGCGGCCGCGCCCTGGTGCCCAGACTCCATCCGCGCCTCCTCCAAACTGCCTCCTGCAACAGGAGCGAGCGTCAACTCCAGTTCCGCACCTGGCTTGCGTCCTGCGCCCGCCGCTTGCGTCAACTTAAATAGCAAGCTCGCGCTGAAAAATTAATGTTTTTAAACGCGAATTGTAAATAAACCGCTATTTTTATTACAAATATTACGCTTTTTTCACCTCCCGCTATTTTTATTACAAATAAAATGTCGCGACAGGAAAGTTAAAACACCTGTAACTACCCTTCGAAACGCCTGCAGGCACCCATCTCGTCGGACCTGTGGGTTTTTACCCAGCGCTCAAGTGCAGCGCATAAGAATATTATTTTCACATTTCATAATTCTTTTTTCTTTCCTTTTTATTGCGGCAATGCGAAACAGCGCGGCGAGTACTGTAGTATTAGGAATTTAAGCGTGGAGAGAATCGCAGCTGCGCGGCTACTCCCACCCGCGCTGCCGTTGCAGGCAAATGAACCGGTGCTGCGGGAGACAAGGACTGACTCTCTTGTCAGCGCAACATTCGGTGAATATTTATCTTCGTGAGGACATGCACAGGAAACAAGCTACAATGGATTAAACTTTCATGCCCGCACCGGCACTACACATATAAACGATTCTATTGTATAAATGACGAATATTTGATCAAAAGGAATGAAAAAGAGAAAGAAACGTAGCTGACAGATGTTGCGTCTTCAAAAAATAATTTTTTTGATTCTTCAGATTACTTTAGTATGTAAGAACTATAACAGGAGTTTCTTGTAAGATCAAGCAATATCGGTTGGTACCGTAACTTGATTGGTGCTGTTTACTTCATCTCTTTGAGATCCATTGTCTCTGAATCAGTCAGTCCAGGATCTTGCAGATGCACGGAGGGTACATTCTCGTCGCCAGGAGGGTAGCGTTTACTCTCCTCCATATAATCTCCAGGTAAGATACGGTACTCATTAAACTGTTTGAACCGCTCTGGACATTCGCCTACGGTTCCTTCACTAGTTTAAGATTAAGATAAAGAGAATAAAAACATTCAATGAGAATAATCACAGAACAGGACCAAAAGGCTAGGTTCCTTGCATGCAATTTATATTCTTGAAACGAATGAAATAAGCCAAATATTTTTCTTTTTTATTGCAAATTATTCTCGGTATAGATGAAACTTATTATTTTTCAAATAAAAACATTTACTGGAAGTGGCCGTATACCGGAAGGAAATGGAATCATGACATACTGTGCACTTTTCAGAAATAGAGCATTGACACTGGACTACAATAGTAATGATTATCAACTTCCGTTCTGTCATTCAAATATATATTACGTCACGCTTTTGTGGAGAGGGTAGAATTTACAAATTGTGGCAGGGAATGACATGAACACAGGAGGACAGTGTATTTATGATATCCGTTACGAAAGAAATTCGGTTTCTTCAGTTTTATAACTGAATATTCCAAATTTTCTTAAAGAGTTCACTATCACTTATTATAGATTTATTGCATAATTATCGGAAGGTTGCCCATTAAAGTATTGTACGGGTTTCGAAGGTCTTGCTTCAGTCAGAAATATTCTTTTCTTACATTAATCACGTTCAAAATGGAATTTTATAAAAAGATAAAATAAGATCCCTAAAGTGCATACATGGGTGGTCGTCAACACTTCCTTTGTGCGCTATGATCAAGAAATGCGAGTAGAGGGAGTGCTCAGAATTTCATGGAGAAATCCCTTTGGTTGCAATCACCCCAGCGACATTATTACCTCGAGCAACAAAGTCATAAGTGCGTCTGGAGTAGGGTTGCCATCCACCCGAGTTTCCCCGGATTTGTCCTCGTTTGTACGGGGTCCGGGGAGCGTCTCCACCGGGTTGTCTACAATGTCAAAATCTTTCGAAATTCGCACCTGTCTCTCATTATTCAGCGATCGCTAATCGAGTTCTGCCACGGTGTAAGCGGTGCAGTGGTTTTGTCCCTTAATTTTAATTGATTTTTATTATCAATCTAGATAAATCCATTCAATTTTGTTTAAAAACAAGTATTTGTAACTGTGTAAACAGTGTAATATTCAATATTATTGAATGAATAAACATTTATTAACCTTATTTCATTGCTTTGTAGGGTAAAGTAATTTTCGTACAGTAATGTCCAGGGTTTATGCTCCAAAATCAACGGTTTTTAGTCTCCATGTCGTAGATTTGCGATTTTGTTGATGGCAACCCTAGTCTGGAGTTGCCTTATTATATTTGGAGTCACACCTTCAGATGGTTCGAACTGTTCCACGGATTGCGATCTAAAGATGATCCCAAGCGAGAGAACTGACAATGAAACCTATCATTCCACACGTAGGATACAAAATCACACTCCCTACTACGAATCAAAAGTAGTGCTTCAGCTTGTTTTCTCCTAAAATAAACCCATAGTATGGTATTACGCAAGATGTTTCGGCCTATGATTGTTTTCAACTCAAGTTCTTAAAGCCCGAGAAGGAAATTAAATCTGTGCAAGTTAATAAGATTTTAAATCGATTCTGCCAGAGTTAGTTTCCAGGCCGATCGTCGTGTCACCACCTTGCTGCTGACGCTGTCAGTCACTTCAACCCTTTCCTCGCAACAATCGAGGGAGCACGGATGGGGGCAGTCGGTAGCTACTGGATGCTAATGGCCAGAGTGTCCTTGCAGAGGCTCGCTGGTCAGCCACGGTGCCGGCGCGGGTGAGGAGGGGAGGGGAGCAGGAAGGCGACTGTGCCGCGGGGCAGGCTGCCGCCTCGTCGGGAAGGGAAGGCGGGGGTCGGTGGGGGGTGACCGCGGTGGCAGCAGCGGCAGGTGGCAGGGCAAAGCAACCGGGACGAGGGATGGGGCAGCGGGTGAAAGGAGGGGCGGCGGGCGACGAGGGCCGTCAGGTGACTGGCTGCGGGCGCGAAGTGGAGGAGTCACGCTGATGAGTGCTGACCTGCGCCCATCCACCCGCCGAGGGATAAGAAGGGATTTGATCACGGCACACAAGCACATGATAAAAACTGAGAACTTCAACATCAGGGGCTAGATTTCCTTCTTAAAGGGTCGACTAGAATTTGACATTTTACAGGTCTATATGGAACAGACGATGTGTATCAGACGGGAGTTCAAAGCGGAGAGGACATGGAGACATGACGATACAGGGACCGCGAGGACAAGAAAGGAGCGAAAAGAAAACAGAGACACACCACAATCAAACTACGTTCAAAGTGAGGAAAACATAGAAGAGAATAATTTTTTGCAAAGTATATTAAACCCAGGTAGTAGCCTTGTGCCAAGAAACAGGTTAGACAGAGAACTATGTAAATAAATCAATAAATAAGCAAATGTACGAAAAACTCGAAAGTGAATGTTGCACTTTCTATTATAGTGGCGTTCTTGAGGTCTGTGTCTCTCCAAAATAAAGGCATTGTTATTATTATTATTTATATTCATTAACTTGTTTTCACAACTTGTAGTTGGATTCAGGTAAGGTGCGGGGTATACCAAGCATCCTCTCCTCAAACAATGTCACAAATTAAAAATTTGACTATTCCACAGGTGTTAAGGATGGCTGCTTTTTGCAAAGTTTGAAATATGATTTTTGGGAGATGAAGCCGATGGATGCTCAGATGCAGACCGTGAGGGATGACTCCAGTGTTGGACAGGACTATAGTAACTATATATACACACTCCACATTCCATAAGCGAAGAATTTGTGTTTTCAAATCTTCATATTTTTGAATTTTATCATTGTAAGTAGTTTGTAGGTTGTGGGTGGTTACTGCAATATCTATTATGTGTGTGATTTTCTTGAGTTTGTCTATTAGAATAATGTCTGGTCTGTTATGATGGTTTGTCTTGGTGAGGATTGATTTATCAAAATAAATTTTGTACCTGCTGTTCTCTGAAATAGATTTTGGGAAGTACTTGTAGTACGGGACAGTGTCTTCCATTAGTCCATACTTCCCGCAAAGTTTCTGGTGGATAATATTAGCAACCTGATTGTGTCTGTGGGTGTGATATGTCTGTGCTAATAGAGTGCATCCTCCTGTCATGTGTTGTATACTTTCTGGTTTAATTTTGCATCTCCTACATTTGTCCTCTGCTATGTCAGTGTCTGTCAATATAAATTTTCGATAGATTTTTGTGCTTATTACTTCGTCTTATTATTTTTGTGCTTGTTTTATATTTGCCATGTGAAATCCCTCCGTTTCCGAGTATAGATTCCCCCGTCCGATGCAGCTTTGTCGACATGAGGTTCATCTAGATCACGAAGATGTTTACCATGAAGTGGTTTAGATTTCCATTGCCTAATTCTCTAACTGATTTCAACGTTAATTTTATTTGGTTGTGGAGAGTGATCTGCTAAATTTAAAGGAGTATATTTCATGTCAGCTGCACATATGTTGTTGTAAAAGTTAGATTCTTCCTTCCTCTGGTGAAAGAAAGCTTGGAGGTTCTTTATTTGCAAACTCAGTAGGTTCTTCAAATGGATTATGCCCCTTCCTCCTTCCTTGCGAGGCAGACTGTGCGTTTCTACATTAGAGCTTCTGTGGTTTGACCTATTTTTCGTCATGATGGTCCTGTATTTTTGCTGGAGGTTTTCTATATCTGTTAGTGTCCATGAAACTACTGCAAATGAATACGTGAGGATAGGAATGGCAAATGAATTAATTGCTTTTGTTGAATTTCGCCCATGTGAATCTGTATGCATTAATTTTACGACACGATCTTCAAGTACCTCAGTTAATTGCTTTTAAATGCATGTATGGTCTATACATCTAGATTGTTGTAGATCCAATTATTTGTACAATTCATTTTCTCCCATTCCTTTATTATTTCATTGTCATTTGTTGTATAAGGTTCTCTTTTAATGTTACCTTTGGAAATGGCCAATGTTCTGCACTTATCGGTACCAAGTCTCATTCTGATATCCTTACTGAATGTTTCTACTAGTGTGAGTGAGTGATTAAGCTTGGTTGAGGATGATGAGTATATTTTAATATCATCCGTATTCAATAGGTGAGTGATATTGTGGCTTTGTTGTTCTGCAGCTTTTAATTGAAAACCACATCTCGTACCATTCAGGAGATTAGAAAGTGGGTTTAGGGCAATGCAAACCAAAGAGTACTGAGTGAATCTCCTTGAAAGATACCTCTATTAATGTTCATTCTGTCAGTTGTTTTAATTTCGCTGCCTATTCTTAAATTAATGGTTGTATTCCATTTTTCCATTAATGCCTTCAAAAAATTATTGAGGGTTGGATTTATTTTGTACATTTCAAGGACTTGAAGCCAAGCGGGACTGTCGAATGCTTTTTCATCATCAATATAGTTGATGAATAAGTTACTATTTTTTACTTGGACTTGCTTCAGGATGACCGAATCTAAGATAAGTTGTTCCTTACAGCCTTTGGAACCCTTCCGGCATCCTTCTGCTCCTCTGCTAATATTTCATTCTGCTCCATGTACATCCTAATTAAGTTCGCTATACAGAATGTCATGATTTTATAAAATGTTTGGAGGCACGTAATTGGTCTATATTTGCCAGGATCAGTACTTTTTTCCCCTTTGAGCAATAGAAATGTTTTATTATTATTTTCTTTTTCACATTCTAACAGAATGGCTGATTGTAAAGTAAAGCAAATCATTACAGTAACTGTCATGATTACGATAGAAACTTTCTATGTGACACATGTTCAACACAACAGACATCTGTATTTTAGGTACCAAGAACCCAACATCCAAATTGTCCAAACCTCTCTTTAGGGCCTTAGGCACTATCCCAGTTGCAGATATCACAAGAGGAACAATTTTGACGGTCTCCAGATGAAACAAATCCTTCAATTCTTCAGCCAATGCTGCATACTTATTGATCTTTCCTGCTTGAGTTGTCCTTAGGTTTCGATTAAGCGGAATGGCCACATCAATTAAAAACACACACCTCTTCTGCTTGTCCGTAAACATGATGTCTGGTCTGTTAGCTAAAATTGTCAAATCCGTTCTAATTGAACGATCCCAGTATATTTTCGCGCGGTCGTTCTCAAGTACTTGAGTGGGTTGGTACATGTAATACGGGCATCCTCTGATTTAAAACAGCTATTTTCTGATGGATGATCTTGGCAACATCGTTATGTCTCTCGAGGTATTCTGTTCCAGCTAGTGATGAACAGCCTCCAACAATATGGTCGATCGTTTCCCGGGTCAGGTCACATCTCCCACAACGCTTCTCTACTCCTCCTTCTTTGAGGATACGTCTTCTGTAGCATCTAGTGGCGATGTCACGATCCTGTATTGCTACAGCAAAACCCTGTCTCAAGGAACAATGAGGCACACTTTAGCCACAAGTTACATAAATTGCCATCAACATACCCTTGGTTAAGCATCTGAATGTGTGCACCATGTAATTCTTTTTGACTCCACGTTTGTATCTTCCAATCACTAGAAGTTACCGCACTCATGGGACAAAATGCACTGTCTGCCAGCCGCAAGGGAGTGCCATTACATTTATCATTTCTGGTGATTACATGATTAAGTGGTACATTGACTTTGCTGAAGAAGTATTGCCTCAAACTGTGTATCATCTTGCTATGGACATTAGATATGTCCATAATGCCTCGACCTCCCACTGAACGAGGCAAAGTGATGCGTTCCACTGCGGCCTTCGGATGATTCATTCGGTGTTTTGTCATCGCCACAAGTACCATTCTTTCAGTTGCTTCCAGATCAGTCTTCTACCACTATCCCAAACGAGGTCGGTATAGGTATCGCCCAGGTGTAAATGGCGTGTACTGTCTTCCCACCATCCTAGTAGGTTTTCATACCTTCACTACCCTCAACATGAATTACTTTGGATAGTTTCCTTCATTTTTGTATGTGTTATGCCATGCAGTTGCATAAAACCTAGATACTTGTACTCCTCATTTTCAGCCAAGCATTCAATGTCTTTATCCAATCCCACATCAAACCCTCCAGTATAATCTACGTTTCCCCGTAATAACACCACTGATTTAAATTTGTCCATTCCGAAGTTCATCCTTATATCTTTGCTGAATTGTACAGTGAGATCTAACAATAATTGCATGTATTGCCGAGTGCTTGCGTACAGCTTCAGATCATCCATATATAGCCTGTGAGATACACTTACTCTCACCTCACCTGCAGACAATTAGAGCCTTATTTATAGCCTCATTATTATTATTATTATTATTATTATTATTATTATTCTATACGGTGTGACTCACTTTTAAGTAGGGAGTGTTAACCCTTGATTCCGATTAAATGTAAAATGTAGTAGGGAAGTATATGTTAACATTTTTCCATGTCGTAGTGAAGATCTGGAGACGGTCACGACAAAACGTGATAGAATAATACAAGTATATCTTATTCCGTGTTTACACTAAAACAAGTTTATGGAAGTAAGTAAACGACCAACCCCTGATGCACATAACGTGATTGAACCAGAGCCATAAAACAAATCAAGATCTCAAACTACTAAAAGCGAGAAATATGGATCAAAGTTTATACTTCAACAAAAACTTAGTTATATTTGTAGAAGTGAAAATGGTAGTTCACAAATATATTTAGAGAACAGATCCTTTTCAATTCTTAAATATCATTCAAAGAGGGATCCGAAGTAATACTTTATCGAAATCGAGAGACGTTACCAAACATTTTCTTGTTATTTATTCCCTCATACTTTGGGTTTAAGTTGTTAATGTATGCCCCCAACATCTAACCCATTTATTTGAAATTCATTGCGTTCTCTCTGAGAGCATTGATGACCGAGAAAATGTTTCAGGAAGAGAGATATTTGCACGGAACATAAAATTGCAGCTCCGGAAGAAAACGAAGACGGCGTGAGCAAGCAGGCGTTTGACACTGCAAAGAGAACGGCGGATTCCTTGGTGCATGAAATGGGCTGATAGCGATGACAAGAAAGCAGTCACGTTCCTAGGAAAGATCAATTTGCAGACTGTTAAGTCTTGTCACAGGAAGCAGGGTGAATTATTTCCGAATGACTGTTGTGTCTTGGTCAGTTACTGTTGTGAGAGGAATCTTTTCAAACCTTCACATCTGTGGCATTCGCATCCAAGATAGTGTGACGTATTAGTTACTGATGGGCATCTCAAAAGCCATTTTATTATCAATTACTAAATTTTGATAATTAAATCGATTTTATTATCAATTACTAAATAATATATGTGTCTATCGTATTGTTAAGCGATAAGAGGCTTTAAATCATTGAACAGCTCGCTTGCAATTGATGGCTATTCGCGGTGAAGCAGTTACGATAGTTTTACCACTCCGACACAACCACATATTCAGCCTTTAATTTGAGTGGATATTTTGGGCTACAGACAACGTAATTAATCCACCACTGGGTGATTTAAGAAGACTCGAAATTCAATTTCAGATTCGACACAACGGAACACGTGCGTGGAAATCGCAATGAAGGGAGAGGGATCACCAAAGAGACGTATGTGATATCAACAATAGCTATCTTTACAAACTTCCTCTACCAAACGGAGTCGGCAAAACGATGAACTCTCTTTTATGGACTCTTGTTATGTGCAATTTTAAATGTGAAACTTTTACTGTTATGTGCAATTTCAAATGTGAAACTTTTACAGTTCAGACTTCCGCGATGCCATCTCGTCTCCAAGGTGGATATTGAGGCATCCGTGACTTAAAAACGAAATTTAAGTTAGAACAATCAATTTCCGAAATGTCATCGAATTTTGGTCCTCTTATATGAGGTAAAATGTTATGAGAGTCTGCCATACGGGGGTTTTACCGACGATTTTCTTTTGAATACTTGCAAGTAAAAAAATGAATCTACAATTCTTTTTCAGTCCCGATTTTACTATCGAGGACATGGATCCGCTGGGAATCCGAGAACCACATCTTCGTTATCAGTAGTCTAGAAGAAAGTGCATTCGAGGGTCCTCTTCGTGGCTTTCGATGTGTTTCCGCGTGAAGAGTGATGTGCGTGTAGATTTCCCATGCTTTCTCGTGCACATGCGTCGCTGCGACAGAGGCGACTCGGTCAGTGAGCGAACGCGGCGGCCGCTGCAAGCCTGAAGGCGGGTCTGTCATTAAGAACCCTCATTCTCCCACTTTTCATGTTTGCTGCGACCAATTAAAAGCAACAAGGAAGCTAACAAGCAGTGTGGTCGCTGGAATGCGCACCACGCGTTGATGGACGTGGGAGCGCGCGGGGCCACACCTCGCACCCATGCACACCCCCATACGCCTCATCCTCGTCTCCATGCGCGACCCCTTCCCTCAGTTCTCGTTCTTCAAGATTCCTCGCGAGGGAACTTGGCATCCCCATTATTTCACTCACGTCCACAATTCGACGGCGGTGGTGTTGTGGTAGCTACTTCGGTCCCACCATGTCACTAGCGAAGAGCTCGAGTTCGATCCCCACTCCGCCGAACTGTATTAGGTTTTCAGTCAGGGTTTCCCTCAACGTATCAATGACGGATCGGCACCTTCAGTTTCTCCGTCGAGAGCAAATGAATCCGAAGAGCATAGTATAATATATCTTATGACACGATTACCCCGAAAAAACTCTCAACAACTCTAAACATTTCGTGTTGATCAGAACCACTACTCAGTTCCGCGATGCTAGGGATCGTATGTGAGTGAATTATGCAGAATAGCTTTAGAAAGAATCCACGGTTTAGCGTAAACATGAGAATGGCGTAGATCGGAAATGTATTCGCGCAGACCTTAAAATATATTTGCAGTTAGTTACGTGCGATTGCGTAAAATGTGTTATTCCGAAAAGAAAAATTTACAACAATATATCATCGAACACTAAAAATGTATCATTTGTGCGAAATATTTTTCATTTCACTCACATCGAGGTACAGTAAGAAAATAATGTCTCCTAAAACTTCGATGACGAGTAACATTAATGTATTGTGCAGTACAATGCAGTAGCATCATATAATGGACACATATGTTGCTTCCGATCCTTTGTAGATAATTGCATTTTTAATCCTAGTGTTTTTTTGAGAAGTTGGTGAAGAGAGAGAGAAAGAATTTGATAAGCGAGCAAAGTTCGAACCACGTTGTTCCAACAGGAAGAACAAAAAAGGCAAGAAGAGACGCTAAGCCACCATCGCGCCATCGGTGAACTAAAATGAGTTCGGAAGTTACATCTTACAAAACTATTACACTCGCGACAACACTTTTCAATATATAACCAAACTACAGATTTCTATTGGAAAATCTAATGGCTTAGTTAGGTAGTTCTCAAATTTTTAGATTCCATTCACACCTCATTTTCGGCGGTGGCCCTAAACATTTCATTGTATTGTGCAGTGAAAATTTAATTATATTTCTAATTAGACTACTTTTCATATAATAGTAAAAATATAATATAAATTAGTACAAGTAAGAAATAAAGGTACAAAGAATTTGAATGTTTAAAAAAGAATTATAATTACATTTATTCCGTCGCACACCCTGACAATTTTTCGCTTCGCCCTTGGGCACCGCGACGTACTCTTAGAACCACCGGTTTAGATGCATCACTCAAGACTAGAATGAAAGATTCCACAACGAAGATGCATCTTTGATTTCTATCTCAAAGAATTATGCTTATCCGCGAGAATGATACGAAATTCTACAAATCTATGATATTTTCTACATATTTACCCCTTCGAGTCTGAGTATCACCAACGGCGAAGAGATCTGGAAATGAGAAGACATTCTAAGGAGCACGGTAGCGGCGACAAATCGCACTGAACGCATTGTGTCGCCTCCAAGGAGGCGCGCAATGGCGTTCGCGACTGCAGCGCATTCACGCGAGATCCAGGGTGGCAGCGACCTTGCCCTCTCCCATTCCAATCCCCGCTCGCACCTCATTAGCAAAACCATCTACGATTTCGCTACGGGTGTAAATCTTAGCCCGCTGACAGACGCCGATCATATTTCATTTTGCATTCCCGCCCGTTATTTCCTTTATAACGCAGTCGGCGATAAAGCGGCAGGCGAAAAAGACGCTTCGGAGATAGGCAATTCATGGGTTCCAAGGAGTAGTGTATTCGCACTTAAAATATTTTATTTCCTACGAGCTTCGTCACAAGGAATTCATTTTTATAAGTAAACCCACAGCAATTTCATTACAAAAGCTCCATTACTTTCATCACGTCTGTCTCGATGTAGATTCTACTGGACGTCCTTAGGAATAATTATTTCTTGAAATTTTGTCAAATTTGAATTCGAAAGATATTATGTTTTTAATTCAAACTAGCATCTGCATTTATAAACCATCCCGTTATTAAGACTCTTGAATAAAAAAAAATTGCTGTTTTCAAACTCCGGCGGTTTATCGAGTCCCTGAAGGTACACTAATATATCTTAAGTCTTGAGCATGACAAAAATATACCTCCTACTTATAAGTATTTTATCGGGTAGAAAAATTACGAACTGCAAATGCTCATGCTATTTGCATTCGACGTGAAGTGAAATATACTACTCTCTTCTCAATGAAAATAATGTTTCCCAGAGAAGACAAAAATAAATCTATTTTCAGTTTCGACGATTTTGGTAAATGGAGAAAACTAATGTCATCAAGAAATTGCATTAAGCGCACGTGCAAATACATTCCTACTTTCTTGAAATAACTTTGATTTTTAGGGCCAGATAAAAACGTCGAGAATCGGAAATCGAACACGGGTAGATCTCCTATCGAATTCGGATCCCAAGCTTTGATCGTAGAGATATTAACCCACCTACTTCCGTTCATCTTCTACAAACACGGAGCTAAGCTACGGGGTTCAATTCCCTGCTGGCCACCATTTCCATTTGACCGTAGTTATCCATAGTACATTCTGGAATGTCTTTTCTACGTGTAGATACACACAAGAAATATGAAGAAGTTCGTGGGCAATAGATTGGTGAGGAATGATAGATAGAAATCACTAAAACCTCTTGCTGCATTCAGATGCAGAACACGACAATTTTCCGGCAGAAAACTTTGCGTCTCGTTCCCCGTTCGCTGCATTTCAGTGTCTTAGTGCAAGAGAGGGTGTGACGACGCGGACTTGTCAAGATGAACGAGCGTTTTGAACTGTCCGGGACCGTCACTCACGACCTGGCATGCACCTCGGTCTCCGCGACCCACCAATCTGCCTCTCCCCCGGCGTCTGCCAACATGAAGGAAGGGAAGGCAATATTTCTGATAAAAAATTACAAAAATTAATTAATTGACAAAAATGTCTGTGTCGCTCTCATCTCAACGATAAAATCAGAATTCCAAAAAATTACACGCAGCTAACGGCTTACGACAGAGTTCACTACTGAATACCTCAATCTAACTGGCTTTTAGATTCATTTCGGAAATGAATCGATGAATTTAAAAGTGATTCAGTTTACAGTCTGTGTGCAACTTTGCCACTTTCACTTTTCGAAAAATGTGCCATCGAACTCTGCTACAAAAAGAGCTCTATCCAAAGTACAAACCAATACTGTCCTGAAGTTGCGTTTTGATCTCTGAATTTTTAACGACTTGTCGAGGGGAAAATTAGATCTATTACTTTCAAAAAGAAGACTGGTCATCCCGAAGTGTTAGAATATGATCTATTGTAAATGCTATCTCCGATGACAGGTAGGAGCTGAACATCCTCCTAGGAATTCTAGTGCACTTCACCCCTAACAAGTACTCGCTCTGTCGAGAGTCTTGCTTTCTAGGTTGTACGGTTGGCAGCTCTAATTGGTCGCATAATATGAGCAAAATAACTTTTTAATTGGACGTTTGATACAACTCTAATTTTTGCGATGTCCATGACATTACGAAGAAACTGATTCCAAAGAAGACTTTCTAGAAAACATTTAGGCTGCCTGCAGCCATAAGAAATTGCGTTTAGTAGAGACCAAATCTAAGAAGATTGAACAGATTTTGAAAACTTATTTTTCTCTTCTGGACGATTTTAGAAGTTTAAGATGTGAGTTACATGCTCAATTTATTAACAATTCGTACAAGGGCACTTTGTATGATTTTAAACCACGATTACTTTATATTGGTAACGAGAATCCAAGGATTATGTTCTATCCAATACGAGATCATTTGAAGATCTTTAGCACATACGATCATTGAAACGAAACAAAATATCTGACGCATAAACAACTGGATAGTATTTTTTTTATTGAAATGAACGTAACACCGCTTCGAAGCCGTTGTCTAGTACCATAACGTCGCGAACCCCTTTCGCTGGCTGCGCGAAGGTGCGTGCAGCCGAGTCGCCTCAATGTCTGCCGCTCCGCTGTCACAACACGTCAACCGTTTCTGAGTTTCCCGCCACTACGCGTGCCTTCTGCTAATGACATGTTGTGGCTACCTCACTGTTGGTGCGCTGCGAGCGGAATCGATGCATTGTATTTTCAGCCATGAACACTGCTCCCACGGACGCTCTATGTTGTCTTCTGCTGTGGCAGATACATACACGTTCGGACATTCGTCCTCAACCTCCGAATTATTTTCATTTAATTCTCGTGGATTGCAAACGGATATAAGATTTAAATTGAGGTACCACTTCGTAAGGGGGAACACAAATTCCGTAACTTAAAATGAATATAATGTGTCGGTTCATTCCTTCATCCTATTCGCATCTCCGTACACAGAGAAAGAAGGACGACCCATCCGAAATAGAGGGGGAGTTGCGGAATGATCGGAGGCTACGGTCGTAGGATATGGCAATCCCTGGATTTGATTACTATTTCATTTATCCTTCTTCAGGTAACCAGTCTGCAATAATCTTTCAAAAAGGTCTAGATCAAATATCACATTTTTTACCCTGTTTCTACACGATACAACATCCTCTGACGAAGACCAATCCAGTAGTCGAAACGATGTGTGGTACATTTTAATGTTATGCACTGAAACGTTAATAAAAGTCTACTTACAATGAAAGTAACACTACCTTAACAAACGTGCAATACATGGCGAAACCTGTGCGCCGTCATTCACAGCTGTCAATTATGAGGACGGAGAACAGCGATAATCATGATACTGATGATACTCATGTGGAATTTAACTAATAAAATACTAGAAGGCTTAAATCTGCGAATAACTTAGCATATTCCCATTCCAATGACACCGCGTCCTCACTGCCGGGTCTGGCTTCGCATCCCGCCCAACCTGTGAGAGCGCGCTCTCCAAGCAAACACGTACCCTCCCTCCTCCTCCTTCGCCTCCGCCGCGATCCCTCGTTGTCGTTCCCGCTCGTGCCGCGCACATCGTTCAGTAATTAAAGTCCGACTACATTCAAGTCCATTACAGACCGCCGGAATCCGCCCCCACGCGCCGCGCTTCCCGCTCCCCCCTTCCCCTGTTCTCTGCGCTCCCCCACTGGTCCATCAGCGTGTTACCGTTCTATCGAGTAGTACATTCGCCTGTCACAGGAAAGAAAGATGGTAGCTTTCTGAATACGGTAAAGGGCAGTTTATCGCAGAGTTGGCGGAGGTAGTCTGAAGTATAAACGAAATGGATATGCAACAGTATTTTATCTTGCTCTTGACACGTAACAGGGAATAAAAACATTTCTAATACCGTGAAAGAAAATTTTCATCAACGAAGAAAAGATCCCAACTCATCATCACGCACTGAGTGGTTATCCCTCTTCCCAATTGAAATGAACGATTTTGCGACCACCAATGACTTGTGTAGTTGAAGGGCAATAGCAACACAACTCTTTGAAACAGGAGTCCAAAGAGTGTGTAATACAAAGAAAAAGTTTATATCATTATTGACGAGATCTTAATTTATATTTACGGCAGTTCCGAAATAAAAATACTCCGTTTCGTATCACCATTACCAAATAGTACAGGACTCCTGTACAGTAATATGTGTACTACAGGATATATCCGTCCAAGATTTTCTACACAACTTTTTAGAAAATATCGGTTGTACGTCTGCATCCGAAAATTTTTATTATTATTTTTCTTTTACCTGAAATACACTATGACGTAAGCTTACAATTTGATAATCATGTCACCGGAGGAACATAATACATTTAGAATAAAATTACTGAAGAAACATCCGTGACTATTAAAGAGAAAATAAAATGGATACTTTAATCTTTTTTTCTTTCTGTCTTTAAATGTAATACATGGCCTAACAATACACCATACCCTCCGTCATCCCTCACTTCATAAAATGCTGTGCATTAGGTTTTTCTACACACCTGTGCACTGAAGCTCGAGATGACAGTAGGCCTATGTTAAAGAGACTTGTCCGACATAAGAACACACCCGAGAAATTCATTTCGGAGGCTATCGATCGAATTCGGAGTACTTTTCTAATTGGTCAGCACTATCTTAATTTTGGACACTATTTTCTTCCCATACTTCACAATTTTTCACAGGAATAACATTTTGTAGTCCCTCATTCTAATTGCCACTCATGCAGCTGCACGGGTGTTTGTGGCGCAACGGGAGCGGAGGCCTAATATTACACATTTAGGACGTGCATCAAAAAGCTTGCTACTGTCCATGCTGCCTGAAATACACCTCGCTAGTTTATTCTCATAATAAATCAGTCAGACTTGACGCGAGACGAACAATTTAAGAGCATTGTGTAACACCACTGAGTGTGTAATGACAATGAAACAGCTGTAAAAGACCCATGAACATTTTTTTCTTTCCATAACGACTTTAGAACCGTTAGTGTGGTGTCTTGGCTCACGTACTCGGGACGTTTCGTTGGCAATGCGTCGGCTGTATCGCTATCGCCAAGCATTCGATACTTCACTGCTCGTTACAAGCATAAATATTTTCGATGAGAAATAAAACCCCGAGAAAACGTTATTTAATAATAATAATAATAAATTTATTGTGAAAAAACAGTACAAGCTGCGTTTCATTTTGAACATCCATTGTTCCCGAACAGAATGCATGCACTGCTCAGTATGATCGTTTGTCTTTAACTTATGGAGACAAGAACAATACGATAATGTTTTATTTTCCTTTCACTCATCGATTAGCATTATTGCTATAAGTAACAGTGTGAGATCATCCATTCTAATGTATAAATGCGTAACGCGAAACTGAGTCTGTTTGCTACCAGATCACAAAACCACTGAACCGATCGTGACGAAATTTGGCAAGGATATAGTTAAGAAGTTCAGATGAACATTAACTTGTATTTTTAAAATGTAATAAGACCGATATAAATGGTTTTTCGCAATAAATGTCGATAAAATCAGGTAAAAAGAGAGTTATATTTGCTTATGCTGGCTAACCAGTTAGAGGTAGGTGAACACTATGAATTGCAATATTGTTTGCCTGAAAGAGATCTAGAAAGTACGTGACAGTACGTCTATCTACAAAAATTAACCCAAATTATTGATAAAATATTAATAATATAAGTGGTAAAATACTTCATTTTAAGACAATAATTTAAGAAGGAAAAAATCAATCATCATCAAATTTAATGGATTATTTTCTTTGTGCGTTTAACAAAGAAAAAACTTCTTTACTTTGTAAAATTTCGACAAATAGTTTATATTTTACAAGAATTTTAATGAAATGGTGTATTGTATACAGTCAAGTTTTGTATTAAGTTTGTATTATTATGAATTTGAAAAATTAGGATGCTGTACATGTTTTTAGAAACTAGCTAGTAAAAGTATTTTGATTTTACAATAAAGACAGATTTTATTTTTTTCCGAGTAAAAGAAGATTCGAGGAAAAGAAAAATCCCAGGCAACGCCCGGTAATCAGTTAGTAAATAATAAAAATGAGGAGAGATTTTGAGTGGGGAATCAGAGTTACGCAGATTTTATAGTTCGTGACCACTGTAACCAGCAGTCACTCGAATGATAATCATTCCTAACTCGTATAATTGATTGACAAAAGAATGAGGGAAAACAGAAGGAAAGCATGTCAGCAGGGTCGAGGTTGAAAAATTCAACTGGGATAGTAAAGAAAAATGAATAGAGGAACTGATACGTCAGTTAGAGGGAAGAGCAGTTCCTGATTTTCTCAGGAAAGACACTACACTAGTAATGAATGTGTCACAGCAACACGGCTAGTATGGCGGAGAGGGATGGACAAAAGGACATCTCCAAGCAAAGCAAAAAACGCAGATGTAAAAACAGAGAGAAACGGACGGAAATAGCATTCAAACCAGAAACGGGTTTAAAAGATTCATTTACGGAAAAGTTGGATAATTCGTCCTCGGAATATTCAATGTGTGTTCCGCGAACGAGAGAGTTATCGTTGTGGCAAAGAATTTATCTTTGTTACACTTATTAGGTGAATGAGTGCTCTACTCAATCGCAGCTCACGATTCATTCATCTATTCAGAAATTTTAGAACCTACATTTTTTTCTCGTACTCAGTTCGAAAATATCTCATAATGAACACACGAATCACTCACAAACAACATCCACAACTAAAGGCGCCATGACCTTCAGTCTTTAATTCCAAAAGAATCAATAACGTTACGAAGAATTCCTTCATTAAGATCACTTTTCCAGAAACAAGCAGTAACATGATTCGCTGAAAAATTTGAGAAACAACACGTTTAAGAGGAATAACTAATTAGACCAATTAACCAAGACGTTTAAGTAGGTGAATGGCGTCAAGAATTATTGGGAAAAGTACTAATTAATAGTAATTAGCTGTAATTCGCAAAGGAGAAACACGATTTTTAAAAATTCTATAATTTATTTAGAAAAATACAAATATAAAAAAATAAATGTTTGACTGTTGTAGCAAATAACAAGAAATACGTTGATATCTCTGGGACACAAAAGGGTTCCTTTATAACAATAACCAGATACAAATGAACATAAATCAACTTTAAATACCTTATTTATTTTTGGTGAAGGAGAGGTTTCCTTCAATATTTAACAACCGTTTCATTACAAATTAATTTCAGTGAGATATGAAAATATTCTTACAATCACCAACTAGTATAAAATTTATGATGAATTCGATAAATGGTTAAATGCAGAACTGTTAAAATTTACGAAGGAGAAATAAAATGGAAGAGAGGCAAGAATAAATAAGTCAAGTATATGATATTAACAACTGAGAAAAAAAAATCATTCGAGTCATCAATACAATAAAGCTTTTCCATCTGCATTACAGCTATCATCAGTAGCACACACCGGGAAATCCTTTATCATTAACGAGATGACATGTACATGTAAATTCATTTGAGAGTATTTAACGAAATCGGGGAAACTGGCGGGGCGTGTAGTTCCTCGGGCAGGTCGGCCGGCGCTCGAGATGTACGCTATGTCAATGCCTTTTCTAATTGCAAAGCGACGCTACTCCTTCGCCGATCAGCAACAGGCAGCATGACCAGAAGCCATATTGGCACACATGTGGTGATGGGGAAGAGGGTGTTGGAGGATATAGACTGAAATGTTTACTGCACGGGACACTGTTTACGCTACACTGAAAGAACAGGTTTGGACGTAAGATCCAAATTCCGAGGAATGGAAGTAATTTTTACAAACCTTTGTATGTCACATCCCAATCATTTATTATCCGAACTATAGGAGTGTGATGTCATATCCAAAGGTTTGGAGAAACCCTTACCTTCCTCTGAATTTGATTCTCGCATCCAATCCTGGGGTACTCACATCCATAGTGTTTCCTCAGTGTACAGCATCTCAAAGCAAATGCAAGGATTGTTCCTACGAAGTATTTAGAAAGTAAAGTGGTTTAATTGTTCCTCGCAGTTATAGTTTGAGCAGAATGGTTTCCAACACACAACACAGATACAATGGTAGACAATGTGCGTCAAAATTTAAGTAGATAACGAAATCGACGATCTTTGAGGAATCATAAAGATGGATGAAAGTTGATACGGAAGGAGAAAAGAGGATTAAGGAAGTAACACGAGGACTTATTTCTCACACAAAAGCTAAAGCAAATTTACGTCTAACATACTTAATCCGAATAGAGTTTAAAAGACCACGAAGTATGACTGAGGTGAGGAAGACAAGTAGGTGCTGCTAGATAGCTGGAGGTTGTATTGCGCCTTCTGATACTTTGGCGTCCGTAACATGTGGTTTTCTAGTATCATTATCACTCGGCGGCGTAATATACGCGCCGCAGAACGCGACGTGCATCGAGATACGTGTGTCAAACACGCCTCGGAACACCTCTGTATCTCGTCTCAATTACCGACGGACTCGAATTAAAAATCTAGGATTGCTCACTAAGGAAAGTATCTCTCTCTTGTACACCACAGAGGACAAAAAAGAAAACAAATTCATTTTTTGTAAGGTGATAAACTTACGATAATTTTTTATAGTCAATTGGCTTCCTTTTTCAAGGTCCAATTTTATTTCTGTTTATCCCCTGTCTACCAAATTTTGGTGTTGTCAGAGGTGAATTGAGTGGAAAATTTGGCGTGTATTTAAAAATTTTTGAATACAATATTGAAATGATCTTCCATTAACCCATAAACGTGTGTTTACCCGTTCATACAAAAAGTAATATTTAGTTTCCTAAATTGTTATAAAAAATATATTAAAAAAAGAGTTATAAAAAAATATATTCAGTTAAAAGTTCGGGATGAGGTATTGTCGAAAAATGAGCTCCAGCATTTATTTGTACGTCGTTACGAGTAAAAATCACAAAAATGAATGGAATATATTGGTGCGTTACATCATCTGAAAAGGAAGAGCATACTTTTTCCTCTTCGCTTTATTTTTAACAATTTTCTCACTTATTTTCGGTATTTTCCGCAGAACAGACTGCGATCAAAATACTTGTTTCTTCCTCGCTTATGCAATATGTAGTAAACTTCGACTTGTTTTGAGGGGAACAATAATTTGAGCACGTTCGCCAGTCATCGGGAAGACCCAGACGATGGAGGCCATTAAATCAGCGGTTGTAAAACAGTGCAGTGACGCGGCTGCACGTGAGGAAGCTCGCAACTGAGAGGACAGTAAACAGCTTCGAGTGAAGCAATCAGAAAGCGAACTCCGACAGAGATGCGCATTTAAGAGAAAATAACGATAAACACGACTTAAGTGACAGGTGGAAAGAGATCTGCGCGCAGATTAAAACGCATCGAGTCATCACAACGTTCGCGATTACATATATTTCGGTGTCACGTATGGAGAAATCAAAACCACGACGCCTCGTCGAAGAAATAAATGCAGTATTTACGTTTCGAATTCGTATGTTTACACTGGCACTACAGATGTGTACGAGACGGTGAGGAAAATTAGTTTCACTTCAAAAACATTGAGTACATTCGAAGAGAAACACGATATTTGCTGCTTTCAACCATCGAAAAGAAGGAAATGGATTTACGGAGCCATACAGAAACGAAATATCAAATTTGTCATTAATTTTATATTAATATCGAGTGGTAATTTCTCTGGTACGTTGTGTACAATACATTACTTCTTTGCGAAATAACAGAATGCTCTATCTTCGAAAATTCAACAAACAAATACCAGCTAATTCCTCGGTGCGATCTGCGTAGACCTGACTGCCTTTATTTTTGCTGACACGATCGAGTGTACAAAATTCCTCTCATAATTTATTGTAACATAACTGATATTTCGACAATTCATTTATTAGGCGGCTCTTGCACTCCTGCTCTCAATTCATGTCATCTGTCTTGTTGTAAACTAGTGCCTTTTCTCTCCATTTCTGGAGGTAAATAAAAATCATTTATTCAACCCTCACGAAGTATCTCTTTGATCAATCAATTCCTCCTACATCTAGTTCCTTGATTACACGAATATGTTCCTCCGACATATTGCGTAGCACTTGTTTCGTGTCCACAACCAGCAAGACAAACACGTCTATTGCTTCTATACAAGAACGTAAGAGATACAAATGTAATACTTGTATTGTAAATGGTAACATGTGTGAAGAACCTTCCAAATGCGCCCGGAATGGAAGAGCAGATTACTCGCTGCGCGACCTCGCCGAGTCCACGATAGGGATAAGTGACAACACACGCTGGTATATAGACCTAAGAAGGGGATGGGGCCAGTCCTCTTCCACTTAGCGCGCGGTAAGTCCCCGGGTAGTAACTGTGCAAGTGCATGCCATATATAACAGGTTTAGTGCGTGGGCAGAAGAAACACAAGGAAGCAGTGCCGCACCACAGTTAAGAACCGGTTTTTTGTTGAGTCTTCGGGGGTAGAAGACCGGGGACATCATTGCGAGGTGCATCGCTTGGCTGGAATTGACATCAAAGATAATCAGGTTACATGAACGTCAACCTCTTCAGCTAAGCATCTGCCTTAATACTTCATTTGACGTGTATTAGGACACGCCGGATTCTAGATACAGCACAGAAATCACAAGATACCATGATTCTGAATATCCATACCACAACCTGCTTTCTTCGATTTATGAAGTAGCCATGTAAAGGTTTGTATACAATAGATAAGCAACAATTAGTCTCATCTGTTCAAAGGATGTTGAGAAGCAACTGAATAAATTATTGTTATATTGTTAAAAAAGTCCTTCCAGTTCAATCCGTCTCTTTCTCCATTTTGAGTCGCCGAATTAACAATAAGTCTCAAGTTTACATCGATCAATACCGATCATTACACATTAAACCAATCAATATTATAATCTGATTTCACTTAAATAAGCAACAAAGAAAACCTCACTTCAGACGTGTCCTATGTGTCTCAGACGCTAAATCTTCCCAAACTGAAATAATGCAACTTCCGAAGATTTACAAACAACCCTATTTATTTCTATCAACCCTATTCGGTTGTGTACATTAATTCTGTAGCCCCATCGTGGCCCGGGTCTTTCTTCCGGTGTTTCTTCGGGTAGAGGAGTATTTTATATACAAGCACTTTAGACTCTTCCCTAGGGGCGGCGGTCTATTGTAATAATTAACCTCGAATTTACAGTTACTTTAATTGTTTCTTTTTATAAACAATATGTTCCGAATAATCTTAGTTCGACAACATTACGTACTTCTGAATTATTTTTTTAGCGTTTTCTTAAATACAAATTTGTTGGTATTCTATTGATATTATATCACTTAGCTAACTTTTTATTCTTATCTTAGGAGCGTGCTGAAATATTAAATTCGCCTCTGCCTTAGGGCCCTTGATCGGATTTGATGAGATGGTCTTGAGAGTAAATTAGTTTCTTGTCCTACACGTGGTCAAACGCAGTTTCTAACAGCTTCCTTGACAATAAATTGTATTAATTAAATTTATTATTATTATTATCATTATATAACAACGGTCTAAAAATTAGTTGTTGTTTGTTTGTGGAAGGAAGGTGAAATCATAAAAGAAAGTCTCGAATGTTTACAAATCTTAGTACCTTCACTCGTCCCACTAGTTCACCGGTGACGAATGCACGTGGCCATTACTGATGCTCCACTTCGGCTCGTTTCCATAGATTCCCGTCGCGCGGTGCACCGAAGCTCCGAAGATGCCAGGTGGCCGGCGATTCCCATGCCTCGAGCACACAACACACAGTGGCTGGGAAATAAAGACAAAATTGCCACCTTGCCCATAGATTTAAGTGTTTCATACATATTTATTACGATCTTAAATATTCATACATGTTTTAAATTTTATGCTCGCAATCTCGGAATTATGCCGCGGGATATGAGCACAGGGAAGTCCGTGCATAATGCCTTGTTCCGAGGATTTGACGTCTGTGCAGTCGTGGAACGACGCACAAGACCCCGCCCCTCATCCGTCTCCTCCTACCCCCCTCTCTCACGTCACGAAAGATGCACCTCTCGAAGGCCGAGCTCGTCGCTGCGTATGGCCTGATTAATCCCAATCTCCAACATGCTTCGGCGAAACAGACATTAACGAAGAACTAATGACTCCTTTTCCCTATATATTCATTTAGTCTCACGTATATTTATGCGACATGGTTTTTAATAATTTATGAAGGCGAACGTCCGCTGCAGTGGCAAAATTAATGGGCCAAGTTCTCTCCCAGTGGTTAGTATGATCACTGACCACCGAGTACACCGCGAGATGGTTTTATTCGAACTATATTTTCAATATTTTATGTTAACAGAAACATTTTCGTACTAACCTCGAATCATCTTAACACATCAAAGCATAGTCGAGACAAACCAGTGAAACTTCCACACTAAAACAATCACGTACTTACATGGCTTTTAGATAATGAACACGCTATACGCGCATAGGATCGATCTCACGATGCCCTTCTGCTGTGTACGTGATGTTAAGTGTACGAATCACGGTATACTTGAAATGCTGCAATACAATACACAATGCCACACTCAAAACGTCTCTATTTTTTTTGTTACAAGGCAAATCTCTTTCGTCGAAATATTCCACGTGATGTGGCTAAAACTGTACCTTCGACATGCATTGAGATGGTGGTTCAAAAGGGTTGGGTAAAAGGAGTACTGAAAACAAACTTTACATACCTGCAAATTTATGCCACTCAAATATTTTTATTTTACCGACGTAGTATTTCGAGTAGCATTCAGAGTTAGAGATATCATAGTAGAATAGAATGTTGTCAGTATTGCACTTGACTTTCGCCTGGAGAAGAAGGCGCCTGCTGTGATGGATACTCTTTACGGATTATACCAAAACATTGCTCATTGTGCTGAGGGTAGTCAAATGATTGAAGTGCTTGGTTGTTATGGAGTAGACCCTCTACCATTTCCAAGGCTAATGATTTTTGTATATCTTCCTTGGGACCCATGACCTCAATATTTTTTTTGGTGTTGGAATTGTGGAACCCTCTTTTCCTCTCATCTACATCTGCAGAAGAAAAGTTTCTATACATCCGCTAGTCAATTTCGTGAATTTTCCTCAAAGAGTTGACAAACTTCTGGTTAGCGGTAAAACTTGCTAAGCGCGGCGAATACTTCATGAATCGCCGATAATTTTTAGGAATGTAATTATTTTACAGAAGTATGAATTATTCAGAAATAAATAGTCGTTAGATAAATTAGAAATTGTATAACGCTCAAGAAAATATGTATTCACCTAATTCATTTTAACTTATCTTTCTGTATGTTCACCAAAATCTTGTCACCACTTAGATGTATCCTCTGTCTCTGATACTCTCACAGTCGTTTTCCCTGTCACATTTTATCATCCCAAAACATACAAAATACCTCCCATTCACTTCCTAATAAATAGCCATTCTCCGACTTATTTATCGAGTAATTTCGCGAATTATGACTTCAAACGTCGGCTAACCCTATGACGTATGCTATTAGCCAATTAGCGTGAATATATCTTTTTGAATTACACTTGTGTTACCTGATTTTATTTCAAATTTGACAGTTACTATTAAGGAAGCAATAAGCAAGGGAGTTAATGCAGCAGTATGCGTGTCTTCCTGTCAATTTTTAACATAATAAATGAGGTTGTAATTTTCCGATGACTCGATCGTCGCCCGTTCATTTTCGGCACTTTTACTACGAAATGATGAACTCAACTATCTAGTAAACACAAAAGTCTTTTGCTTTCATACAGTTAATACATGAAACACTCGTATTATAGTAGAATATTCAAATTGTAGAAACAAAAAACAAAACATTCACAATAAACCCTTAAGAAAGTGGTTTCTGAACAGAGGTGGGATTCGATATTTAATTTACTAAATTGTTCCCGAGGAATAAAACAACACAATTTTCAACCTTAGTTCATTGGATATCGAGTTTTCTAAGGAAAATTAATTTACATCGTCACCATTGTAAATATTTTAGAAATGCTTAATATATTAATGGGGGAGAGGGAAAACGCGCAGCCCTCTCCCCATTTGCCTTCTTAAGACCTCCCTCAGGTTTTTGGTTTCACGAAGAAATAATTTTACAACATTTTATCATTTAAAAAACATAAGTGTTCGCATACAATGTAAAACCAAGAAAGTACAGTTTATTGATTAATTCGTAATATGTGAAACGAACGGAAAAATATAATTTATTATATATTATGTAGACATCTGTGGAGGCTACTACAGCAACAAACCTGCCTAAAATACTACACTGTCCTTGCCGGGTAAAGGCCTACCAGACGGCTATTGACCACATTCTCCAAGTCGTGGTCAGTATCTCGATCTCCAATTAGTCGTTTAATCCCTATAGGAGAATATGTTCCTCTCACTCGTAGAGAACTATGTGAGAAGTCCATAAGCACAAACACTGGGTTACCATTAGTGTGATTTGGAGAATTCCAAGTCACGTATGCTCATTACTACAATCGTTCATTTCACTTCGATTTATTACGTTCTCGGATGAATAAGTTGGACGACCTTGGGCGCAGACTTCTTTTATGAAAGAAGAAAGGAAACTCGGTACCTGCCTTAACCTACAGAACCGGTCTGGCACACATGCACTCACCGGAAGCAGTTCAAGGGTCTCGGCGGCGAGACGGCTACGACGGCACGAGTAATGCGACTCTCTCCGCAGGCGATAAAACTCTGCCCAAGTCATCCGCCCACTCCTTCCACACAGGTGGAGAACGAGGATCTATTAAAATACAATTGTTTGGCGGACTCGTACATCGCTAGCGTTGTTTATGCACTCCGAAGAGATGGATATCTTTATTACCATTTACAAGAAATAGTCTTGTTAATTCACATGAGGCCAGACTTACTAATGAAACCGCACATAAAAAAGCACGAGGTTGGATTGAGGGACTACCACACTGGAGAGACTGCAGAAGGAAAATAATGGGAGTATTATGGAAATGACTCCGGAGCGAGGTAATGCCGAAATCACAAAGGATCATTTTCAGTGGATTAAGTCAACACTTGCACGCTCTCGATGAGTAAAAAAGAAACTCATTCCTGAGGTGGTACCCTCCCGTTAGTTTGCTCCCTAAAGCGCGTCATTTCCTTCCACATCGGCGGAGGTCCGGTGGAACAGAAGGCTCGAGCGACGCCGCGGGCCTGACTCACACAATTATGCCTCATTACAACGAGGGGTATGGGAGACGAAGAAGACACAGCAACGGGCTCCGGACGCGGGAGGGAGGCGAGAATCCCCGACCCATTACGTCATTCGCACCTTCTGACGTCACGCCGTACACAATGGCCGCGGTAATACCGAATTGAGTCCCGAGAGATAATGAACCATTAAAGGCGCGACGCGCTGGGACGGTTGCGGGCGAGAAAAGCACGAGGAAGAGATGACCGCGGCAGCGAAGAAGCAGGTGAAAGGCGGCGGCGACGAACGCGGAGGAAAACGACATTAAATTAATGTGAAGGTCGCTGGGACAAGTGACACAACCTCAGCATTGTTACTAAGAAATTGTTAGGTGTAAGTTCCGTGTGCACGTTCATCACAGCCGTGTCTAATTATCTGTAATTGGCTGCCGCGTACTGCGCCTCATAGGACGGGGCCGCAGCCACGCTTATTGGGAAGCGCAAGGCCCATGACGCCGGTAGAATGAAAATGACGTGCTGTGCGGCATCGGGGCACGGGGTGGGAGGAGGGGGTCGAACTCCCCTACCTTGCTCCGGAATGACAAATGGGTCCTGCTTCCAACTTCCACATCATTCCCTCAATGAGAAAGAGTTTTCAAAAATCTAGAATTTATAAGCCAAGCCGCAATACATCATTTACGATTGCGAAAGGGTGAGGAAAAGAAAATTGAAAACTCAAATAAGCGAAAGTTTTACGATCAAGCAGAATCAAAGACCAAGAGGAGACAGAGCTACGTCCCGAGGAAGGAGACGGAGAAGGTTCATCTGAAGAGAAGAGAAAGTGAAAATTGACTGTCATTCCAAGGCAAACACAACTGAATGAGATAATGTGTCTGTTCTACTGTTGGGGAGCACGGAAACGAAGGAAGGAGAAAGATGTGACGGACAAGAGAATGCAGATGTGCAGATAATGTACGTAAATTTCGTCAAGGAGAAACGGTTATACTATGTAATAAGACAAAATGAAAAGAGAGTAGAGAGATACGAACTCAACGCAGGATAAAGGAGGCAAAGAATGTATCAAAACGGCAATAATCCGGCGAGGGTGAGGAATCGAAACGAAAGAAGAGTGGCTATTCTACGAGGACAGAAGAGAAAAAAGGAACGCGCCAGAGAAGAGATAAACAAAGGGACGCAGAAGGCCACCGGGTGGTCTCAGGAGCATGCTTGAGCAGAGCCAATATTCTGTGTTCACTGCTTACACAACACTCGCACCTCTACCCGCATCTCCAATCGTTGCGTTTACAGAGCTCCCTCGAACTTCCTATTGATGAGAGCATTAAAGATAGAACAGCTTACTTGAAACGAAAACGCAGACTTGGTTGTTTTAAGGGAGATAGTAAGCCACTTCCTGGAGAATATACTAACATGATGTCGGTGGTCGGAAGAAACTCAATAATCTATTAGGCAGATCCTGCGTCGGTCTGGTTAGGAAATATTGAGTGATATTCTTGGAATAGCAAAGCAGATGGCCCATACTTCAGGACACGAGTTCATCTTGTGGGAACAATGAAAACGTTTAATTTCTACTCCAGTAGAAGGATGAATGATATCAGAACTTAGTTCTAGGAACAACTATTGCATTCTTCAAAGCATGTCTCTCTCAAAGGATCATTCACAAAATTAGAACAGAAATATATTTATGACGCGATAAATTATGTCGCATTAACATATTTTAAATAGTGACGAACGAACTTGAGTAAAGTGGAGTGTCATTCCAAGATACCTCAAAAAATACGTATCACTGATCTCACACAGATATGATCCGCCTAAACAATGGTCGACCCAACATCTCTACTTCCCAATTCCCTTAACAAAGTCCAACGGTTAGGTGGAAGATCAGGCATCACTGCTTGAACCTCGCCAAAAGGCATTAAATATATAGATAAATACCTCACCTTCCCAATATCCTCACCCAAATTCGGGAAGAGCAGGTCTCATGGTCTGATCCTCGCCGTAAAACATAAAATAAATAAAATTGTTAAGTCATTCTTGCAAAATCTGTCACGCTACTCTGAGGATTCATTTAAGTGTTCTAAATATTTTCTTTCCGACACCAAGATGTTAAAATATCGATTTAGCGAGGGTATATCGCATTACACCTCCAAAATATCAGAATTGAATTTTAGAAGATTATAGAAATTTATAGATGCTAATCCACAAATGTAGCTTAAACGTCTCCAGTGTTCTCACAAGATGAATCGTGGGCCATCTGATTCACTCTCAAGATTTCTTAACGATTTGCCACAGGATCAGCCTAATAGATAATTTGGAGCATTAAAATAAAAAGTACTACGACAAGAATAAAAGGTGAATAAGAATCAGGTACAACTGTCAGATATACCCTAGCGTGTATGGGCAACGAAGCAATCTATCGGAAGCACTTCTGCGTCATTTTCTGCTACGTCACTGTTCCGTAACGAACCACCCAGTGCCGCAGCCGCGCGAGGAGACTGGATTCATCAGCCGACTCACAGTTTTCATTTGCGAGTATTTACTCGCCGGCGAGCGACCGAGGAAGAAAAGGCAGCGACCTCATCTCTCAAATAAGAACACTCGTGCACAATTTCTTGCGGTGCGGCGGCCGAAAGAGGCAAACAAGGACGAATGAACTTGGTCGCGGGAAATGGTAGACGCGCCCGTACAGAAGATTCAGAAGTAGTACTTGAGGTTAGTTTATTGGGATCAAGTATAGTACAACCAAGTTTAATACTATATTCTGAATCGTTAACAATATATCACGCTAACAATTAAGAACCCACTACTGACCATTGAGGACGGTTTGCTCCACATAATTATGGTATTTATAGAAGATCTTGAAATAGATTCAATAAAACCAGAGCTAGTTTATTGGAATTGTAGGTTGGTAAGTACACGTTATATACGAAACATTAAAAACTGAACTTGTCAACAATACTGCAAATTTTTATTATAATATAGGAAAAAAAACATTCCTTAATTTTTTGTATTTGATCTTTAGACTATACAAATTCGCATGAGTAATAAGAAAATAATGCTTGAAATAAATTGACAAAAATTGTTTTATAGTTAGTTGCGAGTGTATCAAGGGTCTTACTCAGTCTCCTGGTGTGGTAATAACACTCCTTCATATCCAAGACCTTTTTATCTAATTATAATACCTCGTAAATCAGAAAGAACAGGAAATGAGAGTAAATGAGGGAAATTTGCCATTACGAATCTCAGACATACGTAAAAGCTCGGAATATTTTACGCCCCCATGATAAGTGGCGAGTTAGCAGATACGTTGTCTCAGAATTATCCCTCCTTATGCGCAAGGGTGGAACACAGCAGAGCCGGAGGCGAAAACGCTACCAGAGCTTGAGTCCCCACGACGAAGGAAAAGGAATTGTGGGTTCCACTACCACACAGCAGGTGGTCTTCCACCCCTCTTCTCTTACGTTCTCATTAGACATCTTCCAAATAAAATTCTTGTCATCTGTGACAGACGCAAAAGAAATGCAAACAACCTGCAACATATACCAATCATAACATCGGGATGGACGAGATAATCACTCGGAAGGGAATGATGTAGAGCTAAAGCTAAATAAACACAATGTTTTCAGTTACATACTCATTTCACAGTAATTAGGGAACGATATTTCCAATGTCACATCACTCACAGGTAATTCTTTCGTTTCATTGCTTTCATCGATTTTTCTCCACATAATTAGGTTTTAGGAGGCCATGGTGGCAAATTAAACAATTGAAATCACTAAAATATTTTCTTTCTAATACTAAAACTGAACAAAAACGATCCTAGTCGCTAATTAGATGATGATATATTGCTTTTCCATCCCCAAATACCCCTAATCTATTCTTCATAAAATACGTTATTTATGAAGAAACTAATATAAACTGGGAACTAGCCTTATTCTGTTCGTAAAAAGTATGATATGAGCATTCTAAATTCAATGCCCATGAGGTATATGGTTATGGCGATAAAACGTAATTCGTAAACAAAAGTTATACTATATATATTTATATATATTTATGTTAATTATATTTTTAAAACTACTATAAATTATTTATTATAGTTCAAAAAATCCTCAATTTAAGAGATTTACAAAGCAATTTATTTTCGAAAATACTATTCTCTGGCGTTTCTTTTATTTCATCGAAATAATACATTGTCATACATATTGTCTAAATGACCGGTAGAGTGTGTTGCATAAGTTAAAATCGTTATCAGTACACATTCATAGTTTTCGACATTTATAAACTTTAATTCAGTGCCTGCAGTAGGACCAGGATAGCACTCCTGAGTCACGTGGGGAAAGGGAAAGAAGCAGTAGAACCGAGTGGTTCCCCATCGCGGCTGCGCTTCAGTCAGCGACGTCGTCGCGCCTTGCTGCCCGCGAAGCGACGCGACGCTAGCAAAATATGGGAAGTGCCGTCTTGTTTGTTCAGGGTCAAGCAGTGCGCGATCATTACACGCCTCTCCGCCTCTTGCGTTCACGTCGTCTTCAGCATCTTTGCCCGATCAACGCGCGACAATAGAAACGTCACAGTTCTTCACCATCATAACTGCAGTGGGTCATAGACGCTCCAAACCTCTTACTATTAAGTAATAAATAGGTGATAGGGTAGATTTTGCCTCAACATGTTTTTAAAATAGAGATTAAACTCGAAGGGTTTTGAAACATGATTATTTCAACGAGCGTGAAATTTACAGCAGTACGTTTAACATAAAGAGCAACACATAACAAAAACTAAGTATTATTTACTACACCCCACTAATCAACTATATTGACAAGCAAATAATTCGCACATAAAATTCTATTATTTGTGGCATTGTTTGTTAACGGTAACTGTATGAAAACTGTTTTTCAATATAATTAGTAATTTGAATTGATTCAATATATGAACGTAGTCATTCATTCGTAAATACGTTTCTCCCTTCGAGGAGGCATTTTAAGAATGAAACTAACGGCAAGAGATAAAAAGCATTAAGCGTCGAAGGCGCTTGCACTCCCGAGGAAGGACGACAAAAACGCATGCACACGAAGGAAGAACTCAGTAAGCATATCTAGTGAGAGCGTCGCCCGCGCCGTCACCGCCGACAAAAGACGTCTCCCGACGCCGTCAGTGGGTCAGGAGCGTCAAACCCTCCCCGTCCCGCACCCAACCCCTCGCCATCGTCCCGCGTCCCGCCACCGCGCCGCTTCTCTCGCGTGCACACAGCCTTATCAATTCTCCACAACAAAAATCTTCTCCACCAGTACGCGTCTTCTCATTAACACACTTATCTTCATAATAACACTTAATTGTCGTTGCGCAACAGAGACATTCTTGCCGGCGGAGGCGACTTGTACTTGCTTGTACACCGCCAACTACGTCAACGACAGCAGCGGGGGTGTCCCGGCCGCAGGGTCGCCACCCTGACCCCGCGCAGGCTCGCACGGCAGGCGCGACGCCCCGCCCCCTGCCGCGCGAAGGACGGATGGCAGCCATGGTGGTACGAGAGCAGAGGACGCGTTGTCTGCCGGTGGTTCTCCCGCCGACTTCCGTGGACGCCGCGCGGCGCGGACGCGCGTGTACTTCGCGTGGGGAAGTAGCAGGAAGAAGCGACAGGCGCGAAACACGACTTACGACATGCGCTTGACGCTTCGACTTGGGAGCGACGGGGAACTCGGATCAAGGGCTCTCTCCGGGCAGGATCGTCTTTTCTTTCTTAGAAAATAATCTTCGAATAAATATGAAATCGCGAGTAACCAATGTTAGTAATAACATTTTCATCTATTTCACAATGACATCAGGACTCTTCGTATTCAATAAATGCGTTATTACAAAATGGGTTGTTAATAACTATTATTAGGGTGGGTACTGGGAAATAGTTGCGTCTTTCTTTTTCTTCTCTCGCTAATATATTTCAAATCATCAAGAGGGGGAATGTAATAAGAAAATCCACGAATATTTACGACATTTCTAGAAGAAAAATGAAGGAAAACGTCATCCCTCTTCCTTCCCATTACAACAATTTGAGATTTAATTCCAAACCTCGAAATCTCGTATAACACTCATGTGAAAATTTAGACCCCTTTATACATAAATATTTATTCCAAAATTCAATTCGAGTAAAAAAAAAAGCAATTGATTAACAACCTCTATAATTCACAGATTACATATTAGTCCAAATTGTGTGCGTGTTTCAGAGGAATGTGAATGTTACAATCTAAAACAGACTATTCGCTTTTTGATTGCCTTGAAGGCGATTTAGCGTAAGCAAAAATGTTTTTCCTCTCCAATGGGATAGCAAAAGTTTATTTTCTTTGGAAGGTAGTATGTTCTTTAAGAAAACCAACCGAGCATAACTAGCTTTTCGCAGTAATCGTTGATTATTCTTCCGAAGGGGAAGAGGGCGGCAAACGTAATTATGGAATGAACTGCCCCCGCTGGAACAGCGAAGACTAGATTGTAGCTTGCTATTGTTCCACTTGTCTCCGTGGAGCGGAAGTGACAGAACGAAAGATCACTTGGTATTGCAAGAGAGTGTGTGCCTGACAGTAGGATATACCAACAACACCATTCCCCTCTGACGTGGGAAAATGGCAGCTCACTAACTGAAGTAGCACGGCCGTCGCAGCGGTGTCACTTAAAAATGTTAAAGGAAAGGGAACTATTCTCTTCAAAACGAAGTGTTGATGGGTATTGTGCCCCAACGATCTATTATTCTTAAGACGATGCATTAAAATCGTACGCTCAAGCGAAAAATTTGAGTACATAATATCGCAAATTATGTGCTTGTCGATGAATCTCATAGAAGAATGAAGCCAAATCTGTCATGAAAAACGCAATATCGGGAAGCAATAAAACGGCCGACACCTTGCGATATAGATTTTCCCCAACGGTTCCACTTAAGTCAAGCAATCCTGAATTACTACGAAAGTTAAGCTATATACTTATTTGCTTATTATATAATATTTACTTAATATTAATTTCATTTCTCCATTCCATTTCCCACATTAGCGTAAATGTTTTTTTAATCACCCATACAATTTTAACTTTTTCCAAAAAATTGTATATATACTTGAACTGCCGTACTATCTTCATCTAACCACAATTCTTTGACGAAACGCTTGAAGCGACCTAAAGAGATGCGTGTGAGAAATGTTTGAGACCACAACAGATGAGTCCGTGACGTCAGAACCGCTAGGGAAGCTGAACACCGTTGAGAGTTGGATTGATGATTATCTCAAAAAATTACATATTGCACTCCAGAGTCCTTCCCAAATGGACAGGCTGATGGTCGCCTGAAGATCGCGCACATCGCGGACGCTGGCGGCACTAATTCTTCAGGCTTTGGGGTGGTCCAATTTTTATGACTTTTTTTTGCTGATAGTACTTGCAGCATAAGTTTATTACGCGTGAAAATGTTCCGCCCCCGTCTCAGTCTTCTAGTTCTTCGCACACAGTTATGTTGGGTAGCACTACCCAATTTCCTCCTCCAGAGATCACGGATAATCTAATTTTGTAGGGTCTCCTATTACTTTTGTTCCGTCAAGGAAAGTACTCGATTACACATATTCAATAATGTAATAAAATTGAGTAATATTGCAGTAGTGTAATGCCTGATCACTAGGTAAGACTGCTAGTTATTTTGTTTTCTCATCGTATAAGAAAATTAGTAACAACAACTTTACTTCTGCGCTTTTGACATGTAGAGGTGTGGATATCCCTATATTCAGATTAGTTAGAGAGTCACATAAATATTTTCAGTAAACATCATGATTCCTGGGTTTTTACAAGATAGCAGCGAGATTTGGGGATGCACAGGATACCCATAGAATGACTGTGAAAGTACGGTAGAAATACAATTATCCGAAGCATTAATTATCCAAATTCCCAACTATCCGAAAGAGTTTGGAGAAGAAATGTGTATGTATAACAAAAAAAATCTTGATAACTCAGATAACGAAATTGTTGGTGTGGGCAAGTGGTGTCAGGGTGTTCTATACGATCAAGGATTAAAGATCATGATATTCCCAAGAAATTTAGTAAATAATTGTATCGGTTTTTCTATATTGCATCTTTTCGCTGTAACTCCTGAACCTAAGATTGAGTAATCCGAATTTTAACGTATCCGAAGTTTCCCGATCCCCAATTAATTCGAACAAATGGATTTGTACTGCCTCACATGAAAATTATTCAAATTCTGGAAATTTTTCCAGTTTATTTTGCAAAGTGCTTTTCTCTCATGACGAATGTGAAGGTGGGTGTAGTGCTCTCGTATGTCCTCTTTTGAGTTAAACACGGTCGTTTATCGTCCTTTGCCCTTGTTTCGATATTTTAAGTAAATGAATGTCCAGTATTTCCGGGAGCACGCAGCAGGAAAATAAACGCGAATCAAAACCAACCAAATCAATGAATGACAAACGAACAAGTGGGATGTTGCGGAAAAGAGTACATTCGTGTTACACGACACCTGATGATAATGATGCAGCCGAGAGTCGATTCTACCGCGAAAATTGATGTTTGCAAGACTATCACTCGAGTCTCATCCTACAATGAGTTTATTTTCTCTGAAAGCCGCAACGCGAAGAGGAATCGCTCACAGTACAGAAATCACATGCGCTGATAATCAAAGAATATTTATAACAGAATTGTTTAAATTTTGAAATATTGTTCAGAGTTTAAAATAACTCGACACATTACAATAATAATACGTATTAAAATAATGTAAGTAGTTGTGAATAATACCGAAGTCCTACGTTCAACTATCACGTAGTGATTTTCTATTTCTATCCATAAATAATCACATAAATAGCTCCAGGAAAAGTTATCTTGAAAATGAGTATAGCTCTATTTCATAAAAAACACTAATTCCTGGACATAACAATAAGAACAGGGAAACATAAATAGAACAACGAAGCTTAAAAAATAGAAAAATGAAATTAAGGCATGAGGGAATGAATGAATGAATAAATAAATATTTTTATTAGTGATCTTTATGAAACCACGTGGTATGCTCGTCCATCCTATCCTTCTAAATAGTTAAACATTTACAGAACATATTAATATAAACCTGGAGGAGGGATAGATATATTAGGTATAACAACACAAAGAATGCAAATCTTCAACAGAAATTATTTTATTTCGAGGGTAAATGTGATATGTCTTAAATTTTATTCCACGTATTAACAATGATTGACAATTTAGTTATGTATAATTTGATATGCATTCGTCGTTATAGATCTAATATATACTTCGAAAGGGAATGATAAATGTGCTGTGGATCGAGAAAAAAATTGAATAAATTTCCATGGATTCTCACTCAAACGCATTGAGATGACTACAAATATTGAAAATTAGCCAATAAATAATGAAGCATATTAAGAATGAATGGTATGGAATCCAATCACTGGAAAGAGCCGGCGCATGACGGATGGCGAGTCCCTTGATCCGATGTGAGCGCGGGCTGCAGCGAACGGGGCGGAGGCAAGGGACAGACGGACTACGCAGGTCAAACGTAGATGCCCACGGGTCCGCGGCCACTGCAGCAGGGTGGCGACGGAGCGACCGGTTTTCTCCCTGCGTGTGATTCGCAGGTGCTTCTCGCTCCGCCGCCTGCTCCCTAGGGCATCACTCTTCCGCTGCCCGCAATTCATTCCCGAATATCGCCTCTTGCCATCCATCCGCAGTTCAATTGTAGCAATCGAGCGCGGCCGGGGTTCGCGCAGATCCGGGACACTTGATCCGTTGGGGACGCTTAAACGGTGGGTCGAAACCAAAGATCGAAAATATTGAAAGTTGACTTCAATTCATTTGTTCAACGTAATTATGAAAATTATCTGTGAATACTACGTCGCAACACCAATAAACGGACATGAAAAACATATTTCGGAAATTTATTTAGCTACCATACTACTACATAAATGACACATTTTATCTTCAATATTACATGCGGAGGAAACTCTGAAATTTATCATGCGTGAAAAATCTTCTAAATGATCCCTAAGTTCACTACGATGATATATTTTACTTCTAACATAACTTATACCATGTAGTATTATACTGTATTACAACTTAAATTACAACTTACTGTTAAAACATCTTTGAAATCATAATATTCATTACAAAGAACATACGATGTCATTGTGCATATATTTCTTCCGTGTGCCCTACACGTGGAGAAGATATGTGATAACTGAAAATGGCGTCGAGTCGGGAATAGAAGCCATGTATATAGAATGGTGTACAGTTACGGAAGGCGAACGGGTGGTATAGTGATTAACACCCTTGCAGGAGTCCTAGATTCATTTCCCGGCTCGTCGCCATTTTCACCTGACCGAAAGTTACCACATACGTTGTCATTGACTTACAAGGAAAAGCATTCATTTCAAAACCTTCGACATCACACGACGGTTAGCACATATTCTGTTGGTCACAGCTCAATGGACACTTCATTCGGTTCAGTTAACCTTCATAACATGATCTGAGCGCACTGCACAACACTATGATAACCGTGGAAGAAAATCATTCAAACCAGTCAGCCCAAGGCTATTCAGAGCCTAAGGGCTTGTTCAGACACGGCGGAATCCGCGCAGATGCAAACCGCGTGGTTCCAATCCGCGAGGATTGAAAGTGTTCAGACACGCGCGGTTAGTGTGAGGAGAGGGAGTGTGACAGTGGCTTCAGTTCAATAATAAAGTAATGGAAGTCGAAGAAGCAATATGTGTGTACTTGCTCCTAAAAAAAAGAAAACGAAAGTATTGGGTTCATGCAAAAGCGTGATCGTCTCACCCATGGTCAGTTTACGACTTTATACCCAAAGTTGAGGAATTATGAGCCCAAGTTTTTTAACTATTTAAGAATGTCTATAAATTCGTTTGATGAATTACTTGAAACAATCAGTGAACAAATTGCATCTTTTGATACCCATATGAGGTCGAGCGTGTCACCAGAAGAAAAACTCGTGATTACTTTAAGGTAAGGTATTTATTTTCAAACAATATCATTATATATATTTTGTACGATAGAAGACTGTGAGCCGTCATCAGTGCTAGTGCGTGATGAAGGCGATGGAGACTCTGCGATGTTAGAATATCCAGTAAAATATCCTTGTTGATTTGAGTACTGTTGGTTCTGCCAGAATCCTGCATTAGGCGTGCTTTGTTGGCTTATGATACGAATGGGCGATGGTAATGTTTGCCCCTGCTCTATAACCTTGAGCAATTCAATTTTTGTAGCTAAACGCTTGTTTTCTGGAACTTTTTTTAATTCCTTGTACAGCGATAAACAAAAAAGCTTATCTTCATCTTGATTAGTAATATTTTCACTTAATTCTCTCTGTATTTTATCCCGTGACTGAATGCTCTCTTCTAAGATGTCAGCCAATCGATTTTCTGATAACGTTTTCTTCTTTCTTTTATTGGGCGGGGAGCGTATATCACGTACATTCACAAAATTGTTTTGGTCTTTAATGAAGTCTACACTTTCCTCATTTTGCGCTTCTTCTATGTTTGTAGTTGTTTCTTTGTTTTCTATCGACTTCTGAAGAAAAGAAAGCCGTTCAAAATACATGTACTTTGAACCTTTGCATGCACCTGAACCAGAAGGAATTGATTTGTCTTTCTTGAATTCCTTATTGTAAGCATCACGGATGTTCTTCCACTTTTTTTGCAATGTTACACCTGAAAAATAAATCACTATAGTTAAGATTTTTTTTACAGTCTTATGAAGGAGAGCGCCAAAAAATCTCTGCGTCCGGTAAACAATACTATATTTAATTATAATTATTTTATTGTTTCAGATATCTGGGTACTGGTTGTTCCTTTGGAGAACTTCATTACAACTTTCGTCTTGGCAAATCTACAATTACAGGAATTGTCCGTCAAGTATGTCGAGCTTTGTGGAAAACAAACGCAAAAAAGGTCATGCCCGAACCGAATGAAGACACGTGGAAGAAAATAGCTATAGACTTTGAAAGATCTGCAAATTTCCCGAATTGCATAGGCGCCATAGATGGCAAGCATATACGGATTACAATGCCAAAAGATTCTGGATCTTTGTATTATAATTACAAAAACTTTTTTTCTGTAGTATTGCTGGCACTTTGTGATGCTAACTATTGCTTTATTTTCATTGACATTGGATCATATGGAAAAAGTAGTGATTCTGCAATATTTAAAAATTCTGTATTTTATAAAAGATTAATTCAAAAATCATTACAAATACCAAATCCCACACCAATATCCAACATAGACCCTACACCACTACCATATGTCATTGTTGGTGATGAAGCGTTTGGCTTAACGGAAAATTTAATGCGACCCTATGGAGGTAAATCGTTAACATACGAAAAAAGAATTTTTAACTATAGGTTATCTAGAGCCCGACGTAATATTGAGTGCACTTTTGGGATTTTAGCGAACAAGTGGCGTATTTTTCATAGGCCTATAAACGTTAACATAGATTTTGCCGAAGACATAATAAAGACATGTTGCGTGCTACATAATTTTGTTAGAAAAAGAGATAGTATGCAGTTTGAAGATACTTTATACACTGCGCCAATGAGTAATCTTAGTAGATTACATGCAGGAAGAGGTACACCGTCATCTTTAAACATTAGAGATAGATATGCTAAGTACTTTGTAAACGAAGGTCGTGTAGAATGGCAAGACACAAAAATATAAAACCTAACTTAACATGTAAAATAAAACAAACTGCTTACCGAAAAGAGCTTTTTTTCTAATGAATCCTCGTTATCACCGAAAATTTCCACTAGCTCCTGCCAAGCTCCGTTCTTAACAATTTTATTCGAATATTCTGCGCACTGGATGTCCCACAAAGCTGGTCGTTTTTCCACTTCATCTATGAAAAGTTCGGTGTCGAAGCGATCCATTGTGACACGTGCGATACGCGCGGATGACACGGAGCAACTGAACGCACCGAAGGCGCGTCATAGTAACACAACCGCGCGGCATCCGCGCGAATTCATATTCCGGCGGTCGAGTGGCGGCTACCGCGCGGATACTTGGTCCGCGCGGTGTTATGTGAACGTTCTAGTACGATACCATATTATATAGGACCGCGTGGTCGCTCCGCACGGTTTAGATTCGCGCGGATTCCGCAATGTCTGAACTAGCTCTTACTTCAATGATTACAAGGCACGGCATGAATCCGGCACTGAAATAATTAGCGAGAAATTTCTATCACCCTTCGGTTGTGTAGCAAGAATAACGAATAACAAAATACATTCCGACTTCTATCGCCTTTAAGAAAATTACTTCATATAATAATTACAAATTAAGAAAGAGCGTAAACTACAATTTTAGTAAATAAGTTGTGTTTATTATCACAGTTTAAACATGGAAGCAAGCTACCGAGCAATAAGTATTGTAGTAGGATTTAACACGATTTGCTTGCAAAATTCTTGTGGAGACTATGATACTTGACACAGAGGAGAATAAATTTTAGAATTCTTAAGTTGACAATTCATGTAGCTGGTAACTTGATTCAGATGGGAAACCATCATGTATTATTAAATGTCCGAGGATACGAGCTCGATCCTAAAAAAAAAGAAAATATACATTTGCTAGTTCGCACCGAGACGCTTGTAAGTTATGGGGCGAGAAGAATCCCGCGCGAGAGTCAAAAGCCCTAAATTCGGAGTGAACTGGTGATCGTAAAGCACGCCGGTCGCCGAGGATCTCGGGAAGGAGCAGGGAGAGAGACAGCAGCATCTGGCAGGGAGGGCCGCCGCCGCCGCCGCGGTGCAAGAGGGCCCCAGAAAACGCGTCGCTCCACTGCGTCGAGACAGGCAAGTCGAAGCGAGTGAGGGTGGTGGAGGGTGCGGAGGCGGGCCTGTGAGTTTTGCACCCAGATTTAAAACACTGAGAAACCTTCTGTTCCCTCATAGTGGCGAGCGGGAGGGAGGGGGGCAGAGTGGTTGACGAGGGGGCATGGTAATCGCAGGGGCGCCCAGAGAAGTCAGTCCGGGACCAGTTCCTGCACAGCGTTGATGGAAACATACGTAATTATGTTCCATAAAGAATTGGAATTGACCAACACATTCATCACAATATTCCTCATTCCAACCAGTTCAAAACAAATATTTAAAACGAACTTCAATACATTACAAGTATTTACTATACAATATACCCTTGGGAATGAAATCTACTTCACATTCCCCCCACTCTCCTACCTGGTTGCTCGTAATACGCGTGCTTTCTTTGTAGAATAAGAAAAGAATGAAAGGGCTGAAATTTTTCATGACTATTTTTAATACAAATTAAAACGATTAATAAAAATTCCCGTTTTAAATTGTTGATTACTCTGACGTATTATTTATCAAGAGTAAAATTCAGAATGCAAAGTGTCGACGCTTTTATCGTGTAACTCGTCTTACTGAGCGCTAAGAAATGTATCAATTGAGGTATATAGGGGGAACGTGGCAGTAGCACCATTGCGCGGGCGGGAAGAGAGATTCCATGGAGAAGGGCGGGCAGCGTGGCGGAGGCGGAGCGGCGTCAGTGCCTCGGGAAGGCACCGTGTGCGCAGCTGGTAGGTTTCAACTGCCCCGCCGCCGCCGCCTCGCCCACCCTCCTCGACGGGACGGGACGGGAGCAGCTCAGGAGCACAAATACGATAAAGAACGCCACTAGATCCGCCACGATTTTTACGCGAGATGAACGTTTTGAAGCTTTTGTGCGCATTGTCGTCGCTTCTGACAGGAGACAGAAGGGCAAAGCACACCTTGGCTCTGTTCGTTTCCGCACGGAACGTTCGCAAGGTTACGAACCACAGTAAGATTGCCATCAACAAGTTCACAAATCCTGGACAAGGTGACTAAAAATCCGGGACACAACCATGTAAAAATTAATTTTTACCGTTTTTTATATCTTTCTAAGATTTATAATGTAACGTTGCATGTTCATTCATTTATTAATATGGAATAATATATACAGAGGTGCTTAAATTTATTTTCAAACAAAATTCAATACAAACTTTTCTCTTAAATATATACTAACAAAATAAAGTACAGCAATGATGAAGGAACAAAACTACCGCACCACTTACACCATTGTAGAACAAGACTCAAGCAGCTTGGTTTATTTAAAAGAACCCTCGAACGCTACCCGGACACCCGGCAAACTCGAACAATTCCAAGGAAACCCGGACGGATGGCAATCCTACTCCCAACATACTGTTTGAAAGACCTTGAGCTGGGGATTTAGACCAGTTACTTTTATTATACGGGATTCAAGTGTACACTTTTCCCATATACCCTCGTTTAATGCAACAAATTGTATTACAGAATAAATAGGTAACACAAAACATAGGTAATGTTGCAGTTATCATTTCTACGTATTATATGAATTAATAACGAAAAAAATAAAAGTATAGAGTACGTCAAAAAGTACTCGGGTGCTCTCAATACAACATAAATTTATCACAGTTGAGAAAGTTTGACAAGAATACTTTAATCGGCCCGGAATACATAGCACCCCACGAACCGAAAATTAATGACGCAATGATTAATGCAAAGTCTTCTACATTTCTGTGCATTCGGGCCTCGCAGAGAAACGGTTCAAGCTGATGGTCTTGAAATGGCTTCATTGAGACAAATGCGGGAGAAAATCCTTCTTCTCGGGGGCAACACAAACCCTTCTTTACCTCGCGAGTTGATGTGCCACCGATTGCTCTTCAAAAGACTTCAAATAGAGACAGATCATATTCAGAGTGTCCCCCAGTATTGAAATTCATGAGGCAAAAGAACAATACAGATAGACATTCTAAAGAATACGGGGTTGGCTATTGGAAATAAACAGAGCAAGAACACACGTACTAATATTATCCAGTTGGTTCAGTGTGAGAAAAAAATTAACGTACTTTATGCGGTTCCAATTTTTTGGCAATATTATCAATAAAAATGTACACACAAGTAATTAAATTGTAATGTGAATATCATTGACATAACCATTGATTTTGACGCAATGAACAATAAAAATTTGATGGATAAGTAACTGCAAATCGTGCTTCAGCTATCGAGAGCAAGAGTAAAACCGCTTGTTTCAAAGTGTTATACAACGGTAAGTTATGCTCTAAAGCATTCTCGAGGTTACCACAAGAAATAAGAAATCAGTCGAGAAAAGAACAATCAAAAACTGTAAGAACAGTTAAAATCAGACGCAGTAAGTTGAAGAATTTCCAGAACTCGCGGCTGTTTTTTCATATCAATTGCACGTGACAAATTCTACACGAAATGCTTCTTAGATTAGACAATAACACGAGAAGACAATACACAGAGAGATTTTGAATGAAGCAAGGTCATTTGTGGTGAAGTGTAAAACCGATAAAATTTTTTGCTTTTTCTAAGAGAGTTTCTATTTCAAAAGGAGTGGAGTTATTTCGAGTGAAACTACAATTTGGAACAATAGCCTGTTCGAATACATTAACCTAATTAATCCCCCAATCAACGAAATTTAACAGTTTTTACTCCGCCTGCAGTCAGTCTACAAGCAGGTCTCCAAGGTTTATAGTTGAAAAGAGTCTTGCGTACGAATTATTGAAAAAAGGGTATTTTCCTAATCACGGAAATTTGTCACTCTTGACCAAATGCACCCAATTAAAGTTGTAAATAGAAAATATTTTTCCTCGCCATTTCAGCAGGGGCGGGATTTGTGGGCAGGTGCGGCGGGAGATATTTATCCCCACCATATTTCACAAATCATTTGCAACTTAAATTAGAAAAAAAATATTACAAATGTGTAATAGAAAACAAACCTCAAAGTTTGGTAGCTGAATTGAAATTATCAGGTGGAAATCAAATGGAAGACATTAAGAACAATGATATTAAAGATTACTTTGTAAACATTTCCAGAAACGTTCAATTTAAACTGTGATATGAAATCAAAACCTTCAATTTGAAATAGTAAACTGCGTTGTTGAACATATTATCTTGCAAGAATTCATTTTGTATTTCGCAGCTTTTAAAAACTTACAATAGAAGCAGTACTTTTCGAGGTATACTTTCAACCCCTGCGCTGTTAGCTGTACTGAAATTATGTTGAATTTCCGCCCCCACTTTCTGGTTATATAAGTGTTTAATTTCGATAAGATTACAGAGTAGAATTAGTTCGATCATTACTATATTTGTTCTACCTATTTTCACTAAGTCCACTAGAGTTTTCTTATTATAAAATTAAAATACTAAACTTATATTGTATATTGATCACACTGATGGTACACGTTTGCACCACGACAAAATATTACACAAATTAATTCAAGAATCGCGAAATTTCGAAGCAAACAACGTGCAGTGTAGCGAAATGTCAAAACACAAAATGTGGGGCTCACTCTTTGCTGCAAAGATATGAGAAAAAATTAAATGAATAATTCTAATTTTAGTATAATACGAGTAGTAACATGATTGAAAACTCACTATATTAATTCCAAGGCATCGGAAGTAGACCGAAGAATGTGGTAATTAAGGATGACTAAAATAAATGCCAACGCGGTAAAGCCGAGTAATCTCCCCTTGTGCTAGTGCTTTCTCATGGGGGGGGGGGAGGCAGCGCGATGGAATCCGATTCTGTCCGAAGCGATCGGTTTATTTGATCATATTGGGTAATAGGACGTTGGAGCATTTTTACGTCGGACTGGTGTAACCAGTTATAATCTTAACACGAAGGAAATTCCTGTAAAAGAACCAAAACGGCACAACTCTTGACGTCCGGTTACTCACATAAATTGTGAAAATCTCGAAGCCGTGGGATAAATAATTTTCAGAGGTGAGCTCCCCGTGGTCCGTCTGCGCACCGAGCGCCCGTGGCGTGGCCAAGAGCTGCCGTGCTGGGCGCCCTCGCACGCGGTTACGTCGCCGTCGCCGCCGCCGGCTCTGCGGCCAATTACTGTCATCTCAGCCCCGACGTCAGAGAAGCTGGCGTCAAGGTCGCCGGGAAAGATGTCACCGGATCGCCCTGTCCCAGCGCATTTGCTTCTCTTCGCGAGACGAAAACTCATCCGACCGTTATTTAATCAGAGATTCATCAGAGAACCGGAGATTGCTGACAAAACACCTTCTCATATGTTATCCAACCGCAAACGAAAAGTGAAAAGCATCGCTGGAATCGTTTGAGCAACAATTATTCTCAAAATTAATTGTCTAGGTGTTATCTGAAAGGGAATTTGTCAACACAGCCCCATAACAGGTTCTACTTGGCTCCCGCACCGAATACAAACGTCAGTGCAATCAGTTCACAGTGCAGTCATTCCAGGGTCTATTATTGAAAATAAAATAAAAGAGTAGGGGATGAAATAGTGATTGAAACCTATCCAATTGCAAAAAAAATTTATCTTCAAGAGTGCTTTTAAAGAAAAACTTTCGTAACTAAACCTGAATAAACATACTTGCAGTGATGTTTTTTCGAAAAGCTTGGTTTATTAATTTCAAAGTCACTCTGAAGATCCTCGCAAATTTGTATTTCTTATAAATTAATAGGCGCGTGAAAACAAACATTTCTCCGATTCTACGACGAAACAACTCCAATAGCGTTTACCAATAGTAATAATAATAAATTTATTGTCAAAAAACAGTACAAACTGCGTATGACCACGTGGAGGAAAAAAAACTAATTTACTCTCCGGAAGCAAGCAAGGGACCATCCCATCAATTCCGATCAAGGGCCCTAAGGCAGAGGCGGATTCAAAAATTTCAGCAAAAGTTCCTAGATAAGATAAAAAGTTAGCTGCGAGTAATAATACATATATAATGTCAATATGTTTGTAATTTAACGCAAATATGTTTGTAAATTTACATGTACAAGTTATTATCGAACTATAGATTATTCTGAGTATAGTGTTTAAAAATCATAAGAGTTGAAATAACACTAAATTCACGATTTATTGTTACAATAAACACGCCCCTAGACAGCCTAGAGAACCTGTATGATAAATCCGCCTCTACCAGAAGGAAAAACGGAGAAAAACCCGGGCCAGGATGGGATAGTATAAATGAATCTTCCCAAATTCATGCAATAAGAAAAAAAAACAATTCACTTTTCAACGATAAGGACGTGAATCACTTTCAATGGGAGGATTCGGAAAATATTATTCTTTATGGAGAATAACCAAATGTTTGTCCTAGATTTCATTAACTGAATGCTCTAGCGACATTTTTCTATACCTCACCCATGGATCCCTTCATTATACAATATTCAAATTTTATAAACTAACATTAGCTTTCCACGCTATTTTTATTTACGCACTGAAACGAGCAAGCCTCGTTGTTGGTGCGTACGTGTTCATGTTTCCTCACAACACACAAGTGTCAGTGCCGCTAACAGCAGGACCACTCGCGTGTTTATCTCGACCTGTTTCCCAGAGCGCGCGGCACCGCCGCCGAAAGGGCTGCCAACCAAACTCCACATAAAACAGCCCATTAATTTCATTGCCGCCAGACACTTATCGAAGTACAAAAGCATTTAACAGAGAACAAATCAAACGTCGCATTTGTCCTATCAAAGCGTACGTCTTTCTCTGCACCATTTCCGAACGAAAGTTGTTTCGATGGCGAGCCATTAAGAGATGAAGGACGTCTGCAGGCACACGCAGCTCAAACTAATGGGGCAGGTGGGGTCTCGAGCCGAGACCGACGCTGCTGGTTGCGGTGGTGCATTAATGGGTGTTGCAGAGGTAAATGCCATGTGGCTGCTCGACCATGGTACGGATTTCGGTTCTCATGAACGCACACAATATTGTCTGCGATACATCAATCTATGCAGCAAATGAGGATGCACTTCAGTTCTATCATCCGATGTTCCCTGTTAACCACAAAAACAAACGATGGCTTACGAACGGATATCTGCTACCTGATATTCAGCGACATTAATTTGAAAACGACTACTATATTTGGCTCTGGGAATGGGGAATTATAAAATGTATAGTATAAATGTAGGTTGTAGAATAGACCATAGTCGATGCACATATTTGCGTAACACCGTTTGATGAATACGTACTTCATAAATGTGGTAATCTGAAAAAAATTATATAGAAATATCTGCCTTAATTTTGATACTATTCAGTTCCCAATAGTCTGAAATAGTCTCGATCCTGTCACATACAATTCTTTTCTACTCTGAAAGAAATAGAAAAATACGATGCAACTAGCGACAACACCAAAACTCGCGCCCGGTACTAGTTTTCCCATTCGGTTCCGGATCGCAGATATACGGCAGTGCATTCGAATCTCCTATTCTCTCATCCACGCCTCGCCAACAGGAAACATTTGTTTCGCGGTCGAGTCTCGGCATTCGCCTGTGTATCGCCACCCTCCTCCCACCACAACGCCGCCAATGCGGCGAAGAAGAAGTCCAACTACTGGAACAATCTGTATCGAATTTACTTAATATCTACGACCCACAAGGCCGTCGAGTTTCTCGGAGCGGGCGGGTCAAGTCCCTCCACCCAGCCCCACCCACCTCCTCCCTTGGCGGCGCGCGGCGAGAGGCCACCACGCCACGGCGGCCGCAGGGCAATGCCAGAGGAACTCACTTGGCGCAGCCTATCCCACGCAGTCTTCCAAGCTAGCTTCTTTCGAAAAACATCATTCAATAGACTACTTTGCATCCACTATTATGTGTGGTTCCGTTTCTTATTCATTCGTTCGCTGCTGGACTTCGATATTTCAGGTACCTACTCGCTATTTCACCCTTCTCTTCAATTGCGACTGAATTCAATGAATGGCCCGGTTGGGTAAGAAGGGTTAAAGACAGTCTTCAAGAAATCAGGAATAAACGAATTCACACTATTATCACATCTTCATCATCCTGATACATCTCCTAGAGAAAATTGCTCTTGCCAAATCATAACTCATCGCATCACACATCCTCCAATAAAGTTAATAATAATAAATATGTAGAAGAGTCGGAAGATTTTGGAATTGTGATTTCTTGTGGTGAGGATGCTTGGTATACCCTGCACCCCATCCGAATCAAACTACAAGTTGTGAAAACAGTAGAAGATAAATATAGTAATAATATTACTATTAATAATGGCGAGACTAATATTTTAATATATTTCCGAGAAAATGTTTAATAATAATAATAATCACAGGAGGCAATGTATTTAACGACACTCCTTAAAGTTTATTAAAAAGATTCGAGGCATGTCGTAAATTAGGTACCCTCGAAACATCAAGAGAAGTCAGGACATCCACCTCATGACAGAGGCACTCCCCATACCAGTCACAAATATTCCAGCGCAATTCCTACCCGAGGCGGGGCGGCCCCTCCCTGTTGCTTTCTAGTGCTGTAACAATCGGCTCGGGGAGAGAGAAGGGAATTCATCACACACTACTTATTTCGCAGTGTGAATAATATTCACAGACTTCCCTCTTAATGCGCCTGCATCTACTGAGCACGCCACGAACTATCAAATAGATTCGATTTACGTTTAGCTGATACAAATGATCTTCATCTACATTTTTTTAATTACATGAGAAAATAATGAATTTATTTCATCTCTTGTTCAAATCATACACGAAATATATCTGGGAATGAGATCTAATCACAATTTCTATCACTATAGTTAAGAGAACAACTTTTGTCCTTACTGTGAACCAAAAAAAGTAGTATTTTCAAATATACTTGGATCCTGATATTTCTACTTGATTTTTACTCAAATAAGGACCCCCAAAGTACTCCTGTACGAGAGGAATTTCCGCTCCGGAAATGAATTCGTTCAAATGCAGACCACAATTATTGTAAGATAGAAGAAGCCTCGTCTTCGATTGAGGAGATATTCTCAAAATGGTGATGGATCTTACAAAGGAATTTAAAAAAAAATGAGAATCGTGGCTGACTTGCGGATCGGTTGAGGTGCGATAAGTAAGTTCCAACCTTTAAAGTTTTCTCAGGCACCTGTAACTCCGGTAACACTTGCATACATCATATGTAATATACTGTATTACATTGTAATTTATCATGGGTGCGTCCTCTCAAGAGAATAGACGCTGGTTCCCATCTGCGCCATTTGTTCACTATAATGTTCAAATGTATTCTCCGCTGTGGGAGGCTGCACCGACTCTAAGGAATGCCAACAATCACGACGTGGAGTAGTTCCAAATAATCCGCTTCGCTTTCGAAACGGCAGCTGAAGCCAAAAGGCAGTCTCAGTAACTGAACTGAATATTTTCGTTTTCTTAGCTTCTACCGTTTTATTCATCGGGCAGAAATAAAGCCCGTCCTGATGAATGGCTCAACTACAGATGCACTTCAGGGTTTACTGCAAACAAAAACGAGCGCGAAGATACTGTTGAACACATTAACATCAATCTCGGAGCAATGAAAAAGGAATCTTATGACGTGGAGTGAATATCATGACTTGAAAGTATATAAGTATGTAGTTCTGAATATCAATTATTGTGAATACCTGCCAACTTTTAAAAGATATGGAACCGGCGTTTTATACACTAAAAATGGTTTAGTCTATCTCTGTACACGCGAGAAAACGGTAACACAACTGTCCGGAATTCCTAATGTTAACTTGAAACTTAAAATAAATGTTTTTGGAACCAAATTTGCGAGTCTAGGGGAAGGGGGGAGTCGGACCACTCCATACTTTTCTGTTTCAGATAATAGAAAATTTAAAAGATGTAACTTAACAATTTCAGCATTTGTTTGAATGAGGAGTAGACAGAGGGCACTTTATTTTTACGAGTTTAAAAATAACTTATTTCTCATTGCAAAGTCTCCGACAACACTTCAAGTTTTTCCTCCCTTAAAGCAAATGTTAGACGTTTTATGAACCTCTAAATCATTATGGACCGTGTACGTCACCAATTTTTGTCAATCGGAACAATTCATATTTTTGGTTAATATTTTTTATGGTCAGCAACAGCTCGTATATTAAAAAAACATTTTGCAACTAATAAAAATGTGGATCACTCATTTTGATGAGGACCCATAAGGGCCATTCATGAAAGCAAAAATTTTATTTGCTACCTAATAGTGTTTCGAGAGCATGTGATTACACGTTCCCAATCGCTCTGCATACCTGAATAATGACCCAGTATAATTCGAGCATCATAAACATTCCATGGCGGGTCTCGTCCCAGTCATCTACCTCCACCTTCGATATTGCATAAACTTCAAAACCGAGTTTCCTGAATTAAATTTATCGTGAGCGACCCAGTTTTAAAGAATTTTCCGCAAAACACTGCAAACACACTGTTTGGCACTTAAATGATTTGTTCATTTGTTTTCCTGTCATATTGTAGATAATTAAATGTTCAAGAAGCGGTAGACGTAGAAAATTGCGGATAGAAAACCATTACCTTTGATTTATACGTAACATAAGATCCTTGATAGTATGAATATATTAATTAGGGGCTCTAGATAATCCTGCGTATTAATGAGTTTTTAAGTCAGTATCTGAAACCAGTGTTCTTTGAATGTTTAAGAGCTTAAATTTATTATTGAAATTAACATTAGGGAAATAATTGTAAAATAAAATGATAAGAAATATAACTACAAAAGGCTGAATTAGTCTTGCCGAGATGAAAAATCAACACTTTGATAATCAACGCCTTTCCATTATTCTACATATTCTAATATTTTATGACATTTTTATTCTTATCTTAGGAGTGTGCTAAATGTTAAATGCGCCTCTGCCTCAGAGTCCTTGATCGGAATTGATGGGATGGTCCCTTAGTTACTGTCCTCCACGTGGTCATACGCAGTTTGTACTGCTTTCTTGACAGTAAATTTATTATTCTAAAATCAGCAACAGTAAAACAGAATGAAGTAAGTCTTGATATTCTACATACGTAGTGGGGCAATAATATATAGCTCAAATTTTATCGCACTCTCTCTTCTGCCTTCCTCAATCGAGGTAATTCCCTTCAAATTCTAAACATTAATAGATAAAGAGATCGGACTAGACCTCCCCCAAAGAGATTAAGAAATTCCTCGTGTCGTAATGACTTCCTAGCTTCGCGGCACTTTCCTAGAAGCCAGCGGTGAGCACACCCCCAGGTCGCGCACATAGAGCGACCCCGAGAGTTTTCCAGCGTTTGATATGCAACTAGATATCTCGAGACGTCTATTGCTGTACTGGTTTCGAGAGCTGCGATGGGATCTAGAGTGTGCGAAAGTGCAACTGAGGGGGAGCGTCGGCTTCCGCTAAACAGAGCTTCACTTCGCCTGTTTCTGCTCAAGCACTTGTTACGCCGGTCGCTAACCAAGGAACGACCAACCCGCAGCATTTACGCGCCCACACTCAGGTAATCAGTATATAGCTCTTTGTTCCATTCAAGTTGAAGACGTCCATTTCCACCAGTGCAGTAATGGATATCATGCGATAGACACCATATTTACTCTCGTGTTCCATTCTGACTTTGATCAAATGAGATTCACTTACACATCCTTTCTGAGAGTACTGTACATTATAACGCTCCCCATGGTCCCTTACAAATTCTGTAATAAACTGATTCTGAAGTCGTAGGAATTTCACCCCTGCTTCAAAGATCAGACAAAGTCCCAGACATACTCAGCCTGCTGTAGCATGAGTTCAGAGCCTATCCCGGGATCAAATCGGCCGGAGCGAGAGGCTGTCCACATTACCCTGAGCAGGGGCCAAGAAATTGCGAAGCACTCCCTTCTGTGAACTCCACTGGTATGCTTAGATAATAGTTATAAAATGTTTTAGATATATGCACCCCTTGATCTACAGGTGAGTTCCGCCTGTGCCCCCAAGATCATCATACGTCACATAAAGTTTTAATCATATTTAAATATAAAATTACTGTTTACTTTGGTTTTATAATATAAATTTTCAGATAACATACGAATGTACGAAGTTTTTATGTCTCAGAAGAAACAAATTTTCTATTTGAAAAGTAGTCTGAACGACTAAAAACTAACCACGATCTAAATCTTCTGTCCCAATGAGCCGAGGCACGGCCTCCCCGGTCACTGCGACACACACTTTGGACCTGTGGTGGGACAATTGAATTTTCCACACGCTGTCCAGACTGCTATTTCGTTTGCTATTTACACCGCTAGCTATATTTAGTCAACAACATCATTTACTCATTCCCTAAATCACTAGTTCAAGGAAAGTAATACGCTTACTCTATGGGAGATTATTGAAATTATTTTAGGAGATATGCGATGAATAAACGCCAAAGGTCAAAGACCATCAACTAGGAACTTGACAACACTGAGATAGCCAAGAAATCATTGATACTCTTCGCGGAATCCTTCAACATCATGATGTACAGTGGAAGGTGTCTTGGAGCTATCCTCTCCCGCTTTTCAGGATTCTTCTCTAGATGACATCCAAATTGTTTCGATCAGATTGAAGTGCCACCATGAACATGCTTATATATATATATATATATATATATATATATATATATATATATATATATATATATATATATATATATATATATATGTGTGTGTGTGTGTGTGTGAGTGTGTGTAGAAACCGAGGATAATTTAATTTTAGACATAAATTGAGGCTGAGCGTTTATATTATATTAAGACACTTATATACTAAAGTAAACAAACTATACATGAAAACATGCACAACTATACTCGTAAAAAAGTCACCGTAGTATTATTCGTGTTTACTCGAACAGAAATTTCAAAAAAATATTGGTGCTTTGTTTGGGGAATAAATGTCTCATATTTGTAATTTCACTGCATTTTACTAAGTATAGATTTTTTTCTAGTAGTTCAGGGCTAGCATGCTTGCTTGCCACTGAGTCAATGAGTTTTCAATTCCCGACGGCCCCTCTGGTGGCTCAGGTGGTAGCGTTCGTGCGCTTCACCAAGTCTGTTTTGTTCAATTCCCGGTGGGGCCAGAAAAAAATTAGTAGCTTTTCACATTAATGTCACAGTTCATATAGCTGTGACTACTCAAAAGCAAACTTTCCTTCCTCTCTCCAGCTCCTAGTATCAATAACTAACTATTACTAACTACTTCTACTAACACCACGTGGGCCAAGTTGTTGGTAAACCCAGCTAACCGGCCCACCTATACTAATACCATTCTACCCTCCCACCTCCTATCGCTCCATGTAGATATGTTTCAATGACACGCTACATTTCCTATTTACAAATACTACAATAACAAAAATATTCCGGACGTGATCAGAAAAAAATTGCTAGCTTTTCACTTTAATGTGCCAGTTCATATAACTGTGACCATCTAAGAACGAATCCTCCATACGGATTTTATTTTTAAAATTTTTCGTTTCATTAATATTATTAATTAAATCGATACTTCAAATATTCCCAAAGGTGTTAATGAATTCAATTTTGTCTGTTGTGTATGGTATTGTTGTAAATAATCGTAATAACGTGGTAGTTCTAAAATAAAAAGAGTCTCGATTGCTGTTTACTTTCATTTGTAGTCGTATGAAATATATTTGTAAATGGATTTCATTCTATTTCAGGACTTCCCCACAGGCTCCGTGCGCTTGTTTGTGCTCTAGTGCCCATCTCTCTCTTGCACGCACCCGTCCGAAGCGATTCCATGTATGCAGACTGGCTGTCTGCGGGCTTCGAGGGAGCATTGGGCAGAGGCGCTCGCCTTATCGACGGGTTGCTGGAAAGGAGACCTCCGGAGAGTCACGACTTTTGAGCTCCGCAGATGACGCAACTGTCTCGCAGCCGAGTAGTGACGAGTCGGCACAATGGGAAGAAAGTAAAAGTGGAGAAGCTGTCGCGAGGTGTTCCTACTGTTCTCTCATGCTCGATCGAATACTTTCCATATCGATACTAAGAGTGATGCGAATCTATTTGTATTGGCGGAAGGTCCGGAAGTAAAATGCATCAAATAGCCATTAAATTTCACGATCGATAAAACAAGCAAATAATTCATGATTTACACGTGAAGACGAAATTACTACATAAATTTAAATATGAATATAATTAGAAATTGAAAAATAAATTTGTTGGTATTCAGTTAATATTATAGCATTTTCATTCTAATCTTGAGGGGGCAGGGTTGAAATTAGGGCTTTTGATCATTCAATGGGATGGTTCGTTACTTGCTTCCGGAGAGTAAATTATTCCTCCAAGTGGTCATACGCAGTTTGCATCTGCTTTATGACAATAAATTTATTATTATAAAAAATAGAATTTGGTGGGTGGGGGAAGCTGTTCAACTACCCTCTTTAGTTCACTGACATTCGTTACGTGGTATTCGACGTAGCTAGGCGAGGTACGGTTGAATGAAATGGAGGGTATAATTTGGCATATCAATTTCAAGCAAATTACGCTCTCAATTCGTGTATGAGTAGAAGGGACATTTTATGCGAGGAATACACGACCTTTTCGATCGAAACTGAACTACTTCTTGGTCTTGAAAGAGCAGAATTTCAATACGTTTTGCTAAGAGAAGAATCCTTTGACACAACCAATCATATTTCTGTTTCCTTTCGTCGATAGAAGTACTTGGAGAACTACAGAACGTTCTCATTCCTTTGAGGAGATCCTTCAGGAAGTTATTTGAAAAGAAAGAAGAATTCAGGCGTGAGCGGTAAGATACTTCGACACAAGTCATACATGAAGCGTTGTAACGGATCATACAAAAAGGAATAACAATAGAATTACTTTCATAACGTTTTCCAATCTATTTAAGAAAGGAACATTCTCGTCTTCCTATAAATTACATCGAAAGTAATTTGTGAAATATCCATTGGTGAATCTGTCTCAGGTGTAATGAAAGTGTGCGTTATGAAGAGACTGCAAACTAGTCCTGAATATACAAATATTGTGTATAAGTATGCGTGAGTGTGAGAGTTATACAACACATGTTTAACCAGCTTTACGCCAGATACCTGCCTGCACATAACCTTATTTCGAGAACAGTCATAATTAAAATCTAGAGGATAATAATATTTACAAGCTCTCCGGTCGCACCGCATAAACAGACTAGCTGTGATCGGTATGGGCATCGCCTCACAGTGCGGAAGAATCAGCAATTCGAATCACAGTCACCCGCAGTCCAGACGGAATCGGGAACCAAAGATTGTCTTTATCGCCACGAGTCGCTCGAACTCCTGACCTTGGGAGCGTATCACAATCTTCCCACCCCTCGCCAGCACGTGAGGATGCGAGTGGGTAGCGGTGCAGGCGAAGACGGGATCGTCTCCGGCGCCACTCCCACTCTGCCCAGTCGCCGGCCTCTTATCAGGGGCAGCGACCCCGTTATCAGCGTCGAAGAGAAAGATGACCTCCGAAAGAGAACAGCTTCACGAGTGTGGGAGCGTCTAGAACGAAGAGCCGAGATGACGAACATCCGAGTCCACGATGACCAGGAAAGTCGTTAACAAAATCACGATTCCAGGACAAGGGGACCAAAACCCAGAGATTTTCCGCGTACCTACACAATAAAATAATTTTAATTAATAAATAAGTTTAATTTACTTTCATGTATCACGTTTTTAATTGAATAAGAAACAAAGCGGTGCTTAAAAAGAAACATTTAAATTTACAGAAATGTAAATTCCTACCTCTATTGGTAACAAAAATAAATTAGAACTTCAATTGAGGATTCGCTGACACCGTTGCAAAACTAACGACGGGTGAATAATCGGAGGTGCGCGAGAATTTCGAACGATTCTCTAATGTCTATAAGATACGAGCAAATTATATCCCAATTTGTTTGGAATTAACAGACTTATTCGAAACAATATCAATGAAAGGAAAATGACGGACGAAAAGCTCAAAGCAAACATTTTAACGTCTACTATGAGATCATTAAAGATTGAAAAGAATATGTTTTATTCACACCAATAACAACTGTGATGCAGTAGAAGAATTAGTGACGATACTTATTAACATTACTATGCTCATTGAAAATAATAAAGGACACACTTTACTTAACTATCCCGATACCTCCTGTAACATACGATTACACCGCCAAAGACTCCGAGTAAAAACAGGGTGACAAGATTGCGATCCTTAGAATTTCACAATAACTATCATAGAATTGTTACTGAAAATTCGTTCAGTAACAACAGTTTTTGCGACAGCCACAGAAAACGTTTGAAATCTAAATGCAGTGAGTGCTCTTATAACTGGGGCGTACGGGTTCACGTCAGCGTCGGATTAGCGCTGCCAGATTATCCAACGTCATGAATTTTAACATTAAAAATATCAAGATAAAACATTCTAGATAACATAAAAACGATTAAAATATGTATTTTACGAATGTACGTACATTACGTGTCTACGTGGTATTAAGTACGCTCACACTACAACAAATGTTCCACCGTGCTCTTGATTCAATGGTGTACGCAATTACAATTTTATTTATTCCCAGAAGATTATAGCACGCTAAACATCAGAAATCACCGCGAGTTCACCAAGTAAGGATGCCTCGGATAGCGAATACCGACATTTTTGTGATGTTTTGTGGATGATACCCATCTGGGTGGTCCTTAAAATCGGAGGATACCCCATCCAAATGTTAAAAGTTGAATTTTATATCACGACTCCCATAAAAATTTCAAATTAAAAAATATATTTTAGAGGTCACTACCAACCTTTCTAAATTTTAAAGCTTGGCAGCAACACGTAAAATATTTTAATTCTATTTTTTTATGGAAAAAAAATATTTAAAGATACAAACAAAATGGGGAGAGAGACCGTCCAAAATTTCAAAGATAATTTTTAATATACATGTTTGGAGCTTGGATTGGGTGAAACCTCACAGAGCGTTTTAAGGTGAAACCGTATAGTGTATTAGTTGGGGCGGTGTCCCAAATTGTGCTCTGAGGGAAGATCCCCAGCAAGAAGCGAGCCAATTGAATTAAGTAACATGAAAAACAATTGAACAATAATATGTGTAATATCAGAAGCTAATAAATGTTGGGTTTTGACAAGTTGGTTTATGTTTTTATTTTTTATTGGTTTCGACAAAAATGTTGATTGAATATTATTTCTAGATAAAGTATAAAAAAGTAATAAAAATGACACTTGAATTTGTAAAGCTTTCGATTTGTGTGAGGGGCGGGATTTGGGAGGGACAGTGCAGATGGTCAATTATTCCCTTATTAATACTTCATACATTTATATTAAATTTGAATTGAAAAATTCGGAACGACTATAAATTAAAACAACTTTGAATGCTGGAATAAAAATCATTAATCGAATGGAATGTATTCAGAACAACAACAACATTAAACGGAGGGCAAATACTTTTGTAATAAAATTCCAATAACTTTCAAATTGTTTCCTGTTCTTGGTGTCAATTAACACAGTGTCTTACAAAAGTTCTTCACCTATTTTGCATCCCTTAAACACTTAACGCAGTGATAACGTATCAATATGGACTTTCTTTTCCTGCTTTATTAACTTTAGAAAGAAGACATAGAAAATGTTAGTGATGGATTTAATCGAATTGACTGTCGACTGTTACATACAAAATTTATTATAAAAAATATTAGAACTTTATTGTAAAATGTCTGTTACAATACAATTTTAGAACTTACAAATTTTAAAGCCCTCTTTGTAATTATGTATGTGAAAATAAATCAAACATAGAATATCCATATTGTGACGTGTTGAATCATGAAGTCTGCTCTTCCCTCGTGAGATGGTCGCCCTCTTCGACCACCGGCGTCACTACCGCCCTTCACCACACACTCGCAAGATGGCTCAGAAGGAGATGGGATGAAAAGGAGGGGGAGGGATGGGTCACGGACAACAGCTGGCGAGGCGTGGGTGGGGAAGAGGACAGAATACGCGCAAGGCTGCACAGACCTCCACCCGGGTCCAGCGCCTCATCGGACGAAAGCGTGTTGCACGAATTATTGAAGACAACGCACCCGCTACATTAACGCGCCATAAATATAAAAAACATTCTGGAATAAATATTGCAAATGTTTTTGTAGCACTCCGAGGGGAAAATGACGCGCGAAAAATAACTATTTGTTCGGTCGCAACATTTCTATATATTCTAATGACTCCACACATTCTGTAGTGAGCAACAGGAGGTAATTATCCTCATTAACCTAACATATCCACGGTGCTGAAAATAGAGCTACAGGGAAGATAATACCTGCACGTGTAATTTTATAATGAAGGAAATTAAGTATTCATTAATGAATAAGTAAGTTATATCAGAGCTCTCCGGAGAAATGAAAAATACATCCCACGGGGTGTAATTTCATTCTTTATTAAAAACTTCCGCGGAATTAATGCATATTATTCTAAAAGAGCAATGTAGTTATCTTAGGACACAGTTAAAGAGATGTGAATATTATTCGTGTACAGAGCACTGTCCGGAGAAAACGTTAACATTTCCATTTGAGATTCCTTTGCTTAACTTCTTTGCCGAAAATTATCATCATATTAATGACAGCAATTTTTAAGAACTATATTACTTGAATAAAAATATTTAAAAAAGTTAACTTGTATATGCAACTCAGGATAGTGAAACCATATTTAGTTAACAAAATTCATCTGTCTTGATAATACAGATCAGTTTCTAAACTTACTGTACAATAAATCTATTTTAATCAAAAGAAATTTTTACTGGAAAATGTACGTTAATTAATGATAATCAATGTCCTAGTGGTCCATCGCTGAGATAGCACGCCAATAAAAACAAGATAATAGTTTTTTATTCATTTTTCTATCTGCCGAGCTATAGACTTGTTAATTCCTTCTCCAGACCACGATAGTGACAGACGTGTAATTTCACTCCCGTCATTGGGGTGAGAAGGATGACACCGAGTATTCACTACTGCCGCTACACAAAAGTTATGCGAGACGTCTCCGGCCATACAGTTAGAACCACTACTATGTTCTTTAATTTCCCACTCCCCGCGGTTGCACTTCAGAAAGCGACTGCATCGAAATTATTTCGAATTCCTTCATCCTCTTCAGACGCAAGAGTGCGTTTACTTCGTCATATCAATAACCAAGGAAGGGAATATTGCTCGTCTGAGTCACTAAAACGGTAACAGTAGTTCATAGCTTTTTTTTTCACGAATTCGGTGGATCGTCGAGTACAAACGCATTTGTTGGATCAAACCTTGNCACGAATTCGGTGGATCGTCGAGTACAAACGCATTTGTTGGATCAAACCTTGAAAGAAGAAAGGCGATGATTACTATTTCATTCGAAAGTATTGGGTATCGGGACAAAGAACAATTCCACGATTGTGGAGAAGGTTCTGCTATTCTGGGCATCCCTGAAAGACCCACATCTTCGGAGGATCGCGGTCGGGCCACAGATGCAACGCGCCTGTGTGCGGCAGCATTTGGTTGAAGGCGAACGACGGGCAGGGGTGTTGGGCACCACGGGGGCGTGGGAGGGACTCTGGGGACGGGGCAAGAGAACGAGCCCGCGCAGGGGGGGGGAGAGGAAGCGCAGCTACCCCAGCGTCTTGGAGGCCGCAGACGACCTTGCAGACGCCAGGGGAGTCTGACTTCCAAGGGAGGGATACGGGGCTGCGAACGAACTGACGATTGAGAGAGCACTCCCGACACGCTTCCGACAGCCTGCAACCCAAGTCGTTCCCGTCACACACATCCAAGCTCTGAGGTTCTACTACTAACCTATGTCCTCGTCCGACATATTGCGGTAATGCAAAATAGTAATAATTTTCATATTATGAACAAATTTTCAAATTTTTATATTTTTTTGCTACTTTTGATTCTTTTAGACAAACATTTTCATTCATGTAGAATATTTTTAAATAGATGTCCTTAATAAAGGAAAGTTTTTGTTAGATTGATGTTTCGAAATAAAAAGGTTTTAGAAAATAGAGTCATAATTGCAATAAGTTCCTCATAATTTATGTCAGTCAGTTTTACCGTCAACTCTGTATTGACGGAAAAGCTCCCTCGATTTAAAATACAGACATCGAGGAGTGTGGTTCTGAGTCACGTTCCTGATTCGGAGTCAAGTTCACATGTCGCATCAGTGAGACTTAAGTTTAAACAAACATGAAAATGAAAGCATTTTCTATGGTCAGGCGAAAATTACGACGGACCGGACTCGAACCCAGGACTGCCTGTTACGGTCGCAGGTGTGCTATCAATGAGCTACCCAACACAACTCCCAAGGCCAGCACAATAATTCCTGTACCTTTATTTCATTTAAGTATTACTTTGTTTTAATCACTGCTACATGTCCATAAAACATTTCAGACTGTTTGGTATTATATAGGCAAAAGTATCTTCAGGAACAGCGCTATAGTTTATTTTGAAGAAATATATTCAACACTGTGGGGCAATTGGCTTGCTACAACAATTTCACACAGCCTTGAGGTCATACTTCAATCACTTTCCATCTCTAATTCTTTTCAAATGAAATACAATTCTGATGGTTCTAATATGAGAGGATACGCTGAGACACATGCAAGAAGCCCATCAAGTCACTAAAAACATATTCAATATTGCATCATCCAATTCTTTACGACAGAATGTTCATATTGGAGCGAGCTTCAGAAATGAAATCAAAAACAGTTTTCCTTTCATCTCCCATTTGTTTGTTTTTCTTACAAGAAGTAACTGTTTATTTCTTATCTTCTAAACGCGAGGAAAAAATCTCCAACGTTTGGTCAAGACGTCGGTAAAATTTCAACGAGACGCAAACTGTACAACAAGGTTGAATAATAATTTGTTTAATTATTGAACATAAATTGTTTAATATAATTAGAGCTCGCAGTTTAACCATTTTCCAAGATAACTGAAGTTTCCATTTGTAACGCATTTCAGTACATAAAAATAAATGTAGCGGAGCTGTCGTTTTATGAATAAACTACAGCTTTTCGTTGTATACTCAGATCACAACAGGGACCAATACTAAAGAAAATATACGAAGAAAATTAAGATCACGCAACCGCATAGTTGCGAATTACAATTGGTTTGGGCAATATTCTAAGCACGTCCGAAGAATACCAGACTGTTGCTAAAAGACAAAATTTCGTAACAGAAGCTAATAAAATCGCAGTGTTTAAAATACGTGATGAACTTCGGATGTTTACTTTTAAAATAATAAGGTAAAGAGGGGAAGTAGCTACTGTGTATTTCCCACACAGGGGAGAAAGAGACGGAATGAAAATAAGTATACAAGCATTGAGCGCTGTGTGAGTAAACAGTTTAGCTTGTAGATGAGTTATAATGAATGTGTATTCGAGGATGTCACGTCGGTTGATTTAAAGATGAGAAATATTTAACTTCACTGATAGAAGCGAAGATGAATAAATAATATCGAGGTCACTGAGCAATTAAAGTGTTACTCTTGAATAATCAACACGGTAAGTAAAATTTCACATTTCTTCATTGGAATAATCGTTAATTTTATATAGGTACACTTGACCGTTATAACTACGTTCACCAAATCTACAAGATATGTAGTTATGTCAATATCAATGAAATAGGTCTGCTGATATGACTTCACGTAAGCAAGTCATTTATGCTGAAGTTCAATGATGTTTCACATCTAGCTCAACAGGCAGACGTAGATAATTTCATAATTGATTTACCTTTGTTAATGAGGAAGTTAATAACCCATTCTCTACCTATCATTTTGAGCTTCAACTTCGTATTAGATTATTAAAAATATTTTTCTAAACCCCTAGAAACATTTAGATGAAGGCTTCGTAAATTATTTTAGAATTTAAGTGGCCCACCAGTCCCACTATATTTCGGCGAATCGGGAAAAAAAAGTGATAATCAGTGGAATGCATTCTGCTGATTACAAAACTTCTCCATAAAGTTGAGTTTTATGGAAAATTACCAACGAGTCATTGTCTTGTAATGTTATTTCCAGAGTCAACAGACAGGCATGTGTAGGAATCACAAAGGTCACATTGATCAGATACCGATTTCAGTTCAACATCCTTTTTATAGCTGACAACTGGAAGCAAAACAAAACATTTTTTAAACTAAAATTTAAAGACTAGAACGTAGAAAAGCTAATTTCGAAATACAATGAACATGACCTTTCAAGCCTCTCCGGTACATTTTGAGTCTCCTACAATTCTGAATAATAATAATAATAAATCAAATGAAATGTAAACAACCTGTTCATTATGTCTTCAGGGAAGCGAATACCGTGATCTGGAATACAAGACCAATTTGCCCTTTCACGCCGCGTTTGATACAATCTCCTTGTACGAAATTCAACTCTCGCAGAAGGGATTCGGCAACGAATTGACCTGTGGAGCGCGCACGCGTCTTCCCATTGTCACGTGCATCCAGCATGGCCAACATGCGTTCGCTAGACAGACGGCCGCCGGAAAACTCGGGCGGCGGACAGTTCACCTTGCGCCCGCCGCCTTTCAAGGTTGCGCGCCAAGCCTAGCGGCAAGTGCAGATGCAAGGTTAGGTAGAAGCTGTTCGAAGCTTTCGCTCCGATCGCGTGGCCTAGCTGCCCCTCTTCCATCAAGTCGCCCTCCCTGCCAGTTAGGGTTAGTGCCGCCCGCGCCGCACCTACTCACCCTTCTCTAAAGGTACATCCAACATCGAGAGCGACACTGGCATAAACTGCGGAAGCACGTTAAGAGCTGGCGAGGCAGGTGGCGGTGGTGGAGGCGTGGGTGGCAGCACTTGTCCCACTTTCGAGACACCTCGGCGGCGGCGATGGCGGTGGATGTGGTGGCGGTGGAGGCTAGAAGAGTCAGTGCGCCTAGGTTCCTTTGATTCGAAACGCGCGCGCGCTTTGCGCGGGACGAACGTAAGACAGGACGCTTGCGACAGGGCCGTCGCTCAAGGCCGCGAGAGCACACGTGTCGAAGAGTAATTTGCACGCGAGGAGCAGATTTACACGCCCCGCCTGCCTCCCGTATTCGTCAGGAGGACGCTTTTTTTGCGTGCAGCGGGCGGCCGCTAGCGTCTTGCGCGCGCTGGCCTGCTCTGCGCACTGGGCTTCCAGTGCGGGGCTGACCCACGAGCGCTGCCGCTGCTGCTGCTGCCGCTGCCGCCGCCGCGCCGCACCCCGCGTGCCCAGTCCACGCATACCGCCTTGCCTGTTCGCCCCGGCACCCAGTCACCCGGCCCTCCCACCCACACCTCTCCACTCCTCACTTTTTCACCTCAACGGTGTAAAAACAGCACTCGTAGCATCGCACGTCCCCTTTGCAAAATAACTGTGCCCGCCAATCTATTTCTCTTCGTCATATCGTCGCCGTTCGTGTATTACGATATGGGACGTATGCTTTAACAGCTACCCCTCCCACGCTGGCCGCGTAAAAAAAGTAACGGACACTGCCATTGGTCAGTTTTTATAAGTTCGGTGGTCTTTGGGAGGGGAGTCGGTCTTGGTCGCGCTCCCTTCCCCTCCGGTCAACGTGCGTCCTCGGCGTGCGGCGCGGTGGGTCGAGCGAGGGTGGAGGGGGAGGGCGGTAGCGCTGGCTGCTAGCAGAGCGTTCCTCTCGCCTCCCGTCTCGCCACGCGGGCGGACAGGTAGACACCTCCGTCAACACCGATTACTTCATGACGGACTCACAATCCTTTCGGCTTCGTTTCGAGGAATTCCCGTATCAGAGACAGCAAAATTGCGTCGTTCTAATACTCCTCGATGTCCGAGAATATAAGAATAAATTTACGTATAATCACATTTTTCACACAATAACACAAGCCGATCCTGTCGACACAAATCTATGAGGAGGATTAAATGAGGCAAGAACAAAAAATATATTCAACCCAGCCTCTGAAATCCCACTCGTGCCTAAAGTGTATTTAAACACAACAAGGATTTTCTGATACATTTATCGTCTTCATTAAAATACCGCTTCATATAATGACGCGAAAGAAGCGTAAGATGACCATAAACTGTGCGTCATCTACACGAGCCAAGTAAACAGAAGTGCTTAGCTTTCGCATTGGTTTATGCCTTCGTCAATTATTCCAAGTCGCTGGACGATTGGCATACAGCTGCACATGCCGCATTTCGCTGATACGTGCACAAACAAATCCGTCATGGCGAAATAGTCCTTTGACAGCTCGAGAAATAAGAGATTATGTTTAGCTTTGGTGTTTTGCAGTCAATCGGGTAAAAATTGCTTAGTCATGTTATTGCAAAATCATATATTATCGAAGGTATTGGAGCTTCGAAAAGCTGAAGGCGTCCTCCGTATACTGCCATTAAAATATTTCTGTAAGCTCACAAGAATCGGTCAGAAGTATAACTACATTCTGTATGTTTAACCTAAACCCGACCGTTGTAAGTCTTTTGACCTTACTATTATTAAATAAACCAATAAAATTTGTCACAAAAGATCCACTCACTGTTTTTGGATAAAAATGGGACTAAAGTAATTTTATTTTACTAATACTATTTTTATGTCGTCCTGAGCCAACAGTTCAAACTGCGTAGCTTCCGGAAAAAAAATTGAGAAATCTATCAGATCGTGTCGACGGTTGAAGGACCCGCAACATTTTGCAATACAAGCATTCCTCAATACTCACGGCAATAATTCGATTCGTTATACAAAGTAGTTTCAGAGTGTTAATCTCAAAATGCTTTGTATACCCAAGGTTGACTTTTATCACAAATACGGTTCAGTGATTGTAGCGAATGTTCCTAGCAAAACGAATTGTAAGTACTGTAATATTGCAAAAAGTTAGTTTGCAAAAAAATGTTTTTCTTTATTTTCAAATGCAAAAAAATTGTTTAAATAACTCAACTAGAGGAAAATGTAAAATTGGTTCTTTCCCAAGTCTTAGGGAGCTGACTCAATTTCAATGAAGATTTGTCGAATATCATTTTTGAAAACATTAATTTCATCTACAAGAATCGCTACGATCGACTCTCTCGAAGGCAATCGAGGAACATAGAAAACTTCCCATTCTTCAAAAAATATTTCACATAATTCGAGTAAGAGCAGAAGACTACGTGTATAATAAATTGATAATAGGACTCGGAAAAATCTATTTTTAACTTAATTTCTGAAACCACTTTAAGTTGTTTACACAACGTTCGTTCGAGCATTTATTCATCGATATTTCTATACTATCGATATAAGAATTACGAAGGATAGATATTCACTACTTTGACTCGCGATGGAAATACATATTGATTTGAGTAGGATACTAAAATTGATCAAACAAATAATATTATTAAACTCAGAATTTTACTAATAATACCCATATACCAGAAGAACTTTACAAGTAAATATTATTAATTTACATGCAAGTCATAAGAACGTGCAAATAATGTAACTAAAAAAACTCGAGATGATTATTTAATGGAACGTTAACTATACATCAAATTTCATAATAACTGTTATGCTCATTTTGTATCGTTTAATGTGCAACGGGCATTTTAATATTACGAGAACCGCAGTAAGTTGGAATTAGATCACCAGGAACCTCGGCAAAGCGGACCTTACGAAATAAAACGTTTTGCAAAACCGTAATTTTAAAGGAGTGGACAAAATATCAAAGATAATACGAATTGGACAAATATAATATACATTAAAATAAATATATTTTACGAAATTTGTTTTTAATCGGACAGTGCCATCTTTTCTCACAAATCTAAGAAAATACATTTTTGAAGTGCCGAGGTATTAGGCTTTCTTTGTGTGTCACTGACAAGCATTCTCAGATCACATTTTCCTTACTTTCTCAATTCCATACATTCAACAACGTAGGCTAAATATATGCGCAAAAAACCTTGAACGCCGACCGGCACGAAAGCTAAAGCGATACATTTTTTATAGTTTATTAGATAATAACATTATTAGTCTAATTCTGGCTTAGTATAAATAGTGATTATTAAAATCGAGATAAGTGGCTCATATTATAGATTCAGACTATATTTTGTTATAGTCAATTTGGTCTTGTTGTGCAAATGCTTTTTAGATAGTGGGAGATTAGGGCATAATTGTGTATACGTGGAAGGTAGATTTAGGGTTTTCTAAATGATTTTATTGACATTATTCTCGTCTACAATCATAATTAAATTAAAATTATTAAACCGTCCTTTTTTGTAGACTATTATTTATTATTATGTGCCACAACGTTTCAGCAGTAGATCGCTGCCATCGTCAGGTGAACGTATGTGTTTGAACATATAAACAAATGTGTTTGATTTATCTTGCTAATAAGTAGTTAACAAATTAACCACATATACAAATAAACAATTACACAGAAAAGTAAGTAATTTGAAAAAGAAAATCAACCATCGAAACAGAAAATCGATTGTTACAAACGTATAATTTCAGAAATGTTACACATCAAGTTTACGAAAAACACATTGAGTTTACAAACTGACACTGATAGCTTATCCAAAATTTAGAGTTGTTTACTATGATTTTCTGCTTCGATGGTCTGTTTTTTTTTCAAATTATTTATTTTTCTATGTAATTGTTTTTTTTTAAATATGTGGTTAACTTATTTTCTACATGTTACCAAGATAAGACAAACACATTTGTTTATATGTTCAAACACATACGTTCACCTGACGATGGCAACATAATACTGCTGAAACGTGTGACATATAATAATAAGTGTCTACAAAAATATTCGGTTTAATAATTTCAATTTAAAAGATTTTATGTTGGAGAGGAAAAACTTCTTGCTGGTACGTGACCATGGCTGCTTAAGGGTTCTCGGTCCGACCCCATAGCTTCAATAGGAGGGCTTACAACATCGCCGGTGAAATCTCCGTCGGAGAGAACTGACGCGTCGCTGTGGTGATGACTGCGGAGGCGCGCAACGGAAGCAATTGAAAACGCGACCGCGGAGTGCTTCCGCCGCGCGCACGTCCCCCCACCACCACCACCGCGCCGGGCTTTTTATTTTTCATAAAATATTTCCTTTCAAGTAACTTCGAGGCAGAAATGCGCTTCACTGATGCAACGAAACTAGCGGAATTTTCCTGTTCCCAATCCTCATGAAAATAATTTTACACTCTCAAAAGAAAGTAAACATTATATTCTTCAATCTCAGTAGGCGCAATTTGACTACAACGATACAGATAATCATAGACACATCGCGGTGAGTAGTGGAACCCATACGTGAACCAATAAATTTACTAATTTACTGAGCACTACAGAAGGGAAATATTATTTGTGCTGACTTATTACATGTATTCATTCTTCTACAAACTGTATATTACTTACAGATCAGAAATTCTTCAAAGTAAATTTTGGAAGCGTTCTTTGGTTTTCGTGGCGACTACACTTCGAATTCTAATTAAATGAGACGAAAATAAGTAATAACATCTCCGAGTGCAAAGTTTGAATAAATTGATTACAGATATTTTCTTCAGAATATGTTCCTACGTAAAAGGACAAAAGGTTTATCACAGAATCGCTTTTTCGATTACAAGCTCTTTTTTTGGGATCTACCTTTTTCACAATTAACATGTTTTTATACTGCTTATGAGATCAGCTTCATAATGAAATGTTAAAAAAAATACGCGTTTATACTTCTGCATGATGCATTCAATACTCTTACATATCTAAATGTATATTGTAAAATATAATGAATTAACTAAATGGATGGAGTAAACGTCACTAGCCACTTATTTAATAAAATTATTAACAACAGTAAAATGGAGTACGTTGAAACAACGAAGCAACAATACAACAACCTGTCTAGACCTGTTTCTCAAAATGTTGTTGACCTGTCGCTTTGTTATTCGACCGAACTTTAGAGTTGATTTGATTTTCTGTATTAAGTAGTCATGAAAAAGCATGTGTTTCCGCGGTAAAAACTTTTATTCAAAGTGTTGATACTGCAGTTAGTAGTGAAAGGGGTTAACATTGTAAATTAAACCCATCTTCTACACAAACCTAGTACGATTACGACATAAATTTGAACAACGCGGATCTGTTCAGAATGCACCGAGATCTGCTTAACAACAAAGAACAGGGAACATGAATTGCGAACATTGAACGATAGGAAAATGTTTTGTTGAGACTACGTCCACAAAAATCAGAGAGATAATTAGCCTCTGAGCTACAGTTACTGGACACAACCGTTCCAACAATTTGGAGTGTACACAATTTTTAGCGCGATTTTAAGGGATACGAACTTCCATGTGAATTAAGTTCGCGATGCATGCGGCATACGGTGCACGGTATGAGTGTGATATATTTAACCTTTTGTTTCAACACTCAACCGCTCAGGGACACTACTGTGTTGAATTCCTGTATGCCAATCTCAGTCGCTCACAAGACGTTTAATTTAAGATGAGGTAACATCTCAATTTCCATTGTTTGCATAAAGGTTTCCGATTTGCACTTTCCAAATCACACAATCGATAACATTTTTTTTCTTCATTTGGACATAAATAAGCGTATTTACAGACCGTTTCATTCGAATATGGAATACGACCCAAATCGGAATTTAAAATAATTTTTTCCAATGTATCTTAAAACCTGATCAAACGGAAGCACTAAAAGGATAAAAAACTATTCTCCGTAAAATCGTGAATCTGATTTGCAACCGAGGATGGAAACGAATTGAAACTGCTAAGACATTTCTGAGTGCTGATTGGTATGATCGAGATATAATGATCCAATAAAGGAAAAAAAAATACATTTCATTAGAGAGCAAATAGCACAGGACAGTACTAATGCCTCTCTTGGAACGCCTGCGGCGACGAGGTGTGCGTGCGTGTGTCTGTGTGTGTGTGTCTGGTGGGGTGAGAGAGGGGAGGCGGAAGTGAAGAGAATTCCAGCGCAGACGCGACGGGAACGGAGGAATCACGGATTTCACGCTAAGCAACACAGCCATATACGATGAGCGGGAATACATCATCGCTATTTTTCAATTTTATGCTTCCTTACGACAGGGGCATCCCTGCACTGACAATGAAGCCAAGAGCAAGAATAATCGCAGGGGCCTCCCTTCATCACGAAGAACACATTCATTACAAACACAACAAACCTGCGCGGGATGGGAATTGAATAGATAATTGTTCTCTCTCCACTAGAGAGGTAAAAATATGAAATTGAATCACACCAACGAAGTCGTATCTCCTCATTCAAGATGTGACATAAATACGATAAAGAAAGAACACCACATATCAATTGCTCAGACTTTCTTCCAACGTATTTCCACGTCTCGAGAAATGGATTTTTACTCAGTGATTGAGATATGACTGAGTACTTGAACATATTAAATGGTATTCCCCATCAAAATTTTCGTCAGCAAGTCAAATAGGATACAGCAGATTTTTTACTAGTTAGTAGTGAGTAGATGCTTGAATCTTTTGTTTTAATTCTACTGGTACAAATCTGAGCAAACAGCAAAGGTATTATAAAAGGGAGTTATGCTATGCATAATATATCTCTTGAACTAAAAGAATAGTGAAGTGTTTTCGAAAATATAAATTTGAATATGACAGGGCCCAGAGAGAATTCAGAATGCAAACATGAAATATATGGTTTTAAAAAACAAGTTTGCATGACCTCTCACGCTAATTAAAGGATAAAAACTCTTTTGAAAATAATTATTTTCAATAAACAATGAGCTTGCTGATTCTACATTTTAAATTTTCCGACGACAGAAAGGATGTTTCAATTGCCACATAATAGTTTGTTTTTAACACTAGAATTCATTCTTTTATCATTTTTTGAGCTTGAGTGAGTACTATATGTTTTTAAATTATCGATCAGTCCCAATGGAGGACACAAGTTATTTCTTTATTACCCTTCTACGTGGTGCTTTGAGTTACCTACAGCTGATCCGAATACACAAAGTACCCCCAGATAATTTTCGGGTTTATATTTGAAAACTTTGGAGTGAATTTTACAATCACTGAATTTACTTAATTGAAACAATATATGCCACTAATATTAAATTATATTTTAAGAAAATAATTTTTGAACAATATTCTAACCGGTCGAGTTTATTAACTCTTCCCGAACGTTTTTCGGAGCCACGCACCCCTAAAACCCCTAACATTGGCGGTTCTTTTTCATTTTCTTCCGAAATGGTCAGGTTTTCGAGGATAATATCTATATGATAAACTATTCCTCATTAAATTTCCAACAAAAGAGATATAAACCATTTTTGAAGTAGGAGCATTCGTTCTCGTGCTATAAGCTCCTCAATAAGGGGGTAGTTTTCAAAATCACAATTTATTCATCTTTTTCGATAAAGAGATTATGCTTTTTCTATATTAAGACCTCAAGAAACCTAGTGATATACACTACGAATTAGTAGTGTCAATACGTATTGTGGTCGAAAAACTCGAGTGTCAGTGAATACAAGGCGACCTGGTATCCCGTTCATATTTCGTCCAATAATCCCTGCGCGCGCATAGATATGCTTCGTCCGAGCTCAGAAGTCCTTCCTTCGCGTGAAAAGGCGTCCGCCGGTTCCCGAGAGGAGCGCTGTGGCGACAACAAGGAGCGGGAAGCTGCGGGCCGCAACTGCAACAGGCTTGACCTATGATGTCATCAGTCAAGGCGTCAACTGGCTGGACCTCGCGGCGTCCAAACAAAGGCTTTGCTCAGAGCATTCACCGCATGACGTAGTTCGCATCTCCTCCTGCACCTTGCACGCACGCATGGCTGCTGATATGTTATAGGGGGTCCACGGCAAATTTTGACTTTGACCTTTGACCTTCATCAAATTTCCACCAGTCTGTCTGCATTGTAAATAAATACTATTTTTATTGTATACATTTGGTTAGTCTACCGTACTCAGTAGTTCGTAAAACAGACAAACACGTAATAAATAGAAAATAAAATATAATCAACGGTTTTATATCATCCAAACAAATGTAAACATTCTTCAGTTACTTTAATTTAACAACTTCCGACAATTTATGAACAACTTCTATCGACAAGCCTGTATGAACAATAATTTATTCTTGCGGGGCCCTTCCTCTGAGCCGAAAACATGACAAATAAATTTGTTATATTTTTGCGATGACAACCTACCATCGTTTTTTATTTAATACCAAGAATTTTTATTTGTCTATTATTGGAGACCCCTCTAAGGGCTCCATTTCTTGGGAGCCGGCGCAAACTGCTTCTCCGCTCCTCGATGGTTCTGCAAAGACCTACCAAGACGTAGGTCATTGCATCTTCGTCGTTTGTATTAAAGTGGTAACGTAGCACGTTTATTTATTTGTATAATAAATAAAGTTGCATTTGTTTTATCAACTAGATAAAATCAGACAACAAAATTATCTCGGCCGCACCTGCCCCGGAATCCCCCCTCAAAAAATCCCAATCTACAAACTTGCTTCAGAGTAGCTGAGGATGGACCTGGACTTCTGGATTCGAGTGGGGGGGGGACAGTCAATGCAGTCTAACTTCAATTCTACGAAATGTTAATCCTCCATGTTTTAATCAAACCTAATATCCTGTAGTTTTCAGTGCATTAACTGTCATGATCCCGTGTCCCCTCGCCGGAGATTCACCGAAGGAAAATTACTTTCCCAAATTCCACAATAATGACAGAAGACGTATTTGGATGCTATGTGATAATATTAGAAACACTTGAACAACAATTTACAACACTCGATGAAATTTGCTAATCGTAGTTGTCATGAGCAACTGTACCTGTCGGATTTGTTTACCTATTTACATTCGGCTCAAATCTTTTTGACTTCCGGCAGAATGTCTTGACAATCCATAAAATGAGTCGCTGTATTGTATTTAAATAAAAACACTTATTTGTATAATAATAACTAAACGTCCAAGATGAGAATATATTTGGATTAAAGTTTAAAATATAATTATGATTACAACATTTTTGATTCAATATTCACGAAGTATTTGAGTTAGGTTATCTTCGATTTCTACCAATTCTGATAAGATTCAGAGAAATAAACATAAGCACAAAGCATAACTTCGTTTGTCTCATTCAAGATTAAGTATCACAGACTTAATATACAAGAAAATATGTTTCGGAGGAAACTACTTTTGCACCTAAGATGCTCGAAGTCGATTACAACTGGGTATTCTACGCGAACGCAATCCGGTTATGTTCTTAAGAACAAAATGTGCGGATTCACTTCGACGCTGATGGAAGCTCGCTGGAAGACGTATGTCTAGAGTTGGAGGAAGGAAAAAAAGTAGATAAATGGCTACACTTCTGCCATTTCAACCCTTTTCTTCTCTAATCGTGACTAGCAATTCCAACCCACAAAATGTATAATAACCCACGCAGGTCGTCGAAGTCATGAAACAGTGCGGGAAATCTTCGGATCCCATCAAAGTTGCTGTTTGAATGAGCTACATCCTGTCCGCGGCGGAAATAAGATGTCACTGCCGGCGGGGACTTGCAGATGTTCAGGCTTTCGTTAACGGTCCCGTAAAGTCGCGGTGATGGGTATTCTCCTATTTGACCTCCCTCGTTCTCGCGCATTTCCTTTCTCTTCTTGTTTGTTCGCGTCTTTCGCAGAAAGTGACGAGAGCGGTGAGTTTCTCAGCGGATCTGCGCTGCCCGATGAAAAGTGACCGAGAACTTCCAGAGAGATCTCGCCTCAAGTGATGCGTAGCTTTATCAAACGTTCGAGGAAATGCTCAAATCGACACGTTATGGCACAGCTAGCAGACAAACTATTCGTCGCTTAAGAAACCACTCAGCCAATGTGACAAGAAGCAAACTTTGCAGGAAAGCTGAAAAACCTTATCGGCAGTTTTATCATTATACATAAATTAATAAATAAACTTTATTGTCATACAAGCAGTTGCAAACTGCATTCGACCACGTGAGGGATAATAAACTAAGTTACATCTAGTGGGACTAAATTACACTTAGTCATATTTAGTGGAAATAGACTGTGTTATGTTTAGCAGAAAAAGACATCAGCTTATTCTGCTAGATTTTCGACGAAGGATGTTGTGAGAACATGCAAAATGCATGTTTCCGTGGAGATACAACAAACACGATTTCCGAAATAATGTCTCTTAGAAGGTGTTTCTTGAGCGACGTATGGCAGAATAAACTTTCAATAAGCACATGATTTAATGTCAATTTGATGCTAATTGTTGTACTCCTAAACTTGTTCTTTGAGTTTTTGAGAAAATTTTCTTTTGCTAATAGTTTTATTCCGAAGTCTAATTAGCAGATGTAATATTCTTAGAAAACTACACGAATTTCTCAAAAACTAAAAGAATTTCCTCAAAAATTAAAATTGTGACAAATTTGGAAACACATCACTTAATTAGCATCAAATTAGCACTGAATTGTGAGTTCGTTAAACATATATTCTGCGATCGTTTGTCTGCTAGCTATATGGGCATTGCGAATTCCTACTTTAAATAACACAATTGTGTTGCGAATCGTGTGGAGATGAATATTTTAGAATAGTCAGTTGTTTAGAATAGTAGTGATGAACATAATAGAAAGTTAATTTGTATAACCTTATTCCATTCGAAAGATTTATTTCACCTTCTTGGAAGAAAAGAAAAAAAACTTAATAAAGGGTTCAGAGAAATATATAATTTTAGAGTATAAATAAATTTTAATACTTCAAAAGCCTTAAACACCAAACAATTTCTGATAAAATATAAAACTCATGTTTATACACCAATGTTACAACGCTGTAAATCTCACAATGGCTAAGTTATTTCGAGTTTTTAAATGCATTCGACCGTCGAGGGCAGTTCCCGGGCATATCAGTTAAATTAAGATCAGGACCTTCCTTCCGTCTATACGATTTCCATACAAATAGGAGTTAACTGGCTTTTCAGGCCAAGGCTCGTCCAACTGTAACTTACCTTTCTGCATTGACAAGCTGTTGTGCTGATCGACGGCATTCATCTTCGCCTGCAAACAAAAACGAATCAATCATGAGCGAAGTATGGAATGAAATTTTCAACTGAAAATAAAATAACACGTAGGTTTGTAATTAATCTTTATTCCGATCACTTACAGTCCTCAAATGTGTGAGAATTACCCTCTCATAATTTTTCTTGAACAGACATATGGGAAAAGGAGAACAGAGATGATTTTATTCAACAATACATTGAAGGTTTTCGGTTGATCACATAGTCCTGTCATTTCAACTTACGTAACCGATCATTCAATAAACTATGGAGTCATTTTTTATGTACGGAGAAGAGCGAGTGAAGATTTTCTTTGAACAAGACGACTCACCCCATATTCCGTTTTGTTCAAAACCAACAAAGAACAACAGTAAAGTGGCAGTCTAATAGGTGGGTGTCATTTGCAGGGAATTATGAAACATTAAGACATCGGTATCTTCTAGGAGAGAAACTTAACAATAGTCACGAATGTAAATACGAGATATTAGGAAAAGCTACTCCACGGAAGAGAAGTAATTGCTCCAATTCTTCACTTAATCGAAAAACATTGAACGATGAGTTCTTGAAAAATAGACATTTTTCGGAAACGGTAAACGAGATTTCCACGAAACCGCCCGATTTGGGGTTTGGAAAATCGATGTACCAATGTCTGGGGAATTTTACCAACTTTTTGAGCTTCCAAAGCACAAAACAGTGACCGGCGCAAAATGCAATCCGCTGAACTTCCTGGACTTTCCTGTTGCCTCGTGAAGTGGGTTCGCTGACAGGAGCCACGCGTTTATTTTCATGGTATCAATTCAACAATATGCAGCAAAATTGAAGATTTGAGAATGGGTCATGGATAAACGATCCTCCAATGTCCAATACAAACACAGGTTAACTCAATGAAGTAAAATTATCTTATTTAAGACAATTTCCTGAAAATGTGACGTTATTTTATAGCGCTTAAGCGCACTCTCTCAGGGTACTATTTGTCGTTTACGCCGTGGTATATTGCATCGAAGTGTTATTTCAGGAAACTAAATCTTTGTGTTGCAAAGGATTTCAGATATCTCTGATTTAAAAACCATTTTCAGTCGATCTCTATTTCAACTGTAGGTGGAGATAATGATCTGCGTTTTGACAATGTCGCAGACCAGCTTTAGAAACCGAAGGTTCCCATGACTTCCTCAATCCACTCAGTAATTACCTCGGTCAGTCGTCCCCTCTTTCACCAATAACTACTACAATTACAAAGCACATAAACGTAACTCGACATAAGCTGCGGAAAGAAACAAATATCTTATCTACCGTAAATCGACAAATGTCTATGGCCATGTCCGACAACTCACCTTCTCACTACGACCAATTAAGTAAATGAAGAGCAAATATCTTCGCAAATCGTTGGTCTCCAGTGTAATCTGATTGAAGATAAAGAAAAATTTTGCAAAGAGCAACAAAAAGTGAAGGATAGAAGAGTCACCGCTGCAAGACGTGTGGTTAGGAGCGCNCAAAAAGTGAAGGATAGAAGAGTCACCGCTGCAAGACGTGTGGTTAGGAGCGCGCAAACGACTGATCGTAATCTAGTTTCCCACTGCATATTGCTATCAAGTCACACCTCCGCTAGCTAACCGCAACCCGACCTTGCGGAAGAACAGCGACAAAAAACAGGGGGAAACAGCAATGAAAGAAACATACACGACTAAAACAACTATCACCCCGCGAAGTAAAACAACCATCACCCTATTGTTACGAATTACTGCCCCTCTACCTCGAAATAGGTTCCTATCTCGCTATAAATGATGATGTTGCGGTTTCATGATGTTTCGCGCGACAGTAGGGCTCGGTCGGAGCGTGTCACAACTCGGCGGAAACGCCGCGATTTTTTACAGTCCCTCCTCTCGCGCGGAGCGAGAAAAAAAAAGAGCGATGTTCCATTCACGAGGCGGCTGCGGCTAGAGAAAGTGCGCGGCGCCCTCCTCACGCACACCTTGCCCACATTCTACCACTTTCGTTCCAAGTGATATGACGCGTTCCATGAAGGGTAAATTATCTCTTCTACAACTATCATCCTCGTAACAAATGATAACAGACATACGCACACAAATTGGTCAGTTCCAAAGACTAAACCTATAACATTACGCATTTCGACGCACTGTATCCGAATTCAGAATTGCCCCATCACACCCCAGTTAACCCCTCCCGTGACTACGGGGTTAGCATGCTCGCTCACCACCAAGTCACAGCGGGTTCAATTCCGGACGGGGCCAGAAAAAAATTATAGTCCCAGTTCATATGTAGCTCTGACTACTAAAAAGCGAATTCTCGTTCTTCTATCCGCCTTTTGTTATTACTAATATCACTAAATCTATTACTAACTACTTCTACTGACCCCTCCACGTGGGCCAAGTTGTTGGTAAACCCAGCTAACCGAGTCACCTACTAACCAACCACCCAACTACCTCCAATCGCTCCATATATATAAGGTTCAATAGCACGCTACATTTCCCATTTACAAGTACAATAAAAGAAATCACGCTCCCCCCTGTTGTATTCTATCCACATTTCTTATATTTAATGGCGTTTTTCCACGATTTAAAAAACGGAGAATGATGGAGCAATTCTGGCCACGTATTCGGATTCAGCACGTCAACATACATCAGGATTCATGGTCTAGACTTTGGGATAAACCAATTTTGTGTGGGTGTGCCCGTGTAATGGGAGAAGTGTCAAACAGGTACATAAGGCAGCATGGCAAACTGGGTGAAACAAATCGGGGAAAAGGACGGAAGATTTACAAATTCATTACCAATATCGATTTGGTAATAATTTTTTTTTAATTGTTGAAATTGTCGAAATAATGATTGGTCGTGGAAATTTTGGGAGATATTTGAAACGGTTTGATAAGGAATGATGAGTTGACTGTGAAATAAATACAGAATCGATAAACCAAGTGTTATGAGGTTTGTCCCATGTATGAAGAGACATGTATGTAACATTTAATACAAAAGGGGGTTTGTAATTTTATGGAATGAGAAGGGTAATCAGAAGAAGAGAGGTATTTGAGAAGTTTAAGGAATATGTAACGCAGATTTGTAAATTACGGGATGTGATCAAGGAAGAAGATTAATGATACAAGGCGTTTTAGAAATATTGCAAAGAAGGGAGTTCTTTATTTTTGCATTTTCTTTCTGCTCATGTAATGATATCGTTAAATATCAGCTGATATAATACTAATAATAATATTAATAATAATAATAATAATAATACTAATAATAATATTATTAATAATAATAATAATAATACTAATAATAATATTATTAATAATAATAATAATTCATTTTTGAAATGTGCACTAAACCTTTACGCGGGTTTGATTCGGAAGGCCGGTCATTAAGAGGTAGTATAAAGCGTTCCATACCTGTCCAGAAAAGATTATAGGCTACTATTTTGATTATTAAATATAACTAGAAGTTTTAAAGCATTACTACTTATAAGTTTTTAATGTGGGGTTTTAGGGCTCGTCAACGTCAAGGTCATTAGAGCCCTTTACTTATCTACTTCATTCACATTCTCGAGATTTTAGTTTCCCAAATTTTGGAAAAATTTAATTCAAATAAAATGTTTAAAATTCAAAAGCGTACACACATTCTAAGACAAAGTCACCAAACAAGAAATGACTTAGGTAGTCGAATTCATAGTAGAAGTGTTTATAACTAATTTAAGTAAAGCGAAAGAAACATTTCATACTATTTTCACAAATTATCTTCCTAAATTTTATACCAGACACCAAGTTACAATTCATTGATTGAAAAGTTTTAAAATCTAAAAGAATAATTTTTAAACATGTTAATTTAATTTTATTGATTAAAATCATGTTTGAAAAATTAAGATATCTTGCATAGATCCGCAAACCAATTTGTATGATTATCTTCGAATGACACGAGCTTTTTAATCGAAACTTCATAAGTTGAATTATACTTGAGACAATAAGACAATAGTGTGTGTGTGTGTCATGACATGCCAGACACACGATCCTTGACGTGTTATATTTTCAATCATACAAAATGTCGTGCAGAGAAAAGCGTAAAATTTAACAACTTTGCGGCTGGTTTTGCAATACATCCAATATGACTTTCATAATTTGTCGAAGATCAATTTCTGTTGACCAATTATTAAGTGACAAAAAATGAAAATTACAATCAATCGCACCACGCACATACTCGTAATTTGCTGGCTATTTGGGTATTTAATGAAGAGCAAATGTAATCTCTTTTTTTACTACCGGACAACGAAGTTGAATCCTGCGATCAAGGTCCCACCAAACCGATTGTACAACATGAAACGTAAAGCAGAGGGAGAGAGTAAAGATTTAGATTCCATTTGCAGAAATAACCATATGAATTTGATACTAAATAATTAGTTTCCTGAACTCTGAATAATTACTTTACAAAACTATAATACATTAACTTTGTTGCTAAAAATTTGTTTATAGTACCTATCATACTTAGAAGATTAATTTCTCAACAAAAATTCGCCAAGTCATATCAATATTTTAAATAATTACTTGCTTATGATATGCCTACACTAGTAAAACCAAACTGGAAGACTGTTACTTTCTTCCAAACGATATCATCCCCTCTGGTGGCTCAGGTGGTAGCGATCTTGCTCATCACCAAGTCATCCCGGATTCAATTCCCGACGTAGCTTTTCACATTTATGTTCCAGTTCATTTAGCTGCGACTGCTGAAAAGTGAACCCTCCTTCCTCTTTCCAACCGGTCTACCAGGTAACAATAGCCTTCCGCCCAACTCCTACTTCCTATCGCTCCATGTAGATAAGCTTCAATAGCCCGCTACATCTCCCATTTACAAATACGACTGGAAAAACAACGATATCATACTTCATTGGTGATATATAAAACCAGCACTAGTAGACACTTCACAATAAAAGAAAAGATATTTCAGTTGGTCTCAACTGTTGAGTCCATAGAATCGGATAGCGCAAGCTGGAAAAAAAAACAGTTGAGTATTTCACCTGATATACATCAACTTTCTAACATGAAAAAAAAAAAAATGAACGTATCCCAACTTATATACCCTTATTTCGATTATTGTGACTTTCTTCTCACCGATAAGATTCTTCGGCTCCCAAATTTGCTCATTCATTATTCGATAATTTACTATCTTAAAAAATTTGACCACGTCACTCGAACAAGATTTTACCACTACACAGCAAGCTTATAGACAACTACAGTGTCTCGATAAACTTTTCCAATTCTCATCCACCAATGGTTCTTCATATTTATTAGAACGCTTCGAATTCGTAAACTCTTGACGCTTTCACGAGTCAAAACTTCTTTCAATATCTAAGCATAACCCAGGAATTTGCAATAACTCTTTCGCAGTAGGTTAGTTGATAAGAAAATATTTTTCTAAGACAGGAAGATTGCACTATTTTAACATAATCAATACACTCTTTTAAGAAACTGATTATTAACACACGCCTCTATCAATTACTTCAGAAGTAATGGGATTTTATTCATTTATTTATTTCATGTCTTATTTTATAAGAGTTGGTGCGGGAAACCCCAACTGAAACCCCACCTAGATCGGCCGAGCGGGATACCCTCGTGCTTCCGCTGAACAGTACGGAGAGGCTTTCTGGATGGGTTACGAAGGATTTAATGAAATTTGACGTGATAATATAGCTGTATTTAAGGCTTATTTTAAGAGTATCGATTATTTTGTAATTAATAAGATTGAATCGTGATAAAATATTTAATCTTAAAGCGAGTTCAAAATTATTCAATATTTATGCAGTAATATTTTATTTTATATTATAACAGTTCTTTAGAAGATACGTTATTTTATAGTAATGAGTGTATCGAGCTATGCGCGAGTAATTATTTAAGGAAATTATTAGTCGGTTCCAAGTTTGTTTGGCAATTACATATTTACAAGAATTTCTTCAAAAATATTTATTTTACGGATGAATTTTGTAAAACGTTTTTTCATATTAAGATAGTGATTGTTGTAGCGTATAATTTTTCATTAGTTGTCGTAAAAACGTACTCTAAACGTTTCATTCGAGTTATTTTACTCTATACATTAATTTCTTTCCCTAAAAAACGTTTGTTTAATACTTATGTAGAGACACTGCATCAACAACAGCAGTTCTTTTCCATTGTTAATGTTTTAATGTATTATATCTGTTGTATTAAGAAATTGAATAGTAACAAAAATTAATTTGCAAACTGTTCCCTTTGATGTATATGTATATTGATCATAGAAATTATATTGTACTCAATGTTCCTCTTAACTTATTTTATAAATTCTTTTTTGAAGCGTGTTGTAGGAAGTGCTTTCTTTTCACTGATGACATTTATTCCGTGGTCTAGTGTCGGAAGAGCGGACCTAATGGTCTCAGCCATCCGAATTAAAACTGCATTAAAACTGTCATACGACACACTATTACTGCAAATGTGAGTCTCCTTCGAAGAAGAAAACTCAGAAAATAGAGACTGCTTTACAGTTTATACAGCACCGAAAAGAAAACATTTAAGAGTTTCATATCTGAAAATAACGAAAATTATAAGTTAGAAGATATATTTCCACGAACTAAGCCTTGTTAACACGGTTTCTCTATCATTAATTCCTCTACTCCGTACAATAAGTTTTACATCTGTAAAACTTTCGTCTGGTCACCGATATTCGAAGTAACACAACACGAATCTATGGAGGAAGGATGAAGCAAGACATGGATAGGCAAATATTTGTATGTACATGCTTATTACGCGTGGATAGTAATAAGTCATTTTCAGAGAGAAATAAATCTCATAAGCAATATATTCGTATATTCTTTCATAAAAAAGTATCGTAAATTTAGTTCACGAAACAATATCGAAGCACAAACATGCAAAGGCAACCTAGTTTAACTAGAAACAGTAATAATCATCATTTTTTCACACAATGGAGATTTGATGAGGAAGGAAGCTATTCAAATCACTTCGCTCCATGGAGGAATAGGGTCGCGGCACATTTTCAACAAGAAAGAAGTCCCCCTGAGCAAAAAAATGGCCTACTACTACTTCTACTACAACTACGCGTGAGCTTTTGATCTGAAGAACCTGCGGAGCCGCGTCCTCCTCGAAAGCAATGCCTACTGACCTACACCTCGCGCTAGGGGAGCAGACAAGCAGCTCGCTGCAAGGCGAGAAACCGGCTTCCTGCTCATTCATAGGGCTAGGGCAGCTGTGAAGGGTCAGTGAAACAATCGGTTAATTTGAAGCGAGGCCGTGCTGCACCCCCTCCCCCTCCCGCTGCTTCATTTGGGCATTCCATTAAGGCGTATGGTCTGGTTTGCCCGAGGTCGTGCAGCCGCTGTGACGGGAACGCGAAGGTCGTTGCAGGAGATCCATCTAGCGCCGATCATGCGAACCCTTCGGAGGTTCAGGTAAAAAGACGGACGTTATCTTCAGATGTATAGCGTTTAGGGCAGATTCATATACATATATGGAAATCATAGGACTTAGTGATGAAACGGAGAGTGGTAATCAAACAATACACTGAATATTCTAGAACTCGCCTTGGAGTGTTACAGTGTTGAATCCATTCTCAAGGAATATAATGCTGCATAGACGGGTAAGACAAGGGTCAGTATGGAATAAGAATAGTGTTCCTGAGAATATCGTACTCTTGTTTAAAAGTAGAATGATTTGTGGTGTTTTTCAAACACTTAAAACCCTTTCAGACTATGGTCCAAATAATTTAATGAGTTTTCAGCAATCGAAGGGGCGAACTATTCTAATTGAAAATTACACCTGATATAATTATTATAACCTACTATTTATCTAGACAGATTTTATAGTCGTACAGAACCACCATTTAAGAAAAAATAGAGTGACTTTCATTTACTCATCAACACAATCCTTTTGTAATTTTAAATTGTAGTTTTAAGGAACATAGAGTTAAATAATAACACAATGATATCGTGGTAATCCGAATATTCCTTAACTGATCTGTATCGATAATATTGTTGAAAAAACACTATATAAGATTAACATTTAATATTCTTATGGTAATAAAACAAATCGATCCAGGAGTGTCGATGTCTTAAGTCTCATTATCATTAGCAATTTTAATTTCACTAATATACAGAAAGCTCCAGAAGTGCGGTTAACCACGCCGACAGGTAACAGATTAATTATATTGTATTGAGTGAAAATGGGAGAAGGGACCTGGGATCGAAACCGGAACCTCCAGCTTTGGTGGATTATATGCAGGCGAGTACCTCGAGTGAGATCGCCTCTTATGTCCATGGGTCAGTCGAATGACAACTGTAGACGGGGTTGGGAGGCGAACGGGATAGCGCATTGGTGGCGCGCCATGCGCATATTTTTTGGTAAATAATATATTCACAAAAGATTATGACAGTTTATTCTTTTTACTAAAAAGTAAAGTTAAGTGTCAATTTTCTTAAGTTGTCAGTACAGATATTTTATGCTAATGATTCTCAAACTGCAAATTCATGAAACAGTTCTAGAGAAACACTGACAGAGAAGGTTGCATATCTCAATCTTCAAACATGTTTTTAATTGTAGATAAAGTAAAGTTTTTTATTTCAAAAGTGAAATGTAATGCATCTCTGTACTAATAACAAGGTATGTTATAAAGAATTGTATTTTCTGTAATGTAGATAAGATGTGTAAAAGTTACAGAAATTGAAACACTGTAGTTATTTTATGAGTATGTTGCGTCTGAAAGAAGTGTTGTTAATTGACTTAAGGTTGTTATATATGTATTATTGATTTGAACCTGTTATAGTATCCGCTTTTTACGTATTCTTAAATTGCCCTGATGTCAACAAACCTCGAAACGTAGGCGAATCTATAATCAACTTTATTTAATGGAAGAGAACTTGTAACAACTTTATTAAATGAAGATTTAGAAAAAAAATTCTGTGAGTTAATTGATTGTCTATAATTAAGACACGTAGTAGGTGAATGAACTGGTCACGGTAAGGACTTTGTAGTGCGCGTCACCACTCAATGACGGCTGAAATTGCGTTCCCTCGCTGACACAGAAGGACTTCACCTCATGGAAACTGACGAAAGTTTGGAGTATCGCGAATTCTGGCTCAGTGATTCTCAGACTATCGCCACCTCTGGGTACTATCTGAACCTACATTGCCCGAATATTCCAAAGATATTGTCCGAACTATTCTTTTTTACACACCAAAGAATATATTGAAAGTCGCAAAATAAATTATCGAGAGAGTGAATTTCTGACCAGAAATTATAACAAAATCTACAACAATCATTCTAAAATATGTGAGAATTGATTTTGCAAATGGCTCGATGCGTGACTGATCGGCAAAATAAGCAGCTCCCATTAAGTGATTAGAGCAAAGATTGTAGGGTCATTTCCAGTTGGTTTTGGTATTCATGATAAGGTATCTCTTTTAATCATTTATCAGCGAACAAAAAATATCAAATAGTTATGATTAGATGTCATGTTGTATTCAAAACAATGATAAATATTACTCTTCGTTCACCACGAAACACTTCATTACACAACTCATTAAATTGGACACGTTAAGCGATGCTTTACAGGTATGATACGATAATAAATAACTTAAGACACTCGTTACAATTAGTCCTTTAATTCGATTAAGTGGGGCGATTGTTACTTCCCATAGATGTACCAGATATTACGAGACAATTAATCACATAATTAAGTTTTACACCGAAGATACAATCATATCCAACAGTATTAATTAATTTTGCCCAAATAAAATCAAATGAGTTATATGGTGATGCAAAAGACTCTCGGGAAACTGTATGCATTTTAAATTCCTCGGACAAAATAAATGATCCCTTTTCTTTGATTTCTTTTCCTTCATTACAGCAACGAAATTACACTAATTACACATAAATTTTATAAACGTGAACCTTCTCTGTGCGTCCGAAGAAATAGCTTTCCAAAATTTCCGACAAATCTCCTCGAGACAAACAAACTCATTACATGTGCTATACTGAATTTCTGGGCAGTTCAGTCCCTATATAAGCATTATCTTAATAGTTGAAATTATATCTTCCTTCCTTCTAACATTTTTGGTTATAACTGGTATTTTGGACAAGGTAAAAATTATTACGTGATCGGGAGAAAACAAATACGAAACATTCTCCGTTAATCGAGTGGAGTGAAATCAATATTCATTAATTCAGATATTCAAATTAAATATATCGTTTATTTATGTTTTAGTGGAGACTGAACCGATTTCCTCTAGTGCAAAGGGTCCACTTGCCTGCGAAGAATCGGAACTATTCCTCTAACAGAACCAAATTTCTCATTCCCTCTTTTGACGAAGTAATTTGTTTCTCCATTCTTAATGACCCGTCTCCCGAACTTCGAAGTTTCCTTAAATTTTCCGAATAGTGCGTCCCCTATTTGGAGCAGCGATTGTCTCACTTGCCCACACAAAGCCAAGCAGCCACCGAGGTGCGACCAACGCCGCAGGCCGAGCAGAGCCGCTGGCCAGGGGACGTGTCTGACCAGTAAAATATTAAATTCTCATTACACCTGGTGGGCAGGCCACGAGCAGCCAGGGTCTGCCGCCCCCAGCCTCCCCTCGCCTCGTCTCGTGCCACCTCACGACGCCCTTCGACCGAACAGTGCGCCCGCCTCGACGCCGCATGCAACATATCCCCCGCTTAAAATGTATCGATTAAATTATCAAACTGATGTTACCTGCGAATTCATCATACGAATTACCTTTCAATTTAGAAGGTAATTAGTAATTATTTACCAATACAGTTTCGAGTCACCGCTAATGTTCTTTTAAAATACCGTTAACCAGTCACCTACAGGCAAATTCATCACGATAAAAGAGGCGAAGGAAAATTTTCATTCGATGAAGAGGGAGCCAAGGCAAATTTAGAGGAAGACTCCGTAGCGGTGTCAACTTCACAGCATACTGTTACATTCTTATATGTTTTCAACTAAGGAATCTTCACTAAATAGAACTTAAATTATTCCCAACAACGTACATTACAATTTGAAGACAAAATAATGTAGAGCCAAAAATAGTGGGGGCACCTCAGGAGAGACGGGTCCCTCTCAATATTTTGTATAAGGTGTGATGAAAGTACTTCATCTGCTTACAATATTGTTAAAATATATTTACGATTGTTATAAGAATTATAACATGAATCAAATGTGAACAAATTTTAAATATTTTAAGGAAAAATAACGTTAAAGTCAACATCAATCAACGTTTGACGAAAAGTCTAGCTCAACAAATTTCTGGCTACGGACCTGTTGTAGAGGTAACATCGTAACCCAAACACGCAAAACTTTATGTGGGGACCTTCTGAAACTGACGTCGCGATACAAATATAGAGAAATATTCCAAGATGAAACAGTGCGATAAGATAATTATGTACCACCAATTTCTACATGTTAAGAGGTTATATGTAAGGATATATAAAACCTTACTCTACAAATTAAGAGGATCATTATCATGTATGATAGAAGGGAAGCGAAGAATACTATACCATTTACCCAACATTCAACGAAAATTTTGAATGGAAAGAAAAGCCTTATAAATTAAATTCCTGTTGAGAGGCACTTTTGAATTGAGAAAAATTCTATGCGAAGTAAATATGCATTTAACGTTTACCACAACGTTTACGTCTCTTTGTTTTGCATCCTAACGATTTTGACAAAGAAATAGTTTTCAGCAGTATTTTTCATATTTTTATTTGTTTTCCCTATACTCGCTTGTTTACATTTAAAAGCAATATTGCTCCAAATCAACACGGAAAATAGCTGTCACAGTGGACGAGTTGTTTCGTATTATTTACAAACATGTTCTCTATTAGATTTAAATATCGGAATAATACATTTTTCTTTTGCTTTCGCTATGTATAATATTATGTCTCGATGCAAAATCGCTAAACATCTTTTGAAACTAACCAATAAATATTATGTCTTTTTCATCTATCACCGAGCATTGCTCACTTGCAGAGTAATACATTATTATTATTATTAATTTTCAACACAATGCACAGTACACAACGCACAATACAAAAAGAAAAACTTTTATATAGTCTATATACGACGAGGGATAATATATCGTCACTGTTTTGCGATGAAATTTCACGCACCCACAAACGCTGCTAGAAGATGATATCTAAACAAAATTAAACATCGTTTAGCCTTGAAAAACCTTCAAGCGGAGAAATACTGCAGACCGATCTCTCGTATTTCCAAGTCCCATTTTATTAGGCGGTGAGGGTACAAGAGGCAACTGTGAAAGTAGCTAATGTACCGAGTGGAAGCCAGAAGAGCAGTTAGGCGCTACTGGACTGTGACGACTCGCCTCCGGGTTATCGGCAGAAGACCGTGTAGCCTCTACATGAAGCAGTTTCGCATAAAATATTGGAAGAAACGTGACATCTATATTTTCTAATATATTAAGTACGGTCTCGGATTACGAGATAAATTAGAGAGAGCACCGCCCTCCGGATAAATTGTGCGACCGACGTTGCCCCTTGTTAATATAGAAGCGAGTGGAAAAGAAGTGAAAAGTTATTAAGATGGAGCGATGTATTCGTCCCGCGGCATCGTGATGCGTACGAGGGAGTCGCCACGAAGATTTCGTCATAAATTGTATTTGCCGCGCGACGCTCCGAGATAAAGTAATAAAATTAGGCAGCTTAAGCTCCTCTCTCCATTATTTTCAAGAATATTTACTAATTACATTTATCATCGCGTGAGCGTAACATTCACAGCTGAGAACTTAGTCGTACAACTCTTGGCACCGAAGGGGAGGTTTCATACATCAAAGATGACGGAAACGGGTTTACCCTTACAGTCTCTGATGGATTAATGAGAAATGTACAGTGTAGGTTGAGAAGGAGATAAGGTTCCAGAGATTTCAGAGACCTCACAAATATCGATTTCAATGACTTTTTTTGTGTGTGAAATTATTGTTGGAAAAAATACACGGTACTTGAGCAAGATGTCGCAGAACAATTTAACAGGTGCTAATTGCAATAAGATTTACCATAAAATACTTTTCCTTATATTCACAAAATGTATTCATGGTGTTAGTCGTAAATTGAAACTTTCTTAATAAAGCAAATATTACGAATTTTCTGTTTCCGCGCCTATCTTGGGATACATATGTAAATTAATGTGCATCGCGAAACGAAATAACTATTTTTTTTGTTTTATTAAATACACATTTCCTGGAATTCTGTTGAAATTATAACGCGTAGCTGACTTTATATTCTTATGTGAGTGATGTTTAATCCTCCTCTGCTTTATGCTCGAAATCGATGGGGTCGTCTCTTGCTTGCTCCCGGAGAGTAAATTAACTTATTGTCGTCCATATGGTCCTACGCAGTATGCAGCTACGTTTTTGACACTAAAAAAATAAACATGTTTAATTTTTAAAGGAATTTTGTTAATATCTAGTATTGTAAAAGTATTTAAGTCAGTGAGTATTTCGATCAATAAATTTAAGTTATATAAGACTCTGATATTCGAAAAATGTACGGATACATGTCGCCATGAACCAAGGCACGGCGCCCCTGGCGTGCACTTTGGGAACCACTAGAGGATATAATAATTTATGCGCATAGCAAGATCAAGACAACTTGAGTTGGTCCTCATCATCTGGAAACAAAGGTCCAAGACCAAGAAATCAATTTGCGCATCAATTGATTGCTTCCTAATTATTGGGACGCACACGTAAAGGCAAGAAAGAATTTTTTTACGGAGAGATTGACAGCTTTTCCACTCTAAACATAAGATTTATTCAAATTGTTGGTGTTCAATAGAACTGCTAAACAAAAGAGTTATGAAGATCGTGAGAAGAGATATTTTTTTCCTTTTCCATCAATATCTCGTGAGTAAAAAAATAAAAAAATTGTGGTTTTGGGCAATAATTAGCATTGAAATTTCTTTTTAGTTTCGATTAATTTTTATTGACCGGTACTTTTATGAGGAAATGACTATAAAATTAATTACTCGTGTTTAGCTATAATACATTTGACATTGTTACTGTACCCTGAAGTAGTAGATTCTATAAGAATATTGGACCAATGGATCCGTTATCTCCCGGTAAAAACACAAACGTATTCTTCTATTACTAATCACGGTGCTGGAATAATTATTATAAGAAGGGATTACAATGTTTGAAAGCCTACACGGGAACACTGAATCCGATGGACATATCCGGTGGTCGAACTCGACGTTCAGTGAGTCTATTTGGAGATTGCTGAATTGGTAACACGAGTTCCAACAAATACTTTTTTCAAACTACACTATCACCAGCTGAATAACACGCACGTATTTTGCGGAGTGAATGAAGTACAAAGAGGCGGAATTATCTGGGAAGCTGTGAGAGAGATTGAGAGTAGGAAAATGCACGAAATACATTCATGTGCTTTTAGAGCACAGTGAAAAGAGAGGAGTTGATAGGGAAGTTTGGGAATTAACTGTTTTGAAAGATCGTTATCATATTCGTCGGAAAATTTTGAAGCATTGAGTTGTATGGGGTCTGCGAGTTGTTTAAGCCAGGGGAGCAACTTTGGAAACGTAATGGATATCTCTTGCAGACATCATTTGAACAAATTAATGTCAGGTGGAGATGGCCCTTCAATTTGCAAATAGGTAAACGCTCGTACACGCGAGCATTTAAAACGTGAAAAAGGCTATTTTAATCCTCAAAAATACCAGGAATATGTAAAAAAAATGATTGATAAACTCTTTGATTAATTGCCTTTCGTCCGCTAATGGCATATAACGATACAAAATAAATATTTCAGGCTCTATCGATTCTTTTGACAGATTGCCGAGCTGTAATTTTTATCTTTCTTCTTCATCAATTGTGTCTAAACCTCTTATGGAAGTAACATTATATTCTCCGCGACCGAGACTCGAGAGCGGCGCAGTTCTTCTCAAACGAGCCTCAACAATAACGTATATAATTGAATAAAAAGAAGTATTGTCCATAATAAGAAGGCGTAACCCCCTAAAAGTTAGTGGTATTATTGTTTAGCATTTCATAATGTTATGCTTGAGACATAAAGGTTCAACCGACAGTTGAGAGCCGAAGGGTGACCTTAACAATTGGGCCATTCAGCACAATAGACGCAATGCACAAAGACCACACGGCAGAGCGGAAGAAAGGGAATAGAGAAAGAAAGGTAATCGATACAAAACCAATAAAATATATTTGCATGCGTAACGTATCACCGATCGTAATTTCCTGCTAACGAGAATCTTGGTAAACAAGCGGTTTTCTCCCGCGACATTGGGATGTCTGATCGTCTCCGGGGACTCCCCAGCGAATGCAAACGACGTGGAGAAAGACCTTCCTGAGAGCATGCGTGTGTGGACTCCCCTAGGAAACTAGGCCACAAAGAAAGAAAACAGAACAATGGGCGATGGTGTAATAAATGTTGGAGCACGGAGTGACAGGCAGCGAGTGGTCGTAGAACCCGAGAGGGAAGAGCAGGTAGATAAAGCACAATGGGGAGCAGGTAAGGGAGGATTACTCAAAGAGCGGTGGGATTAGGAGGGGGCGAGACCTGTAGCTCTGCGGTCGCTCCTCGGAGAAGGAGAAGAGACGTCGTCGCACCGCGCCCGACACCTCGCGAATAATTAGAGAACTTCGCATCGGAAGAGAGTAGCTGTGTGAATTGGCAGGAGTTTTGCACCTGATATGTGAATAGATATGTAAATAGATATGGCAACGATACTGATATGTCTCTTTCAAACTCAGACACTATTAATAATCCCCATATATTTAAGACATTTTTTCGGTCTGGTTTCCCAGGTACAATGTTAGCTTTAAGATTTAGTGATTAGTACAAAACAAGTCTTCCGTACCGATAATTCGGGTTGGATTCCCAGGGACAGTGTTATAATTAATTGTAGTCTAATTTATTTAAAATATTCTTAATGTTAGTTTAAGCAGTATTAGTTATTTAAATCTTAATTATAGTGACTTTTTTCTTTCTTCCTACTTTCTATTATCGTAAATAAGAACATTGTACATAGCAATTTGTAGAGTAGTTCGAATATTTTCCTAAAATATATTTCAAAGAATCGGTTTTGCACTGAGGTTCGTTTTCTCATTCCTTGTGCAAAAATCGGTTGTGCAAAATACAAAATAATTATTAGTTTATTATTTACACATACATATGCAACCGAGTGTCTACGTATAAGTATTCAAACTCATTTGTACATTCGGGTATAATAATACGAACACAGATATTACATCTATAAAATACTCGTAATATAATCCCAGAAACAAATGTTTCTAGTCTAGATGAACTCCGATACTGTATTGGTTGTAGTAAATGGTTGTGATGTTACGTTTTCATATTACTTGTAAATAGAAAACATAATTTCTGGTTCCAATTCAGGATAACTTTGTTAATTATGTTTCTTGACTATTTAGATAAGAATGCGTTATTTCTTGTGCATAAATGTGAGCACAAAATCATTACTGTCAGAACTCATCCCATGCGCCGCATCCAATAAGGTGGAATTGGAAATTGTAAGATACGGTGTAATGCAATGTAAACCAGAAGTCTTTGAGATAATTGATAATACATCGTGGTTGGCAACTTGCAAGTTCCATTTACTGACTGCGACCAATACTCCTTAAAATACTTCCAATCAAACTATTTTATTGATTTAATCGCAGGACATTTTAGGTCCAAAATCTGTATTCGCAAGCGGAACCAGAATTGTGGGTGACACTTTCACTGCAAACCTTTTGTTACCACTGCATCTGAACGAGGCCAGGGACCCCTAACAATAGGGTCGTAGAGACCTCCTCTTCCCCCTTCTGGTGGTGGAACACGAACCTCAGAAGCCGCTCGGACAACGGGCTAACACTGTTGGTCAGTAGGGAGTACGTCTCCACCCTTCATTGATCTAACGAGTCTAGAATTTTCATTCATAAGATAAAGAACGTAAATGAAAGGAAGGTCACGGGTGCATTGACAGGATTGGAGGACAAACGGGATTGCCCCCCTCCCCGTCGTCTAAGAAATTGAAATTTAAAGAACTAATTACATATCACGAAATTTTATTATGAGAAGCTCAATTATATACACGCCTTCATGTAAACAAATTTAAGAATATACAAAGAATTTTTTTGTACAGTCTCCCCTTTTCTAGACATTACTAGAATTATACTGTTTCTTTGTTTTTCTACTACGCCTGTGCTTGATTTTCATCACTTAAATATGTACAAATAAGTTATCTCAATATAAACGTACCGTAGTCACCAGTCTCCGTCCACAACTTAAATCCTGGGTGCGCTACTCAACAAGACAAAAAAATTCATTCAGATAACTGTCAGACAATGAACAAATGTACAGGTTCGGTGAAATATTACTCAGTTCTAAATATTTCAGGTAATTTGTAACCAAATTTAGTACTAAAAAAGGGAAGCGTTTGTAACCAGTCAATGAGTTTCATGCCTAATTCCCAATTCGAATATCTGATCAAGGTCAGTTGGAAGTAAAAAATGTACAGAAAAACGTTCCACAAAATATGTATACCTGCAAGTTACTCGGAAGAAGTCATTAGAATATAATATTATAGGAATATATCTTTTGTAATACATAGTCAAGAACAAACAATTTTCATGAAACAGGAACCAACAATGTGTACTGCTTAATATTTTAAATATTTTTTTAATGCACCGCCCTAATCTTTTCTAAACACATCTGAATCAAGTACACTTAGTGTGGCTCATGAACTCATCGTTGCATGAAACCAATGAAGAAATGCCAAGAGGGATATTTTTAAATGAAGTCACACATAATGTACAAGGAAACGCAATGCTGCTCTTCTGTTACTCAAGAATATTCAGAATGTGGTCGTTCTACGTTGTGGTAATTCCAGAGTATCGCAACTCCATCAGTCCCACTGACGCAGATGCGGGACACGAGCTAACATACTTCTTTGATTTCATAATCTTCTCACACGCGTGAAGAACGATTCAGTGAACGAGATTCGAAGTGGAGCACGTTAGAGCGTACTTAAACTCAGGTAAACGGATAATTTCACCATTAAACCCAACTCTTTCTTAAGGATTAGGTGAACGCGGGACTACCTGTGCCCGTCGTGTGCATTCCCAGTCAATGGGGCCGGTGGGCAGCTATTTCAGTTACGAATCATGGAATTGGCCTTGCCACTAAATTATTTTTATTTATAAAATTTGTGTTATTTTAGAACAATTGTAATTACACCAAAAATGATGGGAAATGATACCAAACACAACCTTACTGGCATCAAATGTGCATTTTACCACTAATCCAGTAATTAAATGACGAAAAGAAGTAAATCAAGCAGAAGTAAGTTTTTTTCTCTATCAATTTTTCTTCTTCTTCTTCAGTTTTTCGTCTATATATTAAAAACCACGAACCTTTAGAACACAAAATTCCTGTACCGGAATAATGTACATTAAATTTCCGACCAATTATGTTCTCTATCGTTTTGTCGGCAGACGAAGGAAAATGACTCAAGAGCGCGATGTAATTGAGAACAATTCTAGAATAGACACAAAAATTATTTCTGTTAATTGTTGAAATATGAACCTGCAGTTTCTTTATTCCCCTCCCTTTCTGTTTCCACGGTATTTTTTAACTAAAAGTTATCGAGCTCCTTCTAAAATAAAAGTTTTGCATCACTAGTCGTCAATGTCGAAAATGAATGAGCCAGTACTTATGATGTTTGGACCTCAAAATGGTGACAATGTTATTTACTCGTAACAATGTTGTTTATTTCAACATCAATGAATTTATTATAATATTAGAGAAACATTCATATGTGATACAAAATAGTTGACAATAATAAAATATGAAATATACTAGGATATTTTTACTTTTAAAAACCTACAGTGACTGGTTTTAGAAACGTGAATCTGCTATTCAGAGAATTGCTCGAGAATTTCTAGAAGTTTCCAAACATCAATGGCGTAGAAATGTTCTATGCAATTTCTTTTGTTCTTATATTTCTTAATTTTATGTGTCAACCTCAGAAGACATGTGGTAAATGGCGCTCTTGTAGTCAACATCCGCTTATACCTTACTAACAACAGAAATCCAACCACAAAAGCCGCAAAATATGAGAAAACTCCTTAATTATGTAGATAATAGAAGACTTTCACGATTGATAATAATATTTTGAGGAAAAATTATTTTGAGGAAAAATCGAAGTTCAATCAAAACTTTTTCAATCAACTCGTTCTGACATTCAGACGAATGACCAAAGCTGTTGTTTCAAAAATGTCTTATTGCTTCATTTGTATCAAAAAGTGCATAAAATGCACTTTTCACGATTTAGAAGAAATGAAATATTGTGTCAAATATAAAACCGGAGCCAAAAAATACTCCGAAACCTAATTAATTGCTTCTAAAACCAGAAGTGCTGAGCACTGTCGAGAACTAATGTATTTACTCTAGTGCGAAAATAAAAATAAAAAATGTTTTCCTTTCAAACATGCCTGTTTTATGAAAACATTAGGAAAATTACAAGTGGGATTCTGAGGACCATATTTTCGGAATCAGGGACTCCCAAAACGGATATTTCGCGACCGAATGTTTCTCACGATTACAATACTTTCTATATACTACGTAAATAAGTAAAAACAAGCTTAAAACTCAGTTATGTCATAAATACGTCGTGTTTGGGTTCATTTTCATTGTAATTATGTGAGGAATCAAAAAATCCGAATGTAACAGAAATAAAAATAAAATTGTTCAATTAATAGCATTTTAAAAATGTCTCCAGCAAGTGATTCAAGAAATCCATTCAGCAGGTCGGTCGGTTAGCAAGAGGGTGGGCGGCTGAGCGGCAAGCCATTAGGACAGGTACAAAGTGTCGAGTTTAATGGTACCCAAAATTTTTAATCCCTACCCGACTTTATGACCAGAAGGAAGTGTCGAGTTTAAGAACTCCGGTGGTTTAGTGATAAATTAAGAATCGAAGTCATCAGAGAATGCGTGAAGAAAGGAGTGTGTTTTACTCTCCAAACGAGAGGTCACGAATTAACTCACTGATCGAAGTCTCGAAGAGAAACAGGGATGATGGTAAGGCTACAGAGGATGAAATAGCACAAAAATGAATTATTACACTCCACAAAAACACGTAAATGTTAAAACCAATAGGATTAAATAATTTATTGTTAATTATGGGGAAAACGTCGTCAAATGTGGACGAGATGGAGTCATTGAGTCGATATAGGTAATTTTAAACCGGTAAATGCAACAATTTCATAGATAAAGTCTGTTAGATAGATTTAAGTAATAGAAGCAACGTAAATCATTAATAATAATTTAATGCTACAGAAGAAAATTATAAAATCACGTTGTTTCCCGCATAATTGTCCCGATGAGCATTTACGTAAAAATAGGACTGAATCGACTTATCATGATAACCATCATTTTATTTTTACTTTTTATCTAGAATTATTCAATATATTTAACCCTAATATGGAATATTCACTTTATTTATTATGATATTTTCATTAAATCACAATGTTAATATCATGTTACGTTGTTATTTTGTTATATTTTATTATTTATCATTAACATCTTTTAGACCTGAATAAGACCCAAACTAGAGTTCAAACAATGTGTATTAATGAATGTATCACAATAAATGTTGTGAACAGCCCATTTTAAGGTCGTTAATAAATTTAATAATTATACAAAAAAATTTACATTTGCCCCAAAATTTTGTAAAATACTTTTGATTATCGCATCTTATTGGAAAGTTTTCTCAGCAGATGTGGCTGCTCCAGGACATTACTTCTGCGGCTGAAAAACATTAGTCGACTCCCCTAGCATCTAATTCTACATCAACGCGACTTCTAGTTTCACACACGAGTGGCACCGACATGGAAACGAACTTATTTCGTCGCACTTACCTCGTGCTCTAAGAGAGACTTATTAACTAAGTCGTCAAAATCTGAAGCATTGTTGATTAAAATGCTTAGTGCGTTTGACTGACGTAACCAACCGGTGGCCCGTGATAAAAAATTTGCGGTCCGCAGCAAAGCCGGGACAGTAGTTGCAAGTTTTGACAGTCTGTTAAAGAATAGTTTGTCACGGCTTAAATGTTTGTTTGTTAAATTTCTTCGAGTAATATTTGAGAAACAGAAAAAAATGACCATAAAAACTTTTATTAGATACAATTGACGTCCAATTGAACACGATCCATATCTTGGATAAGGTACACATAACCTATCAAGATTTTGTAATATCAATATAATAAATATCAAACAAGTATTTACATTCTTTATAATTAAAATTTCTTAGTTTTGTACAAAAATAACCATGTTTCATGCCATAAAAAATTAAAATTTCTTGACAATTGAGTGACAAATATTTATCTATTTTAAAAATCACTTAGTGAACCAGGGAATTTAAAAGTTTAAATTTAGTGGTACTCGAGATCCAAAACGTTGGCGTCGGCTGACGTAAATTTCATATCCCCGCAGGACGGAAGTATAACTTCCAACTTCAAAATACATGGATCGAAACGTCTCGTGAGCACACTATACGTACATAAGGTTATAATACATATCGGTGCATAATCCTTTATTTAAACAACCTCGAACGATTTCTAAAAACAGCAAACCTAATGTCGTTTGTTGTCATGAGAAGTTATAGGTATATTGCTGTCAGTTTTAGGACGAAAATTTCAATTAAAAGAATTTGATGGAATGTACATATATAAATTATATATGAAATAGCTTGTCTCTAAAAGACCCGAGTAAAAGTAAAGTTCTTCAACAATTGTTCATGAAGTGGAGGGTATCGAAAAGGGGAACTTTAATCGAAGCAGTCGAATGATGAGTTTTGTATCGATTCCGTAGCCAGCCAGGTCATACTCCAACGTAAATAAAAGCTATATGAATATGAATTTCATGTATTGTCGAGGAGATTTATCATAAATAAAAAAAGGTTGAATAAATGAGATTAGCACGAATAGTTTCAAAGTTTGAAATAATTTTGCTTGAAACAAGGAAATAAAAACATTTTAAAGAGCCTATATTATTATTAATTGTTGACAGAAATAATACGTAGTACAACAATAGATTGCTATAGACATAGAAAGCTGTCCAAGTTAATTTCGAAATTGCACATATAATTGTCGAGAAATACTCAAAATTATGTTTCCTTTGCGATTTCTTTTCAAAGAAATTATACAAGCTAAAACTATCTCAGAATATGAAAACAATATTTAGATACAACACACAAGTAATCCGTCTATCAGGGATTGCATGAATCAAATTGCAACGTTTGTTTTCAAAGAAATAAAATAATTGTCCATTAAGTACTAAAAAAAGTATAGATGTCTCGTAATCTTGCACGCATCCCGATTATCTCTAAAAATATCACTATTCTCGTCTTTAACATACAGAAAAGTTATAAAAAAAATATACATCTTATTCCGAAATAGGGTTGCAATCACGGGGAACTTAAGAGCAAATGTATCGGAAGTGAGTGTGTATATTTAAGATTTCTATCTTAAGTAGAGTTTTCGGATAAAAAAAACTAGAAAACCTATTCATATCACTGCACAACGACTGGGATGTTCAACCTGTATCCATTATCTCTATCTGTCAAGTTAATGTCATCAATTCTCCTTGAATTATCTTTTCTTGTGAAGATGCTTATAAGGGTCTCTACCTCAAAATTTACAACAAATTTAGAATACATGCTATGGTGGATCCAGGAATTTTTTTTCGGGGGAGGACTCAGTTTGGTGCAAAAAGAGGCACACTTAAGGCAATTAGAGGTTCTGTACGATTTCATATTTCGCTACGCTGTGCGAATACGAACCTATTTACCAAAGATAATTTGTTTTTCTACAAAATATTATAAAGTGTAATTTTTCACCCCTGAATCAATTATTGGATATATGTTCTTGCATCTTGATCAATTGAACAAATTGTAAAAAAAAAACAGTTACTTTTCCGATATGCAAGGCGCCATATCATTATTTCTTGGAAAAACAATTTTTGTCACGATCGTCATTTAAGAAAGTTTGCCGCACCGCGTACACACATCCACCTCTCCCCCCTCAAAGGCCGTCACCATAATCCCAGCTGCGCGTTCACAGGCATCAACCTCCGCTCGATGTAATCGCCGAGGCAGGTTTGGATTGTCAGTGGTACTGGCCGCGGGGTGGGCCACAAAGGTAGAAACAGGCGGTATTTAGGCAATGGGACAGAAGAGCTGGGAGGAGAGCGGGTCTCTGCATATGCAAATGGTGCAGCTCCCTTCAAGGGACCGTGCAGGAGGGTGGGAACGGCCCGGCCCGCTGCGGGAAAGACCGTTAAGGTGGAAACGCGTGGTTATCACGTCACGTGAGCTGCTTCTGTGTGAGACAGCATCGAGCGTCGCACCTACATGGTTGATAGCATTAATGCCGACTTCGGCGAGATGACGTATCAGGCGTGACACGATGTGCTGTACGGGGTTCGTTTGCCCGTCCGAAATATAGCCACGAGAAAATGTTCACATAAATCGAACCTTCAAACCTGTCGGATTCATTGAACCGTATTTCGCGTCCTCTTCGGTGTAAGAACTTCTGTATCACTCTACGAGATCGAAGAGAAATGCTTACCAGAAAAATCCATAATTTTATCCACCACATGAGAACGATGCTATGTAAAAGCTTGTCTCACAAAAATGTGGGTTAAAATGTCTCCGAAAACAAGTTATAGTGTAAACATGTTCGTTAAAATATGAATATATTTTATTTTAATACATTCGCAAATCCCTATTCACCCTCAGATGATTTGCATAAGTATTGGAGCTACTTTTGTGGGTTTCGGGATGTTTCCAAAATTTGAAGACGTCTGTGGGGGATTAAATTTCATTAGGTAAAAACATAAGAATAGTCTGGTCTTATCATAAATATTTCGCAACTTCGAAGTAAGTAATTAAGGCGACATAATTTCTGGCGAATTGCTTGTAGCAAAAGCAAATTCAACGAGACGATTTTTTTCCAAAAAAGTCGAAAAAATATCAGATGCTAAAATTTTTGTACTAGACATACAAAAACAACAAAATATTAATTAAAACACTGTAACAATAAATGGAAAACACATAAGTTTTTCCAACGACTCAATTTACTAGAATTTAAATTCGTTCGGAAGATAAGCACAGGACCCCCAGTGTAATAAATACAAAAACCATTTCAAATAATGTTATATATTTCTTAAGAATTATTGCATGGTTAGAAGGTTATTGGGGTTGAATACGACAAGTGTTTTATACACGTTATAACAATGAATTTTCCACCCCGGAGGATGGACCTTGGAATGCTACAAAACGTAGAACATGTCCCGAGAGAGTTGTTCGAAGGCCTGGTGGCGATGTGGGACTGCGGGCGGTCGCGGCCAAAAGCGATTTCGCGACCGCCTCTGTTCGACGGGGGGGCGGTGCTCCGGCCGCGGTCAAGGCGCGCATTTTTCTCGCGCGGCCGGCGTGCCCGCCCGCCCGCCCACGCACGCAACGTTCCACCTCCCTCTCCCCCTTTCCCCGCAGACGGGTTCAGCTGCGCGCTGTTACGGTCACCAGCGGTGGGGAGCTTCCTCTGTGTTTTGTACATGTGCTCAATGGAAAATTGATGTATGCGAGAAAAAAATGACCTATATGCATGTCAATACACTTTTTTCACGCTCATCCGTCGTCGTGTGAATGGAAACCCTAAAATGTAGGTTAGTCGCCAATGGAGGTGCTGGGGCCACAGGAGCCGGCTTATGTCTGCATATGTCGGACAATCATTACACGGGGATACGGTTTGGTAGAGAATTATTATTGTACTCGCACCTCGGTCACCCATTTCGGTGTCGAGTGGTCGGGAGCAAAAACTAGTGAAGAGACCGATGAGGCTGGAAGAGCTGCGACCACCGACCCGGGAAGTGCAGGCCCTCCCTCTTCCGGCGCAAGAATAAGACGAAAGACCTGTTAACACTGCCTTGTTTGCGAGACCCTTCTCGATCCCCGTTTCCTCGACAGCACCAAGTCTATCCACCAAATCGGAGAGTGCCATCGGCTCCAATCCTCCACACACTACCCTCACGTCTCTCACGAACTAACGCCCGATTTGCTCCTCAAATGGACGACGTGATATGTCAGCTCCGAGTCAAGTGAAGGAGGAATTGTAGGCTGGAAATGGAGACAGGGTTAATGACAACTTACATGGCGATAGATCGCAAGGAAAAGCTCTAACGGACTTGAAAACTAAAAATGTGGGGAAAATGGAGGCCAGATAAACATGGACATGTTACTACATTTAATCACAACCTTCGAGGCAATAAGAGCATTCTTCAACATATTCGTATTCACAAGAAAGATAGTTGCGAGATCCTATATCAAATATAATGTTTCGTGTTCCCAAGACGACATGAATTTTTGGAGTGTTGTTCATATTTCACTCATTTAACCTCAACGAAAAATTACCCCGATAATTTTTTATATGAATAAAAATTGTCGAACTAATATCCTATAATCACTGATTGTCAACCCCGAAGTATCACGGGAGAGAGACAAATGCAGCTGTCATTTCTCCTCGTGAGATTTCAATATCCTTATTAATAAATGTAGGGAGATGGAAAATAGTTAGAATGGGAGTAGCAGCACAAACGTTGGACGAGGCTCGAAAATGGATGACCCGCACACTGCGTTTGGGGAGGAAGGTGCGCGGCCAGAGACGTGAGGGGAGCAGGTGTAAGAAGAGCGTCGAAAAGGGAGACGCAAGCTCAGCTTCCGGGGTGGCCCCAACCTCCACCCCCGTCGCTGCGTTCGGGGACAAGGGCCAGGAAGCGAGAGACAACGCGAGGGAGCTTCCAAAAGGCAGGAGGACGCCCACCCACCCGTGGGCTGGTCGGCCGGACGCGCAAGATGCAAAGCGCACCCATGTGTGGAGGGAGGCTCACCGCGGGAATAGGTGTGGGGTAGAGGGAGGTGGAGAGAAATGGGGCGAAGCGGATGAAAGATTAAAGCATCGGGCGGGAGACGAGTTTCCGCTACAGCACAGAATGAGACGAATCTTCTTAAAGAAAACTGAAGAAGCTTGCTATCTCATTAACGGTATGTTAAGAAATGAGGTCATCTTCTTTGAATTCCACTATGTGTACTATTAAAGTACGATTTCTAGGTAATCACTGATTCTTATTTCCACCAACCTAATTTTTATAAGTACACTATCAGATTTAAGAATATAATGATATAGTTGTTTCATTTTTCTTTGATGCATGCCATTTAGTATAGGAACATTGATAAGTACTATTATTTTTCCTCGATGGTCCACTAAGTGAACTTGTTAGAGAGAAAGAAGTAACAGTTACAGGAAGGAATTCTTGTATCATTTGGCCTCACAGATATCCAAAATATAAACGAAGTGCATTTCTTCCGACAATTCTATTACATAAACATTGAGCGTAAACATACGTAAAACCCTTTTGACATCACATTATGGGTCAATAAGAATAAAAAACTTTGTCAAAATGCAGTAGCAAGCTGACTACGACCCCTAGGGGGATAATTAACTAATTTACGTAGAACGAAACAGAGGTATTTCTAGAACGCAGACGGTGAAGCTGAATACAAAATATTTATTTTAGACATTTTATAGAGACGCCACGCAACTGATTTGATATAGAAATGAGAAACGAGGGCTTACCTCATAGCCTTGTTTGGTGACGACTGACTGTCGTGGCCAGGCGTAATCTACTTCTTTGCCGTGTGTACCACATTGCTGCAACAACAGAGCATTATTTTAATGACTGATTTCAGAAAAATATATTCATGCACTACACAAGTTCTTGCATTATCTGAATTACTTCAAGATTGCAATATTTATGGAATAGAGGTCCTATCCAAAAATGATTGTTCATGTACTTAAAAGTTATTGGGAAAAAATACTCGAATAAAACATTCTCAAAATATTAATAACACTTTTAGCATATTAAATATTTTAATACTCTCGCTCAGATTTAAATATTTTCTCGTTCGAATAATGATGGTAAGATAAAATATTTTGGAAGAAGCTAAACCTTCACTGCAATGAATGAGTTGCTTTGAAAAAATTTGTATAGTCAATTAGTCACAATATAATCTGGAGTTTGATTATCGCTTAAGTAACAATTACTGAAAACTCTAACAGCACAGAAGGAAGAATGCATCAGTTTTCGAGTTCCATTTCTATGACATCACAGTTGGGTGTTACGGCACTGCACTAGGGAAAAGCAACGACCGAAATACGTCAGCGCGCTGCGGAATATTCTTCGCAATACACATGGGCGCGGCACTCGCGGGCGACAAAGCGAGATCGGGCGGAGGAAGGTGAGGTGATGAAGATATGTTCTTAACTTTGAAAAACTATACAAAAATGTAAGGATTGTATTATTTTACCAGCATTATTAATGATATCTAGGCATGCTACCGACATCTCTTTCGAAGAGATTGGAGTTAATGTGGAAAAGTTTTGCGCAGGGGAGGCATCATTTGAATCACTGATATAAGCAAAACTTATCACGATAACATTGAGACCATTGTGATAAAGGAAATTATGTCTGTGGCGAAAGGGATTTGACCATTAAGGGAAGGGTTTCGATGGCACGGGACTGATAGTGATCCAGGCAGAGCTAACTCGGTGGCGACGGTGTTCGCATTATTGCATAAGGTGCTGGGCAAGGGGTGCGGGACGTAGCGGCGAGAAGGGGTGGAGGCTAGTGGCGGTACAGCAGCCGCGCGTCAGGGTTACTATGGCGACAAGGTCACCCGCAGCCAGACACCCCTCAGACGAGCGCTCGCCCACGTCACGCTCCTACGCGCGTTGCGTCCACCCTGCGCCACCCGCCACACTTCGCTGCGTCCCAACTCGCCCACACACTCGCCGTTACCGACTTCGACGCTCAGCTGAGATTGTTCCAAACGCGAAGAGCGGAAAATACGAGAAGAGTTAACACATCATTCTCAATGTAGAAGTACGTAAAACTATTCATTTCTACATTTCACATGACTTCTCTTTTTTTTTGTAGTACTTGTAAATGGGAAATGTAGCTTGCTATTGAAGCTTATCTACATGGAGCGATAGGAGGTGGGAGGGTAGAATGGTATTAGTATAGGTGAGTCGGTTAGCTGGGTTTATCAACAACTTGGCCCACGTGGAGGTGTTAGTAGGAGTAGTAGTGATAGTACCAGTTAGTGATACTAGGAGCAGTAGACGGGGAATTGACTTTTCAGTAGTCATATGATCTGAGACATTGAAGCGAAAATATACAAATTTTTTTCCTGGCCGTGCCGGGAATTGAACCCGAAGTGAGTCAGTGACTCAAGCATGCTAGTCCTCAGGTATCAGAGGAACACGATCTCTCTAATTGAAAACGACCATAGCAAATGAACTCATTAAAATGATCTAAATTTGTATTTTAGAAGAGTGAATACTGGTAAAATATGCTAGATTCGCAACTGAAAAAGCGTGTTATGCTATCAATAATTCGTATTATGGTGAATTATAACTCACCAGTCAAATTAAATGAGTTTCCGCCAACACGACAGAAACACTCATTCATAAATAGAGTTACTTTTTCACACTTTCTCTTTCAATTAGCCAAAAACAGGTTCCCAATCAAACATTGCCTCAGTTATTTTTTCTCTCCACTGTGTCTTTTTGTTATTCCTAGAGCAAAAATGCCAGTTATATGTTTATTAAAATACTATTTCTTCTATATCACATTGGTAATAAGGAATTAAAAAAACATCGCTTCAGAAGAAAAATCCCGCGTTATTGTTTTGCAATCAAGCACTCAAATACCTCATTCTTTTACGGATTTTAAACCCCTCGGCCACCCCCAGAATATGTATTCATGCTTGCACCCTAATTTTCGGAATCCGATCAGCCAATCAAGAGAAACGACATCAAATAGAATGCCCAGAATTTTTTTCTTTCGTGCAGTGAGTAAGAAAAAATCGAGAGCCAGTGCAATGCTGATGTTGGCAGTACATCCTGACTCGCGACTCTCCCCCAATCCGTGTGCTGGGGCTCTTCCCCCGCGGCGCGACGGTCGTGCAGCCCCTGCGCGCCCGCCCCCTGCCTACCCCCAGCAGCACCCCCAGACACCCCGCAGTCCAAGTTCCCTTCTCTCGATGGCTCCCGACAGCGCCGCGAGGGGAGGCCGGTCGCGTAGGCGCTGATGAAACTAAAACATAAGGAAGCGGATTCCCCTTCGGCGACAAGAACGCGTAGCTGGTGGGGGAAGGCCAGGCTTCGTCAGGGTTGGGGGTGGTGGAATGGCGATGGAGGGATGTGAGATGGTGGAGGAGGTGCAACAGACTCACTTAAATGGTAGCAAGCAGTCCAGACAAAATGGCAAACTAGCCGCGGCTAAAACATTTTATGCTACAGAAAGCATCCTAATATGTATACATACACACACGGGAATATGCAAATGATACATATTTCAACGCATGCGCGCATAGCAATTAGGGGTAAAAGTCAAGAACGTACAGCGGATCTCTCAGACGGGAGGATCATCCCAAATATGTCCCAAGTAAGTGGAGATTGCGTACGGAATTGGGGATTGAGGCGGGTGGTGCAGTGGATAGCACACCTGCGGCCAGAGCAGGTATTCCCGGGTTCGAGTCCCGGTCCGTCGCAATTTTCACCTGGCTGTTGACGTTTCATTCTCACGTTGTTTGTTCGTGTTGTACAGAGGAAGTACGCGTACCAGCTGAATGCCTGAAATCGACTGTTGCAGGATCGTGGTCTTCCGACACTGCTGTTTATCGTTCCGCAATATTTCTGCTCGCGTTGGTCAGAATCCCATAACTGTCATGCGGATGTGCAATCTATGGGACCTACAGATCACAGTCACTAACGTCTGAAAGGACTGAAATGTTTATGGAGTCATACTGCCAATCACGTATTGTAAGTCAGAAATGTGGCTCGTTGGCAGGATTAGTATTTGTACGAACAAATCGACGTTGTTTGCACAGACTGTCAGCACACTGAGTAGTGTCATGGACTTTCTTAACGCCGAAGCAAAGTGCCTACAGTGGTGCGGTAATTTACTACCATGGACCACAATCTCGTCACATGAAAATGTATACATCATTGTGGAAGTATCCATAGGTAGAGGCACCGAGGATGAACGTTTCGACCTTTGTCTGCAAGTACGCAAATTTTCATAGAAAAATTATATTGTTAGAAAGGAAAATTCTAATTTCCAGTGAATAATATATTTCTTTTGGTTGTATGTGACAAATGCAAAAACTCATTGGTCCTAAGATTAACGAACTAGTCCACTGAAATGTTCCAACTATTTCCGATCACTGATTTGGTACTTTTTTTACATCAATGCGATAATAATGCTTTAATTTACCCGTGATACTTATTCCGATATTGCATTTCATATCGCACAACTGTTTCATATCGAACTCTAGTTCTGTCATTATGTAATGAAGAACAAAGACGTCTGACCGCAGATTAAGAAACTCTACGAGATTAAACCATTACTCTATCCGTTCTGTGCTTTTAACCTTTTTTGTAAGTACCTCCTTAGGGGCAACCTCCTTTGGGAAAATAAAAACAACCTTATCTACCTGAAGCCATCGGGAATAAAAAGCAGCAACACGGAATCGGGTGTTTCCTTAAGTTACGAGAACATTTATCGTGGTCACGTAACATAACCACAGTCACACTTATTTTTAGTAACACTCACCGTCCACGGAAGTAAAATCCTGTCTGCAATCGGTCACCGTGAAAACCAATAATGGGGGAAAAATAAATGATATTTTCCCTCTGACTCTCCCTAGAAAAACACACTTACCCCAACAACATTTGAGCAAAATTTTCGAAGTTTTCTTCAATATCTTGGGGATAGTTTCTTTGTAGAAAAATCAAATTCTTCACATAGGGAGTCCTCGCTCGTGTTTGACGCAAACATCGATAAATTATTTCATCTTTTACGGTGTTCTCTCACCATGCCGCCTCACGAGTCCACATTCTCCGCAGACCCCCTGCCCCTCCATCCCCCGCGTGAGCCGCCACCACTCCACGTCTCGCATTCGCTTCTTATTGGAATCGTCCTCTAATTAGACGTGAAAAGCTGTTGCTAGAATCTTCGCGCTTCCATTACGCCTGATGGACGTCATCTAGCACCGTAATGAACCGGCAGACGTGGACACGGCACCACCGGCGTGCCGTGTGTCGGCCAGAGCTGGTCGCAGGCGGCGGTCAAGGACCTGCGTCGGCAGGTGAAGAGCGTTTGTAAAGCGAGTGGGCGAGGAGCAATAGGAACTGAAGCACTCTGCACGTGGAATCACGTACTGCGCAGGAAGGAGTGATGACCCACATGCAGTAGCGTTCCTAGGTTTGGGAGGTGGTCTGTCTCGGGCCTCGGGACCTCCAAATTAGTCCCAGAAAGCAATATAAACAAGTAAAATTGACCTTAAATGTTCTATAATTTTATTATAATAGTAAAATAATTTTTTGCTGAGCTTCTTAATAAATAGAAATCCAATATTTTACGTAATCCTTAACACGGATTGCAAACACGTTGATGTTTGGCTGGAACGGGGGTTCTCCAGACTCCCGCCGCGGACCTCATGGGTTCTAAGTACTGTTCGTGATGGAGGCTGTGAAGGTCGAACGAATGTATTGCTTCATCATAAAAAAATATTTCCCGCCGAATAAAACACCTCGTAAGACTGTGGCATGGGACGACGCGGCAGAGAGCGGGTACAACGACACGATTCCGTGGAAGAAGAGGCGGATACGAGAAGAGATGGGAAATGAAGGATCGGCATTGTCAAGACGCTGCGGCGACATCCTGACGCTGCTTCGAACGCGGCGTGAAACTCCCACAAGGGCGACGGGAAGGAAGGAGGTAAACAATGGAGACGTGCGATATTGGTGGCGTTCGTGAGCGTAGGAAGACGCCGCCGCGGTCAGTCGCCCCGTGCGAGCGTCTGCGCGCGTGGCACGAGAGGGTGGGAAGTCGCTGCACCCCGCAGCCGTCGCCGCACTGCCTCGCAGTGTGGGCCGGGTCAGGGATTTCCTTTGAAAACTACGAGGGTATAAAAAAGAGGGACAGAGCTGCGCAGGGAGGAAGGGAGGGCGGCGAAAATCAATAGGCGCACGCGGTGGAGGGGTGGAGGGAAGGGCGCATCAAAACGCATGCTCGACGCGCGACCAGTTGACGGCGGAGGCGGGTGGAGGCGGGGATTCAAGGGAGTATGAGCGAACTGGCGACTGGTTTTAAATGCCAGGATTTTTTTAATAAAAGAGTAAACTATTATTTATCAACTTACAACAATCAAGCTACGTTGAAAGTGAAGAAATCAGAAAAGATAAAAATTTATTGCGAATAATATTAAACCCTGGTAGTAGCCTTGTGCCAAAGTACAGGGTAGACAGAGAAATATGTAAATAAATAATAAATTATTTATAAACGTCTAATAAAATTTGGACCGTATCTTGACGTTGCACGGAATCTTACGGATAATGTCATTGAAGGGGCGGTTTTAAATAAATTACCACGCAATTATTATGGAATCTACCACAAAATCTATGAAACACTTCCTTAAAAATGAATATAGAATAGAGCAGTGCAAAAGTGTCCTAGCCTTTCCGGTCAATACTTCAAGGAAAACTGTCGTAAAACTAGGGATCTCTAGTCAAACTCGAGACCATTCGGTATAATTGTTTGATACGGTATAATTAATGATTAACAGCTTATAATACACCATAATTTATGAATTATTGTTGTAATGACTATTTTAATATGAACAGAATAAATAACATTATTGAAAATTTCATAAACGGTTAGTTGCTTAATTAGTGTCTGGCTTAATTATATGCTTAATTACTGCTAACACTACCTCACAGACACAATGTTAACGAGGATTTGAATGATGGGAGCGATCGAATAATGAGGGTAGCTCAGCCGACATGTGCAAGAGGAATCCGCAGAGAGGAAGAAGACTCGAAAACATACGCGAGAGCGCGGACTGAGTTGTTTTTCCAAGAGGTCAAGCCCCACAAGTGATTCCTCAGTCCCTCCGGTGGTGTCGCTCATTACCAAGTCATCCTGGGTTCGATTCCCGGTGGAGCCAGAAAATTAATGTCCAGGTTCATATAGATGTGACTACTGAAAAGCGAACCTTTCTTCCTCTATCCAGCTCCTCCTAGTATAATTACGAACTACTTCTAATAATCCCTCCACGTGGGCCAAGTTGTTGGTAAACCCAGCAAAGCGGCTCACCTATACTAATACCATTCTACCCTCCTACCTCCTATCGCTCCAGGTAGATAAGCTTCAATAGCACGCTACATTTCCCACTTACAAATACAACTATATTAAAGTGATCCCTCGATACGCAAGAAACGGGAAGTCGTGGGCTGCTCTCGAATGGAGAGAACTCAAGCGGACACGATTTCGTGTTGCACCCCGACCAATAAATAATCTGCGTCACTAGTCTTCCAAAGCACCACTGTCCAACTTCTCTTAACCCGCCAGCCATTTTCCATACTCTCTCGATCAATCGGACCGGAAGGGGGTGGGGTTAGGCAAATTCTTCCCTTCTGAATAAAACTGATGGGTCATATTTATTTATTTCTAATATGATAATATGAATTATTTGATGAAAATTAAAATATTTCAAGGTGGAAAAATTGAATAGTATATGATAAAATGTTTAATATTGTAAAGTAATTCCGAACACAATTTTACATTTTCTTTCATCGAACATGTTTCGTCAAATTTTAAATCTGAGGGTATCCATTTATAACTTGTCTCCAACATTTGAGGTAAAATGTACTCTGACTGGCGGGCCGAAAAATACAGTGCTAATCTAGAGGCCACGCAAATGAGTTTTCACGTTCACCTCAATACTTTGTAAGCATCCGTCAATGAGCAAACTGCAATCTAAACAGCGGTGTAGCAGATAATTGTAAAAATAAGCCATTTAAATAGAAAATGTGAAGAAAAAATATTTCAGACAGTGAAGAATACTATAGAAATCAGATATCTCATACAAACATCGCCGAACATTCAACTTGCAAGATTCTTTCTTAAAAAATGGACTGAAGTTCTGAAAAGAAAGTAAGAGTTTATTAAGAGAATCATTTTTTTATCGTTCGCACATGTGAATATTATTGCAAACTTTTGTATCACAATGCTATGGCAACGAGTTAGCGAGACCTATGCTACAGCACACATTGTCTACAAATTTGACTTCGAGCATTCAACGGGTGCATACACCAAAATTCACGAATTAGCAAAACGACACTCTTTTTAACAGAATCTTGAATATAAAACTAAAAAGTCACAACTTTAAAAAACACTCCGTTAAAATACATAATGCGCATTTTTATATGTAGAGGGATTATATTGGGGTGTTTGAATAATGTAATAAAGAAGTTGAATCTGACTTGAACTGATAACTACTCTTTGAATCATAAATCCTTTTCATCACAACCCTGGGTATGTGAAGGCATACTACATATTTTATGCTCATTTTTTTTAAAGGTTCTGTGACTTAAGTTTTATATTGAAGATTGTTTTATTAATTCTTGAATGTTTTATACAGACGTTTAAAAATGTTGGTTTGTATAAAAAATATTTACATCGAGTGTAATTAAACATAAAAAAATGTGGGTTGAATTATTTTAATTAAGTTCCTTCTTATCAGTAAACAGCCTCTATTGCGTGCTCTACGTACTGGGTTCCTTATTTGTCAATTCTCAACTCCAGGCTAGATAAGAAGGGACACATGCCAAGCACTCCCTTCTTTGATTGAACATTTTAAAAGAATTTCCGGACAGTTCGACAGGTTTCCAGAATGACAACTTTTTGCATAGGTAGGAAAAGGTGTCGCGGGAGGTTCAATTTATCTAGACTGTTGAACAGGTCTGTGGGGATAATGCCAATTTATTACAAACTCTTATCATTAATTTTACTTTAGGGCACTTTGACTATTTCATTCTAAAAAGTCGAGCTACATATTATTTAAAATAAATAAAATACGTAAATATATTATTGAAAAAAGTTCGAATGTTATCCTCATCAGAAATGAGGCGATATTCAATTCGTGGTATATTTGTATCAGGTAAGTTTAAAGTCGGGAAGTAAATAGGTGACGACAAGTACGTGAAGTAGAATGTTCATTCTTTTTCACACATTTCAAAGCGATGAGATATCGTAAAATCCAGAAATTTGGCTTTAGACATTTGCATTAACAACATTTGTAGTCTTAACCGAAGGTAATTTCGTAATTGATTAATGAGGTAGAGCGAAAATTTGAAAAATCAAATTTTTATAATCGAAATATTCTTTCTTAGTGAGTCTCTACAATACGAAACAGCATCTCAAAATTTCAAGTCCCCACCTTCAATATTTATTTTTCAAAATCATTTTAGAAATCAGAGTATTCGGACCCTTTTTCAAAATCGTTAACTGCTCCACATCAACTGATAGGAATATATTCAATTTTTCAAAAGTCAAATTTTACAACGAACGAAAATTATAGCCTTATACTACATGTAATGTTTTCAGAAGATAAGATTGAAAATCACATCGTCCAGAAAAGATGAAATTTTGTATTACAGGATGCGAAGAACGACCATCCACAATTCTTTCAATCTCGCTGTATTCTACTCTTCTATCCACGAGCGTTGCTTTTTAATGTCGTAACCATTGCCATGACCATTTTTTAATGAATGCGTTACGGAAGTAAGTGACTCATGAAAATCTATTCCACGTGATCGCGCACAGGCTCCTAAATGGGACATATAAAACGTGAAGTTCTCAAAGCTTTTGTTAAAACGCGTCGGTACGAGGGATGCGACACAGCGGAAATTCGTTAATACGGGCTTTTCTGGATGTGATGTTACACAAGAGACACTGATTATTAAATTATTGGGGATTACATTCGCTCTAGCATAGCAGAAACGAGAATACGTCGCGAATACCTCGGTGGAGTACTACAGGGATATCTTCGAAAGCAAATCCTCCAAATGTCTTTTTAGTAGCAGTCTCTTAATTACAAAAACGTGTAGCTGAAACTTTGAACAATCCGCTATTACATCTTGACCACAAGCTTCACCTCTACATCTAACCATAAAGGAGATAATCCGGAAATATGAGGAAGGCGACTCTAAGGTTGATCTTCTACTATAATAACGAGATCGAGGCGTCCACCTATCTGTAAATAAAGGAAAGTCTAAAACAAAGTTCAGTGGAACTCCAATTATTCGAATTCCAGTCATCCGGATCGCCAAATAACAGGATCGATGATTGAAAATGTTTGTTGTATTTTTTTAGTGTACTGAGCCACTACATACCTTTTATGTCATTGAATTGTTTCTATGAACTGTATATTGAGAGTTAGCTAATGTTTTTCCTATAATGTGGGTTTTCTACTAGTTATTTCCACAACAAACTTTTATTGAAAGAAATCCAATTATCCGAATATTTGATTGTCCGGACTAGGTCCGGTCCGAATTGAACCGTATAATTGGGGTTCTACTGCATTCAGAATTTTCCTTGACTATCGTCACTCCTACGAAGCAGACTCTGCACTGCAGGTTAGAAAACCAGATTCGGTTAACCCGTCCAACGAACACTTAACACTTAGCAAGTCTGGAAGGTAACCGAGGATACAATTTTCGTGAATCAAAAGTTTTGAAGAGTGGAAGTTTTTTCAGAGAGGTCGTTGTCATACTAAAGAACAAGAGAAATGTGTATCTTTTCCTTTAAGGCAGTGTCATAGTCCATATGGACGTTCAGTTTTAAACAAGAGCAATGTATAAAATGAAGCGCTAAGTTTGATGTCAGGAATGAATTCTGTAAAGGGTGATAGAAGTAAAAACGATTTCCTCCACTTGCTGATTTTGGAATTGATAATCTTAATATATGAACACTCACTTGCTAATAGTCTTTTTCTTCTTTGTAGTAATTGTAAATGGGATATGTAGCGTACTATTGAAACTTATCTAGTATATGGAGCGATAGGTGGTAGGCTGTTGTTTGTATGTGGGCCGGTTAGCTCGGTTTACCAACAACTGGACCCACACGTGGAGGGGCTAGTTATTAGTATAGTAAGAGTTATTGATACTAGCAGTATGTGGACTTTGTAGCTTTTGAAATTTGTAGCTTTTCACACGAATGTCTCAGTTCATATAGCCTTCAGAGGAAGGAGGGTACGCTTTTCAGTAGTCACAGCTATATGAACTGGGACATTCGTGTGAAAAGCTACAAATTTTTCCGGTGACTGGGTGAAGAGCAAGAACGCCGTCACCTGAGCCACCAGAGACTGAGCTAATAGTTGGAATGAAAGCAGTAGCCTGTTTGCAGTTCATTCTCGAGTGGAGTGAAGTGTGCAAGGCGGATGTGGATCGTGATGCAGTGGGCTTCGGACTTCGCGTGTGGGCGCTACCTTCGCGTCCTGGAGCGCTTCCGGCGCGCACTGAAGAGCCGCGGGAGGGGGAGGGGCTGGACTCCGCGCCATCACGAATACTATAGTCTGAAGAAAGCTGAGTCTCTGACTATCTGCAGACGTGACCCGTGTAATCCTTCTCTCAATCGTGTTCCGCATAGTGGTCATACATGATTGGTAAAGAATTTTATTTATTTATTAAGATATCGCGGATTTTCTGGTATCTCTGAAATCTAAGTAAAAATAACGAAAAATTATATGAAATACAACATAATTACATCAAAGGATCAAAAATAAAATGAGACTTAAAGTAAGTGGCGATTTACGTATTCTTGTTCATTCAATTCGTGCTTCGTATAATTTTATGTTGTTTTCCATAGATCTTAAAAATTCCAGAAAATACGCGATATCATTATAAGGAAATAAAATCATTTAATTTAATTAAATTTTTAAAGGAAATTTCATTTAGAGACAGCAGAATACTAATGTACCCTAGATCTGGACCTTCGGGATTCAAAGGGTGTGTCAAGCAGGTAGCTAGGGACTGCACGCTTTTCGCACAGTAAACGGACTAAAAGGTTCCCCGACATAACCCGGAGAAAGTACTGTTCACTGAGACTATGTGGTTTTCTTTTGAAAATATTTTCAGCCTATTCGTTCGTCGTCCCGCCAATTCGCCTGTACCTATGCCTAGCTTTCGCATCGACATGGCAGAACTAATTTGATTCATATTTCGTATTCCCAGTTATTCTTAGCACCAGTGCTATTTCATTAGGTTTCTTATTGCTTTAACTTGAAGTCCACTTAATATGGATGTTGGTCGGGAATTTTCAACGATTTATTAAAATCTAAAATACATTCTCTAAAATTTGGAATGAGATACAGAGTGATCCCGAATTCACGGTATTAACTTTAAGGCTTGTAACGGGACACTGTAACGTTACTTTTTATTAGGACATCTGAAGAGTCTTGTTTACGTACCAAAGAAATTACATCTAGCAAGTACGTGTTTGGCGAACACGGGGCCCCGAGCTGAGTCTGGCATTACTTCCACTTACTTGCGCGTGACTCCTTCCTTTGTCACCTCTTGTTCTTTTCGATCCCGACGCTAGGGTATCTTTAATTTTCCTCTTCCTTTTTTTATTTTATTTTTATTTTCGTAATGATTTGTGTAATGTTTTGAGATATGTTGATATTTGAGTTTTGAGTTGTAATTCAGGAGGGGTTTTAGTGGGTATGGTTCAGTTGTTCGGCGAGTCCCACGCGCGGGGAGAGTCATGTTGGCTCTCCCTAGTGCGTAACTGCATTTTCCCTACCTGTACAAGTTTTTAGGGCTCTAATGACCTAGATGTCGACGAGCCGTAAAGCCCCACAAAAAAACTGTAAATCACCATTGCTTAAAAAAGGTTTTATAGGTTATTGACCAGATGAATTAAATAAGAGATTAAGATAAACTCCAGGTAACTTCAATCGGTCTTAAGGATAAATCAAGAGACTGAGAAAATCTTCCAATTACGTATGTTGACATTACCTACTTGAATAGTATTAAATTGTACAACAAATAGTCAATAAAAAGAAAATCTTTCGTCAGGTCAACATTTTCAGTTCCTTTAACGACACGATTAGTTGAACCCAGTAGGTGCAGAGATCCAACGTGAACAACAAGAAACAACGGTCGATTAATTCGCGGCCTACATTATGTCGAAAATGAATCTCCCATTGGGATGGAAGTTCTGAAAACCCACTCGAACTTCGCGGAACAGAGGAAGAGATAATATTGATTTCGGGATGTGGAGATTAATTCAACCGACGAAACTACGTGAACACTGCTGCCATTGTCGTATGGGTGGCCCGCACATTCCACGCCACATGCGATCCTCGCAACTTCTGGCTTCCGTCGAGAGATTGGCCCTTATTGACAAGTATTCCCGATAAGGTCCGAATTTATGTTCCGAGAGAAAAACAGTATGTAATTTATGTTTCCTACGAGAACACAAAAGAGAAGAATAATAAAATTTTAGCCTTCGTCAAAGATTCGTCAACTTTATAAATGCGAATAAAGGAAAATATAATACCAAAAAGACAATTGTTTCAAGATATACAGTTGAAGTACCTTAAAAAATATTTCACTAGCGATGAATTATCAATTATACATTTCGAAATATAAAAGATAAATAGTGCGAACAAAGCACTTTAAAGAACAACGATTTTTGAGTTATATAAATTTCTGTAATACTTCGAATTATTGGGAAATTTTGTTGATGTGTGAATCAAACTGAACAAAGTACTAAAATGTTTCTAATGTTACTAAATCTTTGATTTGTTGTTTTAAAAAAAATTGTTAGAAGTTTTATTACTAATACATATTTGTCCCTCAATTGTCGAACTTCCGGTTCTATTTTCCTGGTTTGTGGACCAAAAAGGAAAGTATAACCTCTGCTTCTATATTTATGATCAGATCAGTGCTCCTCGATTTACGGTCTCCGCCCTCGAGTCGTAGACCAGTGTCGAAGGGATGATCAGGTAAAATATTCGTTGCTCATAGACAGACTGGTTTCGCATAGTTGAAAAATGAGAGAAAATAAAATTTTACGGTATTTCGTAAAAAACATGATTGGTACGTAAGCGCATTATTCTTATTGGTCAGTGAAAATGTTTTTACAGTATCGTGAAATGCCTTATAATTGCAACGTTGCATCCAAATTTTCCGAACTCCAGACCACCCAGAAATCTAAACCACTCCTCAAAGAAAAAATAACTTCGTATTTTCGCAACTCGTTGCGCATGTTTATCCTGTTGAGTTCAAGAATGGTATCTTACATGAAAACACTCTTTGGTAAAATTTTAAGATTCTTCTTTGTCCATGAAAGGTATTACCAAATCGATCCGGGCGTACACAGCGCCGTGCCGATCGAGTATATATTTCGAAACCGTGAGGATACGCCTTCCAACAAAGGTGACGGGTCACGTAGCAAGGACGGATGACTCCCCGCTGTTCCTCCTCAGGTCAGCGCAATCGCCGGACCCCGTCCACCGGCTGCCGCCGCCGAGACAGACACTGGGTCAAACTTCAACTCTCGGAACAAGGTCAAGGGTACGCAGAGGTCGGGCATTGAAATGGGGAAGTGCTCGAAGACGGCGAGGACGGGGGGCCGGGGTGCGTATGGTTGGCGCGCCCCGCGACGCCGCCGCCGCCGCCGCCGCCGCCGCCGCCAAATGTCTCCGTCGCCGCCGGGTGCGGGGAGCGGAGGCCGAGGAGGGGATGGCGGGCGCCGCTGCGTCGGGGAACCCTGCACGCCACCGCCCTCCAGCCATCGCCGCCGCGCCCCGGGGGCGGGAATCTCCAGCGACGGAGAGGAGGGGACCCCCCTCCCACGCTTTTCCTCACGGTTCCATCTTATTTTTTTATCTTCATCCCTCCAGTTGCTTTCAACCACATAACACGGGGAGTATTGATTCTGCTGTTCCAGGCTTGCCTGCGTTGCGGAAGAAATGGTCATAACTGGATCTCCCTCCCCTCCCTCGCAAAGATGAGCGGGAACAAAGAAGGGGAAGCACGGTGGAAGGGCGAGGGCGGGGGCGGGGGACTCGGGCGACTCCCCGACGAATCAATAGAAAAATCTTATTCGCAAAAAGTTCCATCATGTAGTGCCACGTGATATGAACCAACGAAAGGCAACAATGCAAAAGTGGAATAAAATACAAAACACGCACTAATCAGATAAACAATAAACGACAATACCGGGAAATATGTTGTAGGAAAACACTATGGATGTGAAAACCCCAGGTTTGAAAATGAGGTGAAAAAAAAGAAAAGAGTTTTTCAATCCTCTGGACACGACCTTATAGTTCGCATACTATTAGCTTGGTATGTCACATCGTAAGGTTGAGGAGTCTCACCCAAATATTGGAAAAATCGTTTCCTTCCTTTGATTTGAAAGGATTTGATCTCACATTCAAACTTGTTCTATCAGTGGTTGACTGACTTATTTCTTATTAGCGAGCTATGGAAAATACTTCGTACGAAATGAAATCAGAATTTTTATTCCGTATCGTCATACTCTCTCCCTCTAACTCCCAAATCGTCAATTTCTCTTAGTTCGAGAAAATTTTGCAATTTACTGATGGCAATAATAAAATTGGGATGTCTCATTTTTTAAATTACAGAATGAGGTTTGATCCTGAATAGTATCATAGAACAAATATACTGATACTGGAAAAGTCAATTAGCCAAGACTTCCAATTAAGCTGGCATTTTGACTTACTAATGTTCACATACATTATGTAATTTATGCTCTGTTTATTATCCTCGCAGTTTCTTCTCAGGAAGACTTCAGACGAGTGTCTTTGAATAGTATGAAAATATTTTTGATTGCATGAGCGAATGAAATAATGCGCTATTCAATCATTTGGTCGTTTATAGATCTCATCTCGGAAATGGAGCCGAAAGATGATGACGAAAATATTGTCGCATCAAAAAAAATATAATAAAAAACGAATCTCAAAAATATAGATATCATTAATCTATGCTCATACGGTGAAAGAGGAAAACATTTGACTCTCCAGTGCATTGTCTGGGCGAGTTCCCGGAAAAATAATGAGGAAAACCCGTTCGCTCAGTTGTCTTCGCGTATTTGTCAACTAGTCATCGACTACATTTCGGAATCCTTCTCTCGCGAGGACTGCTCTCAGCTGCAAAAGAAAAATGATTTTTTCCTAACTGTACGATAGAGTGATATAACGACTTGGATTCCCATTTCATAACTGCAAAATGTTTCATTCACTAATATTGAATGACGAGTCAGAATACATAATGGGGGATAAATGAATCACATTTTGTTCGTCCAACCTCCACTCCTCAAAGATCAAAGAGTATCGAGTTCCTCGGAGACCACACAAACGAGACGCATCAAAAAGCCGAGAACGACGAAACGTCGAAAACAAATTAACAAGAATATGGAGTCGCCATTGTGGAGGAACAGCGACCGCACAAAGCGTCGCGAACAAAGTGCGGAGAAAAGGCACGAACCGAGGCACGTGAGTCGTCCGCAGCGGACTGAGGGGTTGAAAGAGCAATCGGGGGCACCGCGCGGTGACAATAGACGACGGGAAAAGGGGTTCCGACACCGCCGCAGCACTCGACCCGTATTGAGACGCCCTCCCGGTCTCTTCTTGACACTGATGATGAATCAATTCGTACGAGCGCTGTTTGCGTTGCTGACGCCCGCCACAAAACGCGCAACAATGGCGTTGTTGCCGGGACCCGTCGAACCCTTTTTCGGCGGCGTTCGGCCTCGTCGTGACAGAGGGGAAACGCGCTTTTCAGCGCGCCGCTTCCAGTTTCGTGCGCGGTACAATTGATACACTTGTTGGCCGCGTCGATTTCGATGCTGCACGCGCGCGCGCATTGTTGACGCGGAGAGTATCTTCATATCCTCTCGAGGACGAAAGAGACACGCGACGTATTGCTTCGCTTCGATCACAATGAGTTGCCGTATTCAAAGACGTCGTAACTAGGGTTAATGAAACTCTTAAAGGAGGAGAGTTTGCCCCAAGTAAAATGTGCAGAGGACAGTGACTCATTGGCCAGAACAGGAAGTACCGGGTTCGTGTCCCGGTCAGTCGCCATTTTCATCTGCCCATAGATACGGCTCACTAGTTTTCACACGTCTTCACCTTATCATGTTTCCTAATTCATTATCAGTCAAAACATTCGGAGTCATTATCTTCCATGTTCATGTTTAAATTACTCTACAGATTTATTCTAAAAATTATAGTGTCCAGTAACGACGGTCTGAATCACAAAAAAAAGTTATTTATGAAAAAATTAAATTAAAGTGTGAACTCGCTTGTAAGTAGCATAGCCTTCCATTGACTTGAATTTCCGTGATGTACATAACAATGGGGCACTCGATAAAGACACATTAAATTAACTGTATACTTTTTAAGTGTTCGGTGATGAGTTTTTAAGCTAAAATCGATAAAGGCTTATATTTCTGCATCCATTGAAAAAACATTTAAGAAGATTTTATTCCGTCCGGACAATTACCGATTTATTCAGCGAGTTTGATCTTTGAATTACAGGAACAAAATGTGACAGCAGTTACTAAGAAGAGTCGGTACATCATTCTCTTAGAACTATACTCCCAAATTTTATCACACTAATGTTTTAACTAGCAAAAGAAGAATTATTCAAATTGTCAGCGAATTATTTATCTTTATTATTCGTTCGAAATACACAACTTCGTGGCACGTGAGAGACATTTTGAAAAAGTAAAAAACAAAAACGTTAATTTGGTTCACGAAAGATATCACTGTTCGAAGATTGAAATTATTTTGGAAATAATAGTTACACAAAGGTTCGTCATCAGGTCGTTCTCAGACTCTATAATAAATTTATTGTCAAAAAACAGTACAAACTGCGTATGACCACGTGGAGGACAATAAACTAATATACTCTCCGGAAGCAAGCAAGGAACCACCTCATCAATTCTGATCAAGGACCCTAAGGTAGAGGCGGATTCAAAAATTTCAGCAAAAGTTCCTAGATAAGATAAAAAGTGAGCTGCGAGTTATAATACATATATAATGTCAATATGTTTGTAATTTAACGCAAATATGTTTGTAAATTTACATGACAAGTTATTATCGAACTATAGATTATTCTGAGTATAGTGTTTAAAAATCATAAGAGTTGAAAAAACACTAAATTCACGATTTATTGTTACAATAAACACGCCCCTAGACAAAGCCTAGAGAACCTGTATAAGAAATCCGCCTCTACCCGAAGGAAAAACGGAGAAAAACCCGGGCCAGGATGGGGCTACAGAATTAATGTACACAACCGTGCCAAAGTTGAGTACACATAAAACTAAATTAATATGAGCCATACGGCAACACAATCATGCAAGAAAATAGTTTTTGAAATTGTTATAAGTTATTTAAAAAGTGCTACAGCAATGGCGTGATAAAGTACAAGACGAATTTAACTTTTATGAAAATCATAAAATTCTTTTACAGTGTAGAAGCACTGGTGCAGGAGGTAGTTTTTAACCACCGATTTGAAGAGATTCAATTTCATAATGTCTTGTATATTCTTGGGCACGGAATTATATAGAAGGATTCCCGAAGAAAAAAGGCAATCGTAATAATATTCATTGGCAAAGAGTGGTTGTCACTCTAGGCCGATGAATATTATTACTATTGCAAGTATTGTGTTCGTGAACGAGACTGTTTCGTATAAAGCAAGAGTGGCACTTCAGTAATTCGGTCTTAACAAACAAGACCGTTTCATAAATATAAATGCAGGGNTCTCACATCTCACACTTATTTTTCCACTTCGTTATGTTGAATTAAGTATATTAAATCCTGATAATAACTTATAGGAACCCGAAAGTTTCATAACGCCATAGTAATACGATCCAGCAAGCAAAGAAGTGAAGAAACACGCTCTGAATATCCCTAGCAAACATCCGTCCGCTTCGCGAAGGTGGCCTCCGCATTCAAGTATTCTGTCAACGCTTCAGACCCGCGTATTCAGAGCATCAGAGAACGGTATGCTTGGTATACTCTCCTATATTCTACAGTTCACACGAACACACGAACAAAAACTCAACTGCCAGGCGAAGAATACGTACCACTAGAAATGGAATTCCAACTAGACATTAACTAATATGGTTGTTGACATTTTCTCCAACAAACAAATCATCCCAACACGGAAGAAATTTGTTGATTTTAAGTATTTTGAGGAAATAAAAATTGTGAATCTAGTGTCATAATAGGATTGTGAAAATATATCCCATTAATATATTTAAAATAAATGTTTTTTATACGAAGTGAGCCGTTTAGTTTATATATTTAGGTACTCTACATTTTGCTTCATATCAACTGTGAAACGGAAGAAACATTAAGAAAAATTTCCTCATGTATTTTTTTGATTCAATTATGACAGTTGTCAAGACAGAGGCGAAACACGCTGCAATTGCAGGACAACAGAAATAACTACATGATATTTTATTAAACGAAGACCACCTCGAAACCTCCAGACAGTGAATGTATTCCAGTAAAAATTGTAATATCATTAAGAACGGAGAATTTCTACGTCAAGAACATTTGAAGTATTTTTTTTTCGCCTGGCAGTTGAAACGATCTATACTGTAACATAAAATGTATGTTTCTAATTATTTGTTTCATTGAATTCCCAATATTATTCAAATGTCAGTGCATCAATTTTTTAAAACGAATGTTTTAATGAACGGAGGTCCCACAGGTATTTGCTCCCTTCGAAATAATTCGACCTCTTATTAACAGTTTTAGATAAAATTTGTTTCAACGAACATATTAAGTGAATACTAGTTTTCAATGAGATTCAATCCCGAAACGTATCAATCCTCCCGTCCCACCCTCTTCCGCTCGTCTACAGCCTCCACTCGTGGACCGCATGGCTGCGATGCCTACGCGCTCCCAAGGCGCAGGTTCCCGACCTCCAGCCGGTCGCGCAAATGTTGATAAATGAACCAATTTCCATGAATCATGCAGACAGCGCGAGAAAAAAAGCGAACGCTGCGAGCGGGCAACGGGCCCCGCGGCCTTGCGTCATTTCTCATTTTAATGCGGTAACGAGCGCGTCATTCTGTAAACACGTCCACAAATTGAAATTAAAATAATAACAAACAAAAAGACACGTCGCCTATGCTAACCACGTCGCTGCCTCCTGGAGGGAGCGGACGTCGCGATCTTCCCAGCGGCGATACAACCCCGGCTCCCAGCGGCAGCCTCCGTGTGACCTCAGACGGGAGCCCCGCCATGCAGATGTGCGCCGCTCAAAATCTTTTAAAACCAAGCGGAGCCATGACCAGAATATTAAATACAAAGGAGAGGAAGAATTAGAGGAGCGGGAACAAGAAAGGGGGAGCATCCTCTGCATAAAACACTTAGCCGCCCTTCGCGTCACTTGTCGGCGCATCCAATGCGCACCTTCACGCTCTCCGAACCCCTTCGGTCCCGGGACTGTAAAATCCCATTCTATCGCAGCGAGGGTTGGGTTCGGCGGCGGCCGAGACCCTGGTTGCTCTCATTAGATGGGGAGGCGCAGTTTTCCGGGTACCGAACAATTAATTGGACATGGCCGTCCCCAAAAAAGGATAATGAGAGCAACTCCCAGGGAAGAAAGAAAAATGTTTGATTCCACGTCAAGGCGTGGAGAATATGCATGAACGAGTGAGAGCGACCGACAAATAGAGCCGCCAAATTTGAAGTCTTTTGTGGAGATGGCATCGCTGGTGAGGATCCGAAATCGTCGTGGTGATCAAAAAATGGGGCGACGACGACGTCTTCAACAGAGCCTATTTGAAGCGCAGTGGACGACCACTCACTTGAGAGGTCATTCACAGAATATATTTAATCACATGGACTAAGAGCCTAACTTCAGTTTGTTCTCTCAGTATATTTCGGTTGGTTTTCATTTACTGAATATATATGAAAAGCAATAACCGAGAAAAATGTCAAAACATTTGTAGAAATAATTAATCAGGTCCAGAATTTGACTACTGATTTATTTTACATTAATTTATTGAACACTAGGCTTTCAGAGTAGTAGTGTCTCCAAATCAACGTATTTGTAAAAAAAACAAATTCGCAAACACAGTTAGGTAATATATCGTACGAACAATATCCGTATATTCTAAATAATTAAAAATATATCATGGCGAAATTTCGAAATTTAGGAATTCGTATAGGTCAAATTTCCTTAGGAGACTCCCAGTAGCTGGAGAATACGTATAATTTTACACAATCGCTAACATAATCTTATGCATGACCATTGACATTCTTTCAGTCACGCGTCAAATATGAGGTTCCTAAGGAATTGATCAGTTGTGTTATCAGTGTTGCGTTATAAACATCATTGTTTTGTCGATCAAGCAGCTTACACGATACGACACGCAACTACACAACTGTCCATTCCCATACAAATAATTGGGTTTCATCACACGGCAGTAGAACGTTCCTTATGAGTTATACCCCGACATAATCTCAAGTGTTTTCTCCTTAATGGAATATGAGCGTGCCGGGCGCTAGTGAAACACACAGCTATTTATGAAACTCTCAATTACGTTATGCATTGTTTATACTAAAAAGAGTAATTATAACACGAAAATATTTAAAAGAGTAATTTTTGTGAATAATGATCTTTAAAAATTATGAATTTTATATTTAAAAGAATAATTATTTATGAATAATGGTATGTTAAATAATGCGAATCATTAATTTTACCATTCAAATTGAAACATTTTTTGTAAAATGGTCTCTACTTTTACGGCTATCTTCGTTGAATGACTTTCTTAATTGTCCAGAAAGACAAGGTAAATTCCGTACTCTTTTCTAGTGCAATTTGTGACATTATTATTTTTTTGAATCGATTCGATTATAAATTGCATGAGAATTTAATTGAAAACCGTCCCTTAAGAGGCTTTATCCATAAGAGCCACAACAACTTAAAAATGGTTTTATTGAAATGTTAGCCCTGCAAGATCCAAAGTTAAAAATACAAAATTCAGGACTCTCAAAAAGAAAAATAATTATTTGAAAAATAATCTCTAATTGGAGTAGAGATCTCTAGTTTTATGTTTTAGTTAAATATAACAGTCCAAAAATACAAGGCAAATTCCATATTGTTTTCTTTGTATTAAAATTGTAACAAGAGTAAGAGCTTTTTCTATCGGTATAATTCTAAACTACATGGAAATTTATTTTAAAACTGTTCCTTCAGACGTTACATCCATAAGAGCCCAAACAAATTAAAGGTGGTTTTATACACATATTATCCCCGCAAAGCCCATATTTTATTAGACGAGTTGGTATATAAAACAGTATTCTTTCCGAACATTCACAACCCGTCGCATGGTCGTTGTACTACCTTAAGCGACCTGACGATGGAACAGAACCGCGTCGCAACCTTAGTTTCCGCCGCTGGCACGAAGCGTCGCGTGGTTCTTTGGCGCACGGTCACCCAGCCACACATCGATTGGTGCCGATGGGGATGGCGGGGACGCATTTGAGGTACGAAGGGGATGGGGTGCAAAGACGAGGACTGAGGTCTGGGTGACGAAAGAGTCATCATGTCACGAGGAATCAGCACATGCGTGTTCTTTGTACCGAATAAGCCGGTATTCAATAATTAAATAATAAACTTTGTTGTCAAAAATGCAGTTGCAAACTGCGTATGACCACGTGGGGGATAATAAACTAAGTTATTCTCCAGAAACGAACAAGGGACCATCCCATCTATTCCGACCAAGGGCCCAAGGACAGTGGCGAATTTAATACTTATAAAAGAAATTATTTAAATAAATAAGTGCTGTTATCGATTTATTATTACAAAATAAATCGTTGGTATCATGCACAGTAAAAATTCTAGATCAATAAAACAAAAGTATTAATGACATTTCCGCCCATGGAAAATCCGCCACGACTCGAAGGAAATCCGGAGAAAAACCCGGGTTAGGACGAACTGAAAAACAGCTCTTTTCTACTCGTTTTAGAGGATAACATGGTGAATCGAGGATAAGAGGATGAAATATGAAGTTGTAGTGGAATTCGGTTTAGCCGATCTAAACTTGCAATGGGCGGAAAGAATAAAGGGAATAAGAGAGCGATACATTTTCTATTCAAACCAAAACTATTTCCACTTCTTTTACGTTTGGCGTCAGTTAGGATACTAGCAACATTTTTCAGAAGAAAATTGTAGTAGACTCTGACTTGTCTACGAACTACGTCTAACTCAACATATAGTCGAGTTATATGATTTGAGAAATCGGAAGCAGAGGAATGTAGTACAAAAACCGATGGTCGGACCTCTATGAACTTTTGTATTATCAGAACTTGCGTGTCCCTCTCATCAAGATCCTTTGAATACTCGTAGCTCATTATGTAGAGTTCAATAGAGTGAAGTTCACCTGCCAAAGGGCAAGAATCAACAGCAAGAAGAAAAGTAACCGGACTTTTCAGCCATATTACAAGTCATGCTTTAATCCGAGCTTTCAGTAATACATTGAACGAGTGCCTGTTTCGAACCTTATACGTTATCTCTCGCATCTTGATGAGAGGAATGCTAAAATGAAGACTCCTTCAATGGGAAATGGCTTTCCGACGTTACTTAACCTGTTATACAAGTTACCGTAGATCCTGCCCTCACTACTTCTGTTTTGAGTGAATAATGCACACGGTCATGCGTTTTCTTGCTAAGTGAGAGAGATGAACACAGAAAGAGAATAGTGAGGGGTCTTACGAAGAATACAAATGCTTCCTCCACAAAATAATCGTCATTTGACCCGTAAGTCGTCGCAAACTACCGAACTCAATGTTTCGACAGAACGAAACTTCTTCAAAGTTACATCCCAAGACCTTCCACACACACCACTACGTACGTTGAAAAAGGAACAAAATGCGAACTATCTTAAAGTCTGCTTTCAGTTTGGGACAAAATTACGGCTCAACATACAGCTATGGAGTAATATGCGGCTCAAACTCAAATAATACATGAACTACAAATCGACGACAGGTATGCCAGTTTTCTCATTTCGTGTTTTGCTTATTTTAACTGTGCAGTTTACTAATTTAAAATTTATTCAATAATATTAACTTTCCTTGGGGTCAAATTTCTTGTCAAATTTTCACTGTACATAATGATTAAATTCTATTTCTTTCATTTATAATTTAGTATTTTTAATTCCTGTCTTATCATCTTGTATTAAACATTATTTTACTGTTATTTGATAATATTATTAATTTTTCTTCTTTCTGATCAAATTGTATTATTTTCACAGTATTTAAAGGTTTAATTTGTTTCAATTATACATTGTTATTGTAGCACTGAAATGGCCGTAATGCTGCCGGGAGGGCCTTATGCCTGAATGAAGACTGACATCTCTTATTGTTTGGGGAAGAACACATGTAAAGAAAAATGTATCAAATTTCAGCAATGAGCTTTTTTAGTAAACATAATTTGAAGGGTATATTGACACACAAGACGAAATAACTTGAAAGAAAAAAAGTCCTAGTGCGCGCTAGTAACTAATCATCTCTTAAGACAACAATTAATGGAAAAAACAACTACACCATTCAGAAGGAGATATATTTTGAAAAGTACGTGAAGCGCTTTTTGCTTGTTACGTAAAGACACGTATGATGAAGTGAAACTACAATAAATTATTTCATAATAATACTGTATTTCATAATAAATGACATTAACTGTAGTATTAATGGTTCACAAGATGCTACATTAATATTCCCACTCTATTCAGATAAACGACCAAAAATGAGAAACTAACCATTTCCTCAATTTATACTTTTAGTTTTATTGGTTTGGTTACCCTACCCTGATGGTTTTCGCGGGCATTGAGAAAGTTGGCGGAAAAGTCTCGTTAATATGTTAATTTGTTCCAATTTTTATGTCAACATTTCCAAGTGCTTGCAAACATGGATGTGTAGGAGAAGGGTGAGATCCTAGCGAGATTGTATGAGGGATGTAGAGTAGGAAGGAAAGGGTGTGTGTAAGAGAGAGAGAGAAGGAATAGGAAGAAAGTGGTTCGCATTATACGATGACCAAGGGGGAAGGTGAGGACAGAGACTGGTCGCTGGCGAGGGGTCCGGACGCCGGCAGGTGAACGGAACGGGCGAACATTTGCAAAAAAACACCACCTGATCTCCCCTGTAAACGACGGCTGCCACGCAAGTGCGAACCTTCCGCGAACCCTCTGCTGTCGAAACGTCCCAGTTATTGAACTACTCATGTATGGAAAGGTATGAACGGAATGAAACATGTATCGGTGCAGACGTTTTCCACTAAGTATGATACAATTTCGCTTTTTTATGTACGATTGATTCTGACCTGCAAGCAAGAGCCACCTGTAATCAATCGATAACCGAATATTGAATGAATTTAACATTTTTAAGGGAAACCAACGAATGAAAACATTTCTTGCTTTAAAACGTACTTTCTCCCCAATGCTTTTTCGTTATTTGGATAGGTAATTTAGACGCTCTCTGCAAAATTTTTCGAAATAAATTAAAAATAACAATTTACTAATACAAATTTCCCCGAAATTTCCATCAACACAAGTTTTTCTCCGATCCTCAGAACACGTTAATGATGAGGATTAAAATGAGGGTAACGAAGGAGAAGAAACAATAAGGAACTCGAGAGTGTGAAGAGTTTTTCATTCTCCGACATTCCAGAACCAATTTGATCCATTACGTAATGCCTATTAAAATGAACTCAGGAAGCGTTCTTCATGTTCTCCCATTTGTCGATCAACACCAAGAAACGAAGCCCGGCTCCAACCGCCCGCTTCCCTTCCGCGAACTCCTGAGAAAGATCGTTGGCAGTGGCGGAGACGGAGGCGCTTGAGAGAAACGACGCGTCACCGACCGACCGACGCGGCGCCCCGCCTCAATCCCTTTCTCTCGCCCGCGGCGTCCTATTCTCTTAAAAAGGCATTAGAGCCCGCACTTTACATATCCAGCGGGCTGGTGGAGCATCCCGAAGAGGGGGAGGCTGCAGGGCACCGCGGCCCGAACGCAGCCCGCGTCTGCCTTTTTCCATTTATTAGGGCTGTGTCTCTCCCGCGGCCTGATTGGGCTCGCACATCCCGTACCAAAGGCCACTAATCCATCCTTTATGGAGGCTCCTTTTAGCCCCATTGAAACATACCTTCGGCTTAGAAAAAAAGCTCCAATCCTTTTTTTAAGACGCTGTATAGGACAACATTATTTGCATACTTAACCCCTCTTCTCCGCGTGGCCCTGTGGTGCTAGGAACATTTGCATACCTGGGGACCTGCATAAAAAAATCGTCTTCCCCACCACTTTCTCGGGTGTCCCCACCCTTTATCTTTGTACACAACCCTTTGAAAGGGAGAACGCTTATGGTCTTAAGTCCAGCTATGTACAGAACGGTCCAAAAGAGGGCTGGGGAAAGAAGGACGGGATTATTTTTTATTTGAATAAAGAACGAAGACAAAAAGACTGATAGTGCGGACGGGACATTTCCATATGCGCCTGTCCCATGCACCGTGTTTAAATTTGCGAAGACGTGAGAAAGAGGGAAGAGGGAGGGGGCATTCCCTCAATGAGAAACACTGCCGGGAGGGAGGCCTCTCTACCTTCCTCCACTGGCCTCTATCCCCACAAAACACGACGAAATTTCTTTTCTTTTTATGCCTCTTGTTTTTTGTCTTGCTCGCCCAGGAACCCTTTCTCCGCCGTATCTTCGTTTTTTGCTTCGTTACATATGGGCTCATTCGCACATCGGGCGGCGATAGGCTCTGCTTCCGTGCGGCGGCAGTAGCTGCGGCAGCCACGACAGTTGATCGCGCTGCCATCTGAAGAGCCGCCGTCGCTTCCGTCGTCGCGGCCAACGGTCCCGACGCTACCACCCCACTACTTCCGGCTCCACCCCACTCACCCCCCGCCGATGCAGCATCCGTGTTCCGCTTTTACAGTTGCGCGTATGCAAAACACGCACAACCAACAGTCACAAGCAGCGTTATTAACGGCATCCCAATCGCTAGATCTTTCATTCATTTTCCAAATTCCCTAGAAAGCGCGCACTTTCGGGAATTATTTTAGAGGAAATATTAGATAAGGATTAATGAATGATTGTGCATCACTTCGAGTGAATTATTGATGAATACCAGAGTCCTATTGAATTTTAGTGTAATATTTATAATTAACTACAAATACGTCACGCACACGAATACAAATGAAAACAATCTTCGATGACAATTGAGATACACGAAATTAATTTTTAGAAATAAATTCAAGCACTGGTTGATATTCTACGACCCTTTATGCAAATTATTTACCCCAAAAGGTCCTCCACAACTTCAAAAACCCTCAGGCACACTTCGGACACGGAAGTATCCTGTCATGTACCCGGCACTTCTGGACACGAGTAGATCTTATAATACTCAGTATCCAAATAAGAACACGATCCTCGCAACGGACCTGTCACTAGTGCTAATCGCCTTGGCGCGGTGTCGGTCGGTCATTGACAGGGCTGCCCCGGGTGTTCGCCTTCGCGTCCTCAGGCGGTGCGAGTGAGAGGGTTGAGATCGAAGATCGTCCTGGAGAAGGGAAGCGGCCTCACCGGTGCCCGTGACCAGTCGACGGTAAAGGATGGGCGGGAGGGCTAGAACCAACATACGCCCACCAGCATACGCATCGCCCCACCCCCCTTAGACGCGAAACCCGTTCGGCGAGAGATCATGGCAGAGGGAACTTCAACCTCATCAGGAAAAGAGAACATTTTTCTTTACCTTGTAACAGCCTCTTTCACCTCTCACTAATATCCCGTATTTCAACTTCAGACAATTCTATTTCGGATTTTCGAGTTCCGTACCACACTTTCTTCTCCCAAGAAAGTATACAAAACGTGTTCAATTGTTCCTTAAAGTTTTCGTTCAAGGAAAAATGAATTTGCAAGGTCAATATAATCTCGCGGAAAATGACAATGAAGGCTCATTAAAAGTCGGGTTCATGATTCACTTAGATATTTCAACATATAATTATTTCCACAGGATAGCATCTAACTAATTTTCATTTTGCCTCGACACTCATTACATTTTTCTCGCGTTCTCAGAAACTTTTGTTTATTATAGTGGTCATTTTTTCTTCAATAAACAAGTTTTCATCAACTTGTACTTTCCCAGAATTTCTTGATCATATTTAATTACGTATTACTATGTAATGTAAATAGAAGGAAGTTTGAAGTAAAGAAATCTACTTCACCAAACTCACCAAATATACAAAATTAATTATCGTTTTTTTGAATCAAATTTATAAATTAATATTCGTATTGGAAAAATGCAAAATTCCAGCTAATAGATCTTTTCTTTCCAAACGAACCACGCAATTTTGACGGAGAATTTGGGAAGGTGAGAAGTTGGGAGGCCGGGGACAGTAAGGATCAAGACAGATATTTGCCTTCAGTTCATCCCAAGTCGAAGGTCCCCGCGTTCCCCACTCCCATCCATGTAGGGAGAGAAGGTGTTCCGAGTCCTCGACGGCAGTCATCCTTGAATGAAGAACGCTGTCCCCGAAAGCCGAGATTACTCCAAAGGACGACCATTCATTCGAGTTATTCCGTAGCACTCGTCCGGAAAGAGCGCGTAAAAACCAGGGAAATCGGCAGCGGAGCCCCCGGTCTCTGAAATCGATTCTCGTAAGGAACTCGTGACCTCATCGTCTCGGGCAGGTGAATCAACCGCTTGGTAAAAAGCCACCGTGGAGTGGTTCCAGCCCCGGCGGTGCTCCAGCGCAGGAGGCGGAAATGGAGCCCCGTCCGCGACCCTCGAGGTCATCCTGCTCGCCCGCGCGCGTCCAACAGGTTCGGCCACCGGGAGGGCGACTGCGACCGTCCACACCGGAAGACTCGATCGCGAGCGATATTTTACTCCGAGCACCCTTCCTCGCGTCCCAGATGCAGCAGCGGTTTTATCGGTAATTGGATAATTCGTCAACACGTGGAGAAGAACGGGAATCGCAGCGGGCGAGGAAAGCTCGGAAACGAGTTCGCGGAGTAATGACTGGGAGAACTAATTAATGGGATGTGACGATGCCCTGATGGAGATTTCGACGCTACATTATTGTTGGATTAGTATGTTCACGTACCTGGCGATTCCTCATACCTTCTATTTAATTGGCAGGAAATTCTATTTTCGTTTCGTAGGAATGGGATGGAGGAAATACCAGGCACGAGCGAGGCCGCCGTAAAAAATGAAAACATGATTCTGAGTCAAATGTCAAGATGGCACGTTTTCGCTTAGTTTTTGTGCGTGGCAAACTAATTTATAAAATAAGTGATCAACGTTAAAGGAAAACATGACCAGGGAGGAAGCATTCCAAGACAAATTCTTACAAGGTTCCGGACAAAAAGTAACTACATAGGAACAAATTACCTCAGCAAAATAGAGATAAAATAGATAATTCTGACAGTTAATGAATAAATGAATTTACTAATTTGGGGGGAATTTTCATTAAATAACAACACAACATTTTAATGGTCTATTTTCTAGAGCTGAAACTGAAATAACAGACGTCGGATAGTTGTTAAGCGGACACGGTGACCGAATAGTGAAGACGAGAAAAGTATATTATTCCGTGTTTTTGTTCGATGAAATAATCTTTGGGAGAGAAATTTTATTAATCGACGCATTCTCACTTTCGAGTTCCACCCAAGGCGGAATGGAGCGGAGGATCGAGCGACAATCACGGATCGGATTGAAAGTAGTCTCGCTTTGATTACACGGAGAAGCTGGTGGTAATGGAAGTCTCCCGAGACACGGCGTTTCTCCAAAAAGATGAGCGCTGGAAACCAGCCATGCGTTGCGCTCATCCGTGCGACTCCAGCAGGTACGACGGAGATCCACCACGATCCTCTGTTACTCCAATCGACACCTTCCCGACGAAGAAACCATTTCCGAAAAGCTGCTATATATCCGGTTATAAGTGTTATTACCTGTTATTTCTGACGCAGGAATAACGTTTCTTATTTCCCAATACCCATAGTGAATATGAATTAGGTAATTGTGTATATTTACACGTTGGGGTCAGGAGAATCACTTCACAAAGTTTTGTTATCATGTCCGGTTTAACGCGTGAGCAATATTGCGTACTGGATATTTAAAGAACGAAATAAGCGTGTTAACGAGAAACTGGCAAATATTAATGGCTGAGAAGCAAAATACCATTTCCGGACAGCTCCCGACATCATTTACTTGTGACTAGTCACATTCCAGTGCTTAAAATTAGAAGTGCTTTTTTATTTAAGGAAGTATATTTTTCAAAAGTATGTCATCTTTTGGGTGGGGGTGGGGAGAATCTCTCACATCACTTTTCAGAGATAGTGAGACATCAACAGGTAAAATTAGACATTGAACTCTGGAATAACTGAACAATGCTGTAATAGTTAAGTCGATAAAGAGCATGTTAACTTTCATAATTCTTTTTTAATATTATGACGCACCTCTTTTGAATGCACTAGGATATTATGTGCACATGTTTGAACTTCAAATCAATGAAACGAAATATTTAACGTCGTTGTTTCCATCTAATTGCACACTTTGCCCCGTACATCCACCAGTAATCAAAACATTCTGTCCAGACAATGAAGAAGGCCACTTTATTGGGATGTATCGGTTCCTGAGATATCGGTTCGAACGGCGTTGTAATTCATGGTCGGGACAATGAGTTTTGACATCCCTCGCGGGAGCGCGTGGCAGAGGTAGGTACCAGCGGGCCGCGGCGGGCCGCGTCCGTGACTCAGGCCCCGGAGGTGACGCAGCATCGACGCGCGGTGGCTGCAGCATCGCGCTGAGTCACGACTTCGGCGGCCAGTGAGACGCCGACGCTGCCGCAGCTGCCCGTCTTCGCACCGTGGTGACAGTGGTGACACAGGAAGCACGCAAAGGCGGGTCTTAGAGTGTTCCTTTTTTGGGGGGGCGGGGGGAGTTTCTTTGAACCAAAGTCTTTTCTTTGGGGGATTGGCACATTGACTAGCAATTTTTTACTGGAAACAATTTTCAAAAATATTGAACGTTTGAGAGGGTTACCACGGTGAATGTTAATTTACAGATAACCTCGTTCATGGTTTCAAAAGGGGAAAGTGTAATTAAAGAAATCCATTCTTTTGTTCAAATTATTGTGAGGAGGGGGACAGTTCCGTGAAATATTGCTTATGGATTTAGGATTTGAAGTAAAATGTCCGATTGATGGACATGACCAAATAAGACTGTCGTTTTCTGGGAGTCCGTATATCAGTTATGTCTCAACGGGTCTAACAGGTGTTGAGAGACTATAATGCATGTCTTTGTATGTTTTACTTGCTAATCACGGATCATATTAGAATCAATGAGTTCAATTTATCCTGTGTTACAGCGCGTCCCGTCGGAAAGGAGAACTTTCTGGAATACTGATTGAGCAAAAGGACTAACCGACAGACATGGCGTAGTGGTAGACTCATCACCCCCAACCTACTGCTGAGTCAATAGTCCGGTCAGTCGAAGTTGTCTACCGGGGCTTTCCGAGCCCACTCCAGATCATTGTCGATTCGGTACCTTGAGTTCCCCAACAACCCAACATATGCATACCCTTCCAAAGTCCTTCGCATAAGAGTATGGTTAGATGGAAGAGCGACCTCATGGCCAGAGTCTCGCCGTAAGTCATTAAGTAAAATAAATAAATAAATATAAATAAATAAATTTATTGTCAAAAAACAGTACAAACTGCGTATGACCACGTGGAGGGAAAAAAAACTAATTTACTCTCCGGAAGCAAGCAAGGGACCATCCCATCAATTCCGATCAAGGGCCCTAAGGCAGAGGC
>NNCF01125840.1:259730-296820 GCA_002313205.1 Laupala kohalensis
ACAACTAACACTGAATGAAGGATGCTAGTATAATAATATATTTATTACTACGGAAGTTACAAATGAGATAATAAATAAATTAAATATACAAACAAACCGACGACAAAAATGATTGAAATAATTATTTAGGGCGACCACTGGAGATTAATTAATTCGACAATAACTACCGTATATTGTGTTAATAGTAATGCAAATTAGCTTTTGTCCACCCTCCCCAGCAAAAGTTTGACACCAAATACGATCTTAGTGAAATAATTATAGTCGTACAATATTATGTAGCAACAAACACCATTTGTCAGTATTCTTAAGTAAACCGACGTCATCAATTCAACAGGTTATCCCATTGTAAATTAAGAACTTTTTTTCTGAATATGAGTTTATCTCTATTATCCTTAATAACTTGCTACAAATATACTTCCATTCTTTGTGAGAATTACGTATTTAAATTTCGAATTTCGTAGCACAACTTTCTGCAATATTTTTTGCAGTTTCGAATTTTAAATTACTATAACAAAGTAAGCGTACTTCACACATTTTAGTTGTATGGATTCGGATGAGTTCTGTGACCAAGATGATTTCAGGATATTCGAGAGTGATATTGTTCTGAATATTGACGACTCCAGGACGTCAAGGAGGAAAAAGAATTCAAGGGCGTTTGTCGTAAGGTGGGAATTGCGAATTGACTAATTATAGTCGCAAATTAATAACAGCACAACATCTACTAAAGTAGTGGTGGGTATAAGAACATAAACAAGGAAGAAAGATTTAACAATCTGTGTATGTATGAGTATGAGTGGATGTATGAGTGGATGGAGGAAAAAAGCAACAACAACAAAAACTGGTGAAAGTATGAATAATGAGGGGAAAAATAGGTCTCCAAGAACAGAGGACTTGACGCTCGATGCTTGAATTTTTTCACTTGAGTAATTTCGTCAGAGCAGTATTTCATATATATATTCCAGCCATTCTAGGAAGTATTTTTTTAAAAGTTATTTATTTACTAAAAGTATCGTTATTTTGCGAGTTTCTTTCTCTCTATGAAGCCATGTCACAACATGAACCTATGAACTAACGAAAACTGAAGGTTATTTAATTCAAATCAGGTTGTTTTTATTCCAGTATTCTTAGTCTAAAACAAAGGCAATCATCAATTGCAACTGATCCGTATCCATGAAAAGGAATAAAAGTAAAGACTTGAAAAGTAGGTTTTCTCAATAACAACCTTTTCTAAACAGGAAGTAACACTGGCATTATATCTATTTTAGCCCGCTCATTCACATACCACTGCAGTCTTTTTTCCTCAAAAGAATACTCAATCAGATTTATACGCGAACAGTCAGGCTAAATGTTTCAGTGTAATACCTGTATCTTAAACAAACACTATAATCTCTGAATCACGTCAAATTTTTCCGTATTCTCCTTCACACCGGAAAAATTTGTCTCCTCTCCACGCGTAGGTAGACCATGAGACGTGAAATACTGTCCCACGTCGTATTTTTTATTCGTGAATTTCAAGACGTCTCAATTAGGGTAGGGTTGTTGTTTTTTAACGTTTTTGTGGCTCATCGCATGGGAAACCTGTTCAGGAGTCAATTTTTTCCCTGTTGATGGGTGAAGACAATCCTTAGTTCCGAGGGATTGAGATAAGCATAGGGAGATATACGAGAGGACTCGCAACACACAGACATATGAATGAACTGGACGTGAAAAATTCGTCTTGGTCATGTGACTGGGGAAGGAGAAAGACCGTGGCAGCGAAAGGAGGGTTGGGAAAAATTAAATATTTATTCGATTCTAGCTTCGTGAAACTAGGCATTATGGGAACAATTTATACAAATTCTGTTGTTCAGAATCAGAAGTAGCTATCTGATACATATTTACCTTTGTTTCCAGATTTAATTTTAGCAGAATGTTGTGGGAAAATTGTACATGCGACTTGATATCATATTCTGGAAAAATATACTGAGGAGAAGTGGCAACAAGCCTTACAAGTGTTGAGTTGAAATGTACTACGTGCTACGTGACTAGAACTCAAGTTAGATTTTTACACAAGGAGCACGGACCAAGTTGCAATTACCTTTCATTTTTCTTAAGAACTTTCTATGGGTGTTATGACAATAATAATGGCTCTCTGCATAGGTATGTAAGAGTACTTGGGTAATTGTAATGTTTCCAAACATGAATGCAGATTTTTTTGAAATTCCTCCTGTTGTGGAAATTACTATTGTGACTGAGTTTCATCTACCAAATTCCTCGTACCTGCTGAGATATTAGTTATTATTACAATAATTGCGAAATTTGGGACATGTTCTAAATTTACATATCGAAAGAATTTAATGACCCACTGCTGAGCTGTACAAAATATGAACAGCAAAATATTCATCCCAAGTGATCATGGCATTGTCGAGGATAACGCACTGACCTGGAGATTACAAAATCGGGTTCTACTAAGATGATTTTTGAATGCGACTTTCTCATTATGGTTGATATGGGGAATATTTCCTACAAACTCTGAAGATTTTTTCCTCAAGACTTCACTTCGTTTCATCTTCGCCCGGGTTTCTTGGAAAAGGTACTGACTTTTATTTCTCTCAATGCAAACGTTAGATAAAGGATCTCACTATGAAACAATCTTATTTCAGTACAAGACAAGATCAGAGGAATCATTGCCAAGGAGTAGCGAGTTATACGTGAACCACGAATACACCTAATATCTGTTACCTGGCGGGGAGGTTCACCACAGCCTAAGAGATTTCTATGTTTGTGAACCAGAAATCGAAAAATACTACCAAACTAAAGTACTTCCTAAGGGAGTCGCCTCAGATGAGGAGTTTAGTCTCTACGAGACCACCTCAGAGGTCTTTGGGTTCCACAAGTTGAATGAGAATGGTAGACGGGCCCGGGAAGCGAACGGGATGGCGCAGTCGGTAGGCGCATGAGCGCGCTGAGCTCAAGGTCCCGGGTTCGAACCCCGGTCCTGTCTCCCATTTTCATTCGACGTTAACATGATTAATTTTACACCTAATATAATAATCTCATCATCGCATGTATGCTTTCATAAAAAGGCGAGCACAATTGGCCGATTTAGATGGTTATTTAAGTAAAAAACGCTTTAGAAAAGTTGAGGATCTCTTGTAAGGTGGTTATTCTAGTCTGGTTAAGTTTTTATGTACTGTACGTAAGAATGATGAAACAATAATCTAACAGCACACACTGAATGTACAATTGAAATAAAACTCCTAATTTCTTTTAAAAGGATAAATTTAATTTATTTACATGATCCACGAAATACTTTTCAAAAACGATCTTCCCACTTTTATTACATTCGATCTGTGAAGTAAACGAACTGTCTCAGGCAGATATTTCGAGACTGGTATGCCATAAAAAGGACCTGTCATGATGTTCAAAATTTTACTGATTTTTATACAGGTTCGTTCATTTGATAACTACATATTTTGAAGAACAAGTTTCTGGCTGAAATATAAAAAATTACTTGAAGGGGAATAGTGCAAAAGTTACCTGTTTCATCTCGCATTATTGCTTTTTTATTCGCTATTGACGGGAGCAAGGAGCAAGCGGGGGCCAACGAGAAGCGCTTTTTTGTCATCGGCTTAATTATTCAGGGGCAAGCGCGTCGCAACTGGGGGCACCCGCCTGGACTTCGATATCGAAGAGGGGAGAGGGGAGAGGGCAGAAACGTTTGGGAGACTCACCTCGACTCCTCCGTTCCACATGGTGTAGTGCACCGTGGCCGTGGAGTCGTGATGCGGGTTCGCAGTGGCCGCGCTGTTCATGTGCTCGGCCATCATGGACATCCAGTGTACTAGGCCCTGCGTGGGGTTCCCCGGGGAGCCCGTGTGCCCGTGAGCGTGCGCGTGGCCGTGCGCGTGCCCGTGGCCGTGCGCGTGCGGATGGCCGTGCGCATGAGCGTGCGCGCCGGGGCTGGAGCCGCTGCCGCCGCCGCCACCCCCTCCGCCNCGACGCCGCCGCCCCCGCCGCCTGCGCCGCCGCCGCCCTTGGCGCTGACGGAGACCGAACCCGGCGCGTGGTGCGTGCCGCCGTGGTGATGGTGATGCGCGGCTTCAGTCGGGGATGGGGACCACACGAACGCAGCCTTCTGGAAGCAAGAGACGCGGCATGAAGACCACCGGGACTCGACATCTGTGACACAAAATACTTAGACATGGTACCTCGACTCAAAAATGTGATTATTACGATATTTACGTCGATACTCGCCATCATGTGTAACCGCTACATTCGCAGAAACACGTAGTGACTTGTTCTTGTTCAATTGTAACCGAATTGGTGATTTCCTCCTAATTTGTGATCCTTTCTCTTTGTGGTCCAGTAAATGCATATAAAATCCTCATTTCAGCTTCCAAGACGCATGGCAAAATATAAGAGGCACTACTTCAAACCACTTCTCTGACCGCCTGATCGTGATCCGGAGCCACAATGAGGTAAAAGAAAGCGAAGTTTGTATATTGACGGGAGAGATGCGTCCATCAGAAGTCCGTATTGTCATATACTTACCCGTGTTGTTTGTGAACTGAAGGACGATGTTACTGAAGAGAGACGTGTCAAAAGAGGGCTAGCGAAGATGCTTTGTTGTTTGTTGTACGACGCCGGTTGTTTGTATTCATGAAATACTATCAGCTGAATATCGAGGCGTGCGATTCATGAACTAACTTCACCAACGCGGAATAAGGTTATCCTATTATTATGGCAAGTTGTCTCCGCGCCAGACACGTATTGTAGAACACACTTGAATGGAATTTCCGTAGATATCGTCGTTCTCTAGCATGTCGTGATTACTCGATTTCATTTGAAAAATTCCAGGCTGAGGGTATACTAACACTGGAGAACTGTTTGTGATGATTTCAGACGTGATTTCGATCGCTCTAGATTCTCCTTTAAAATTTTCATTTCTGGATCTTCCAATCAGAATTAAATTTTTATGAATAAAAAAAGCGGTAATCGAAAGAGACCGCGATATAAATGCCTTGTACTGCCTCGTTACGTGTTATTTGTTCTCATAGTTATCAAATAATTATTTTGGTTTTTAAATTATCCTAAAATTGATGAACGCAATTCTGAAACAGTTTCGATTCACCGACTCTCAATCTATGAGAAATAAAGCAGTATACAATACAGAAACTTTCAAAACTTTCACAGAAATCATCTTTTAAGGTTTACATCTACATGAATGTACTTTACAACCTTATTAATCATAAAACATCGTAAAATTCTCTGAAAATTAAAAAAACGGGTACTGGTTACAACTTGCATTTTATTGGGCACGGAAAGTGTATATAATACAACCTACTACAAATTAAATCAAAATTTCGAAAGAATGTTTATGTGCACTAGTAATATGAAAAGGAAGGAATTATGTAGATCTGAGCCCTTCCACAGTATTTTCATTATGATCGCAAAACTTGAACACTCATTTTATTTTCTAGAGTTCACTGTCGAAGAATAATGGTTTCATGAGACGAGAGTGAACTCGCAATGTATACTCGATGTCATGTGACTTTCCTTTGAAAAAATTTAACTTAAGAAAACAAAACGAACGGAAACTCATTGTGTTTATTAGTTTATTGTATATTATTTGCAGTACATTTATTGATACCAGTTGCAGTAAATTACTTTATTGTCCTTAAAGTGGTCATAGATTGTAACAGCTCTCTTAACAATAAATTATTTATTTCTTGTCAGTCTTACTGGCTCGATGTTGGTACAGAGCCTGTACTTAATGTAGCCAACGCTTTTACTTCGCCATCGTCCAAAAGAGTGACCTCGGGACATTCGAATTTCTGGAAACTTAAATCTACCGCCAACCTCGGACCCCTTTTTAATACACGTGCTCTTGTGACGCTATTCTGTTCTTATTGCTCCGAGCACGTGGAACGAATATGATCTTGTGTCTTCGTTGTTGTTATTAAATTGTATTTCTGTACAGCCAATAGTAGCTTTTGTAACTACTATTAATATTTATTTGGATATAACTTGAATTTGTAGAAGGTGGCAGCCATGTTGCATTATTTTCAGCAGTTAGATGCCTTTGAGTACAGGTAAAACGCTAGTGATGCAGGTAGCAGTTAAATGAATCAAAGATAATTGATATTTGAACGGAAGAAGTAAGTCGGAAAGTAATAAAACGCTATGTCTGACGGAAGATGATAAACATAGTTGAAGATAATTTTCGACGGGAAAAAACTCGATGTTGTGACACAAAAATATGAAAAACCAATATTATACAATGAAAAGTGTCAACCCTAGTTCTAAAATGGAGGCATCTTCATCTGCAGCATTCCAAGACCAAATTACCGATACTAGTTTTGAGCAGCATGTGCGAAAAGTCTATTTTCTTGGTATTTAGTGATTACATCGTATCCGCGGGGTTGACTTTTCGGCAGAACACGATAAGGTTTGAATCGCCCAAAGTGTCGAATTCTTATCTCGCTGAACTGCCGTAATACAGCTAACGAACATACATCATTTTGTTAAATTAACATAATAGAAGTCGTTCACAATTTTATTATTGGTTTATTATCCTTTGTTTCGAGAAGCAAGGTCATCTTCATAATTAAAAATTATGCTGGAAAATATACACGATTTGCATAAACTGTTCAGTTGAAAACTAAGTCTGAACCAAACGGATTCCTGCGCTTTCGTGATAAATGATTCGACATAAAGCTAATGTCATTCCTGCATAAGCGGATTAGACGAAGAACGGAAGTTCGTGGTTAAGAAACTATTAACATCTTTAACTATCTCATTCCTGACAGGTTCCTAGATCCTACGACCACCAACAAGATATACATCCACACGCCTCGACGCCAACGTATTCCAGCGCAAAGCTGTCTTTCTCCGAGAGATCCTTTGCGCTACGGGCCACGCAATTCGAGAATAAATTTTCTCCCCTTTATTCAGGGCGACGCGGCCAAAAAAAAGTTGGGTGTGATGAAGGGACCAGGGGAAAGCAAATGATGGAGCCGCGCCGCAGGCTGCAGGCTGCAGGCTGCAGCCCAGGACCCACTGCCACCGTCGGGTTCCACGCGTCAGCAACTGCAAGCGCATCACACGGAAGCAGTAGCGGTTGTGTTTGGAAATCGCGCAGCTTCCGTCTTAGCGGTGAAGTACGAGTTGGCGTGGAAAGATTCTTATAGGTAGTATCACGCAGGCAGTCAACGAAAGAGAACTAATCGTTCGGGGCAACCCGCATCAAAGCAGGAAGCCGACAGGGTTAATTTAAGTTCATTTTCCCAAGAAATTTTCACATACCCACTTTAATTTGACAGGAGTACTCACAAGTAATACGTCTTTCAAGATTCACGGCGTAATTTAAGAAATTTTAAGAGCAATTAATTCTTTCTATCACTTACGAATCAATCTTCAATATTTATGAGAAATGCAATTTTTGGAATCTACGAAAATGGCTTTATTGAAAATTGTTCACAAAAGGGAAGACATATTTTTTATTCGTGCAATATTCTCCCTAAAGAGTGTAATTTGAAAGTGACCAACAGGTAGTAGTGCGGGGGAGGGGTTCGGGGAACATGACCCCCCCCACCCAAATTTTTTTTGTGTAAGTCACAATGATAGTACTTTTAATTTTTGTTAATTTACCATTTTCTAATTAATTCATGACTAATATTAACTGAACAAATTTAAAATATTCTAAGGAAATATTAATATAATATTCTAACTAAATTCTAGATGCCTATTTTCACCGCTAAAAATTCACCACATTAGAAATCTCGGACAAACAAAAACACGAGCCCGAGAAATAGTTACCTTGTTGGGGATACAAGAGAATTATGATCATAAATTCATTTACGCAACAAGTAATATTTAATAAAGTTAATGAAAAACTGGAAAATAAAACTCACGTATTTGAAGAAACGATTTCGGCTTTTGCCTCCGTTAGTCGCGTAGTTTTATTTGCTATTTTTCATTTACTTTAAAACATTTTAATTTATACAAGGCAGAAGTGTCGCTTTATTTTCAAGACTTCCGTAATACATGTATCTACGTAGATGATCTACGTGACTGACGAAGGCGATGGCGAAAATTATTTCGTTCATGAGAGTAACTTTAATTGTTTCTTTATTTATTATCAAATGTAAACGTTTAAATTACTAGAAGACCGCAGAGTCGTATTATTTTCAAGTTTTCCGTATCTATCGTGTTTACATTTTCGTGTCTGAAGCAAATATTAAGGAAGACATGTTTTCGGATAAATACGCGTTTCTCGGTGTTATATTTTGTACTGCCTTTGCATATCGAGGCAATACTTTACAGTCCTGAGTATTGGTATTGAGCGCGATTCGCGTGATGTATTCGCTCGTGAAAACGCTCCGCAGCGGTGAGGCCGAGGACGGGGCTGATCGGGGGGGATGAGACGAGGCCGCAGCAAAGCTTAACCTTCCCCTCGGCGCGGCGGGCTGCTACTACTAAAGCCGGCGCTAAGTGTGGCTCTCTTTCCCTTCGAGAAACAAATCCGCACGACACGTTGCTGTTATGGACTTATCCTCTCGAGACAGGGGAGACGATGCTAAGAGAGCACTTTGTTATGCGCTTTCCTCGGGGCCGTCTTCCCGCGTTGACCAGATCTGGGGCTTAGGGGGTGAAGACGAAGCATTTGTTCTCTATTAGGCGCTGCTTCTGACACTGGGTACACTAGCGAACATTGTGGAGTGTTGGTACAGTACGAAAAGTATGCAGTACTGTATTTGATCCGCGCTGGTGATTCGCAAAAAAGACCAAGGTCAAGAGTTTGATAGTCTTGATGGTCTCGGTATCAATCTTGCATGATTGGGTCTAATTCTGATTCTTTGTATACACGGTACAACAGGTATTTTTGCATTTACGCGAACTAGTTACATATTAAGAGATTAAATAACTAATGTGAAAAATTATTATTAAAATCCTTTTTACATTTATTTTTACAATAACATTTGTCATTTCATAAAAAATGATATATGAAGAACAGATATACGTATCAACTTCTTGTACAAAAAACAATTAACAACAAGAAAATAACATTTATTTATATGATCCCTGCCAAATAGAGTATATAAGTAAATCCTTTGAAGGTACGAGTATTGTTATAAATTGGAATGATGGTTTTATCAGTTTTTCATTAATAATAAATTGCATTTTCTGCTAGATCAAGAACCAGGACCAAGAAATCAAGACCATTTGCTACTGTCATTCATTTTCAGTTTTACAGGTGTTTGCGTAGAAGCTCAGAAGTTTCCTAGCGGACCTTCAGCGATCCTCTGCTTCAGAGCCACTGCCTCGCGGTATAATTTAATTATAAACCTTTAAAGTTAATTGAAATATACTTTTTTTTTCGAATTCATAATACATTTTCTCATGTACTTCATACAAGAAACAAGAGCTACAATGTAATATTATCAAACTCTTGTCACTCTTATTTGCTACTCTCCACGTCCCACTATTACCTGAAACCTATCCCGCAGACAAACTACCATATCTGATAAATATACATTTGTTTCCTGAACCCGTAGTTAATTAATCTTCATTACTTGATCATACTACATTTGCGAGGCATTATATTCACTTCGTTTCATGAAACCACGTATGCAATAATTTCAGCAAACGCCGCGTGCAACTCATGGCTCTGGACAAATACAATAATAAGGCATTGCATAAGGCAGTTACACGAAGGACGTTATCATCACATCCCGGATATATCCTCTTGGAAATATAAAGGAAATTCACGCCTGTACACCTTTTACAAACTCATTCTCGGAGCTGAGATTAACGTCTGCAATCATCTGCCTAGTCAGAAGAATGTTATGCGTGGGCTTCATCGGAGGCATCTGTTCCTAGACGAATGCAATTTAGTCTCTTCCGAGAAAGACGGAACCCTCGACAATGGCACAGGACTGCCCGGCAATTTCTCGGGTGTTGCCCCGTCGAAATGTGACTGGATGGTGGACATCAACGAGGTAGAGAGTACCAAATATTTAGACTATTTCCAGAGTCAGGATGTGACTCCTTAGTTGTCTACTAAAGATAGTTCAAATTGATCATTTAAGGTTTATATTATCACCTAATACCATCAAAATGTACTTCCCTTTCCTGGCCAATAAATAAATTTCCGTGAGATTAAAAAAAATCATACAAAGACCATAATAAATTTTATTTCAAATGCATCGAATAATCTTTGTCAAAAAAGTGAATTTTTTTATCACTACACATATGTTTGAAATTGATGGTGTCACGTATTATTTCAATTACGAATGAACGTCGACTGTTACTATCAAACTTAAAAATTAAATGTATTTAGAAATGATGTTGGTAGTTGACATAATCCGTATCAAAAACTTGAAAACGTGAAGCAATACCTCACTTACGCAACTTCAGCTTATCTCATCTCAACTATATTGAAATAAAGGGTGAGTAGTTCGTACTGACACGACCTGGGCTCCGATGTTGCGTATTTTGCATTGTTTCTCTTTTTTATGGCTTTGAGGAATCGATTTCTAACGATTCTAATCGGATGGGAAATTTGAATTTAATTCACATAAATGCATATTTCTGAAGGTTTTTGTTTGAACTTTATAACCTTTAGATACAATTACCCTAACAATAAGAATTTACATGTTTATTGTTTAAATGTAACTGATATTGTATGAGCAAGCTCAGTGGTGTTATTAATGTATCCCAAATTACACTTGCACTTTTTAATAATTAGATACACATGTAACTTTGTTGTTGTTTTTTTCAGTGTATATTTCAAACTTTTTGTGTATTTAACGTATTATATGCGTCGGAGCGACTAGGTATAAGTACCCCCAAAAATGTTTTAAATCATAGTTTGAACTATTCTCTATCCAGGGACGATGTATTTTCATACCCTTCCGGCGCAAAATTTTGAATTATTGGACTTTAAATTACTATGGGCTTACATGGAGAAACAAATACTCTCCCCGCTTAAAGATTTTCAAAAAAGTTAATTTTTGACATTGTAGTCTTTCTTTTCAAGAAAAATGCCAGGTTTCTGAATTACATTTGCGGTGTACTGAGCATAAAGGACACTATAAGATTCTCCATTTGCCTCGTGCACTAATCTTCGTTTCGTGTTCGAGAGTAGAATTGCCATTAACTGTTCTTACCGATGAAACAAGAAACACGTGACGATATTCGATTGTCTCGTACCAACGTTAGAAGAAATTCCACACACAAAAAGAATAATTCACACTAATGCCAAAATGTACTAGAAAGAAATTAAACCCTTAGGAACTCATTTAGGCGAGGAAAAAGTTCATTACAATTGAGAAGTAGTAATGACTGGTAAGTCGATAAAATGCAGGTTTGGGTTAGGAGATTGTACGCTGGGGAGCTAAAACGTTCTTTAAAAGCATGTAAAAAAAAAAGTACTCTCAACTGAATGACTTTGCAAATGCATATCATTAAAATGTTACGATTAGAGTTATGGAGAAGGCTGTTTGGTTATGTGTATAATCTATATAAATTAATAAACCGGTAATTTAACAAATCAGATCGTAATGTTGAACATATTGAAATGTGTCTTCTTGTAGGTTATAAAATGTGAACCATTATTAAGTTATTATATTCGCGTTGACTGAAGTCTTGTTGTAAACCATTCACGAAATTTGGAAATGTTCATCGAAGGAGATTAATTAATAATTCGCAGAACTGAATTTTTGATTTTGAACGAGGACAATTATTTTGAGAATTTAAAACTTGATTTTAGTTTGGCTCTTTCTTTGACGAGGATCTCTTTATCTTGAATCAAGTGAGACGGTTGGCGCTATCGGTTATGTTTACGTCTTTGCGTTACTATTTTTTTCGAAATGATTTCGGTTTGTTTTCGCTATGTGAAGCAAATATTTGTGTCAGGACATTAAAGAAGCCCGCGAAAGTTTTTCCGTATGAATTTAGAGTCTAATAATTATAAAAATTTTGTGCCGTAAGCACATAAAAGATTCAAATAAACCATCATTTGAAATATTATTGGGGGTACTTAAGCCTAGTAGCTCGGACGAATATAATATCTTAAATTATCCCAAATTCATCCCCAATTTCGGAAGGGTTTGAATTCTCGTGGCCTTCGTTATGTGGTCGTGACGGCGCGCAAATGGAGCGACGCAACCGGTGATCTCATTTAAGGCACGCAGAGCGGTGCGTGCGGATGCGCACGGGGGGCGTCATGAGGGGAAGAGCAGCGGAGAGGTTGCTGCAACCCGTCCGCCCGCGGGGCCGCCCGCAGAGTCGCTCGCGGCGGAGCGGGCGAGCCTGTGGGCCGCTGACCGTGCCCGCATTCCTTCGCGAGCCCAGCCCCTCGCCAGCATCCTTCGCACCTGCTACCATTGCTTTCTGCTCGCCGACTGCCGCGTCGACTCCGAGAGACACCCCTGCGTCTCCGGGTGTACACTTCCCGAAAATCCCCAGTTCGAATTTACCGCGGAGATTGTAGACCAGAATAGATGTGACGTGTCGAAGGATTCTATGCTTTGACTATCCTGGGCGAATACTAAAGGACCGACCCAGCACACCATCATTCCCCTCTTCCCCGATCGAGCGAAAGAAAACAACACATGAGCTCTGGAATCACGGTGTCAGTGTTCGACGCTTATTGTAAAAGCTTTTACTACAAAAATGTACGACTCCATCTGCTCAGAGATCATTGCCAATTCTCTTCAACTCCTCTGCCATCTTCGAACCCCTGGCTCGCGCCCAGCATCCCAAAGACCTCATGTTCACAGTCTTTAGCCCCACAATGCACCCGAGTCTTTGAATCCCAGCACCGCGAGACAACCGTCACCCTGAATTCCTTTCATGTTAGTCACACACTTCCATGTGCACCCGTTCCATGGAATGGTCGGCGATGCTAGTGGACTCGCGTTCTTTTTGTACAGGAGTGCTTAATTAAGAGACGAGACAATGGCTTAATTGCACATGCCATTCGTACTTCCGTGCTGCAGGTGCTCTTGAACCCCCGTCGTGAATTGAATTATTAGACCGAAAAGCTATGATTCGATGAAATCTTAATTTTATATATAATATATTCACTTCAATATCGTATCGTGGAGATTCTATTTTCTAAGACATAAGAGTGATTTTTAAAAACGGAATTATTTAAGTTTTATTCCACATTTTTAAAATTCCGTTATGAGAATCAGTCTTGTTTGATGATGTCTCTTGTCAAATGATTCTGGAAATTATATTATTGCGCAGTGATTAGCTATTATTCTCAACGGCAGGTTTGGGCAATACCTCCTGCTAGCCTCCAGGCTACCCGAAGACTTGTAAGAGATTGAGCCACTGAGTACGTCTTATTCATACTGGCGGACAAGGGTGGCTTTGTCCCAATAGGCCCCAAAAGATATTTTATACATACTTCATCCTGCTACAAATATATTTCTGTACATTTTTAGAATTCCGCCTTTTCGATTGTTGGACCAGACAAGTGACTTTCACGAGACACTGCCTGAATCAATTATCTTTCAATCCACGAAGCTTCACTCGCGACTCTTACAACCCTGCAACCTGATATCAGGAACAATGTTCCAAATCACGAAATTCCCTCTCCGTAAAGGTCTCCGCGTTTTCTACTGTTTCTTTCTTGTCACATACGTATGAGAGAATGACAGAAGAAATATGTTGTTGGAAAGAAACACAAATTCCAATGTTAAACGGACAGGTAAAGACTTGAATAAGTATATTTGTAATTTTGAATTGCAGAGTGCTTCTAAAAGTATGACCATGACCAATCAAAAATTCACACATTATTCACCGCCCAGCACAAAATTAACTCGCTGGAGACGTTCGTGGTAGTGGAAATTTTTGTACTGTCAAGAGTCCACATGCTTCATTCGCCTCCTACCCGCCACCCTCCGAAGCCCCAAGCTCTCCACTCCACCTTTCCGAGCTTCCGTTCATGGTATGGGATTTTTTTTCGACGGCTCTTTCGTGACAGTCTCGCAACTGAGCACGCAAGGGCACGACCGCAGCGGTACAATTATCGTCGTCATCCTAGTCAGCGGTGAGATGGACTCTCCAGAATACTCGCAGCACGCTATCAGGTGGTTCGGCGAGAATTCAGCGCAATGGGCTAGCAAGGGCGATAAAGACGAAGCCAACGAATAACTTCGTCGATTGTTTTGGGTTTATTTATTTCAAAATCTAGTGATGCAGAAAATAAATATGTTGTGCCTGTAAAACAAAACTTATTAGTTAAGGGAAAGTAATTTACGGTTTAAAGAAAATTCACGGGGAAATAGTGCTTTGTTTCGAAGATACATTTCGATCTCTCAGCATCACAGAGGAGTTAATTTCACAGGAGGATGACGCCGTGAATGAAGAAACCGAGAAACATGCTATCGTAGAATGAAGTTTCGTGCGTTAGGATAGAGTGCTGCATCTCACTTCGGTTCCAATTACTGAATCCCGCGTATAAGGTCAAGTGGTCCATTGCTATGAGATGGAAAGAGAAAACTCAGAAGAAAAAGAAACGAGACTAATCAGGCAAAAAGAAAAGAAGAAGACCACTTTAGAGACAAATGCTACCTTGCCGCGGGGCTCGAGTTTGAAGGTGGTTTCGGCCGTAGGCTCCTCGTGGGGTGGGGGGAAATGAGGAAGGGGAGGCTGGGAGGAGGAGAGTTGCCGAGCGGGTGGGCGGTTGAACGAGCAGATAGGCGGACAAGCGGCAGGAAGCAGTCGAATGATGGNGCGGCTCTACAGTTATCAGGTGCGGCGGAGGCTTCTGCGGTCGCTGGACGACAGGGAAAACAGACTGTGCACACATCCTTAGATATATTGAGACCAAATCTCGATATTATTTCTTTCAATAGTTTAACACTCGAGTCGTTCATTTCCTAAAATCATAGTAGCAGTGATAGAAAATGTCTTTTTTCTTCTCTTGTACAAAAGCGGAAAGGGGATTCGAATGAAAGAAACGCGAACCACTGAGATCTTCAATATCTTTGACGAAATTGACGAAAAATAAAACACTGAATTTTTGCGCGATTATTTCTTCAGATTTGTACGAAGTTTCAGGTTTCATTCCTAGAACGTCATATCAAATACTTCCAGGTATTATTTTCATTTCCAGCTGAGAATTCACCACTCATTTTCATTCTATACCCTATAATTTCCACGTTTCATTTGATAATTATTCGAAGCCAAGGTGGGACTGCCACGTCTCGAGGAGCCATTCTCACGGCTGTCAACAGCCTGCAGTGGAGTGCAACCGTTGCAACCACCGACGCTGCAACGACAACACAACCAGAACCGACGGCGACCACCAGTGGACTCGAGGAACCGACTGCCGCGACCAGACGGCGAGGAATGCAGCGGTCGCCGAAGCCTTGTCCGACATTCCGTCATACGCGGACGACCGTCAACGCGACGTTTCGCCGCAAAGAATGCCACAGTGTCCTCTTGCCTCTCGAGCGTTTCACTGCGAATTCCAAAATTGATCCCCGGCATCTGAGTGAACGGCGGATAGCCAGAACCGTGCTTGAGCGAAGGTTCCGTGCATACTTCCGACGCAAAGAATATTCAGTTCCATGGAAATTCATGGGATTTTTATGACCTTCAACGTAACAAGTTCGGTTTATGCTGTATTCATTTTATACATTTCAATGAGATTTATACACAGAATATATTTGTTCAATTTCCATAACCCTCAGAGAAGTGTTTTGTTTATAATCATCTCATTAAATACGAAGCGTATGTAGAAATACTGTTTCTCCCGACTAGAAACACTTAAAACTTTTTCTTATTAGATATTTGTTTTGACAAATGTTACCATTCATTAACAGAAATAAAAGCTCATTCCAAATTCATTTCAGATCTCCTCGAGTTTCATTCAAACCCGTTTCTCTTGTCCATTTTAACGCATGCAAACAAGCATTTTCTTGAATGCCTAATGCATGGTGCTTTGCGTATGTAGTGTTCTTGTAGAATTGCGGGCTAAAAAGCTCATTTTTTGTAATCGTTCACAAAGAACTATCGCAAATGTAACATTCTCCCAATTCTAATTTTCCGGTTTCTAGAAATGTATTTTACGTGCGAGTTGTTTGAAGCATGATTTCGATATTACTAATCGTCTCTGAAAGATAAACATGCACATTTAGTTATTGAGCATTTTGGTATTCGAAGAGAAAAATGCACCCAACCTCTGCCAGAAAAAGTAGGAATAAAGACGATATACCACCTGAATTATGTGACTTTTTTCTTTATGTTGCTTTCCACAATTTTTACTTTTACAAGCTCCCACCTGGAATTACAGAGGAAATCATTCTCACATACCGGAATCCACTATGACTTCCCTCTAATCTTAATATATTGTCCGCCATTAACTACTGATAATTCAATTCAATAGTACAGTTTGTTAATACCAAACGAATTCAAATGAATCATATCATTTTGCAAAGAAGTTTTCTTCGAAGAACAAATTATCCTACTATATAGCAATTAGAACTCTCAAAACATTCAACATACTTGACGAGGAACAAAAATTCTAGGTGTAATATTTCAAAATTATCAGTAGTCACTACATTGTATTTACAAGAAGGTGCAAGTTATTAAATTTCATTATGTTTACACATTTTAAAAGAACATTGAGTGATATAATTGGCTACATTAAAGGGAATTATAACTCTTTATTCAATATCGCCTATTTTCTTTCTGCCTTTCAGAAAGCTAGAAAAATTTGAATCACTCTATAAAATATCTATATTTCTTTCGAAACTAATACGTATAGAATTGAACTGTCACTTTGAATACGTCAAGATCAATAAATAATAGTTCATTAACTGAGAAGACGGCAAAGAAAAAGATGATTAAAAGACCTTGGAAAGTAACCTTGCGAAATAACAAAGGCGTTGGCTAAATAGAGATACAATACAATGTCAACTTTTACATTGGTATCTTCAGCCGTCCTCTTTAGGTAGCGGAGAGGCAATGCCCGAGGCCGGAAGATGGCCGCGGGTGTGTAACGGCGCCAGTGAAAACGCAGGTCGCAAGGTCTCGATGATTGATCTATCAAACAAGTTGACACACTTTTCTTGCAGCTTCCTATTAATATTCCGCTTAATTAATCATAGTTCCACGCTACGTGATGGGCCAGTTCGTCGCCATCTCGCGCGTGAAAGTCGCTACTGCCACTCGTCGAGGTCTCTGTTTCATCAGCGAATCGAATAATGCTCATTATTCTTCAAGTCATCATCTCATCCTTGAAAGGCAGAACTCCATCAACGGAATAGTAATATTAAAGCAAACTGTATTGCAATGTAACAACTACATAATACAAACGAAATGCAATGAATCAGTGACAAAGTAATTCTTTCAAGAGAAAAAATATATGAAATGTAACTACGAAAATAATAAATCAATTTTCAACATAGTGGGTGAATTTGGTGTTAGATACTACGTTTCAAAGACATGGCATAATTAATTGTGGACAGTTTCCTGTACGTACGGAATTGCAGCAGTGAGGAGTGGATAATTTTTACCGTTACCTGATATTCATGGAGAGCAAATTTAAGATATCGTTTCCGTTTCACTCTCAGAAGTGGATAAAAATATCTTTTGCAGATGAATATCCTTCCAATACGAGGAGCAGTGCCAACCCACCAGGTCGCTCCTTGGCGCAATCTCCGGTCCAACAACGGAAACATACATCAGCGCGCGAGTAACCGAGCAAGTGGAGCAGTGAATCTCAATCCACTAAGCCCTTCTCGACTCCTTTTCCCGCCGCTCCGACTAACCCTCTCATTTCCATCCCAACCCGACTAATATCCTGATACATACTCGGATATCAATCACTGCTCGAAGGCAACTCCGGGTCATGAATGATTCATTTAATCGGATTCATCCCAAACAGTTATTTGGTCGCACATTTCCTTTCAGGCGAGATAAACATACGGCGGTCTCCGTGTGGGGGAGCGGCGAACGTTTCTTCTGCGTTATCGATGACCGGCAATTTACGAAGACCGCTTGCGTCAAGTCTCACTGGCGCGCCGTCACCCTTGCTAATGAGACGGGCCAGAAGGGTTGCGGGGCGGAGGGAGGGGTTGCCGAAAAAGCGACGGAGCAGCAGTCCCTCCACCCCTCGCAGATCCTGCTCGCGCATCCAGATCCGTTCCTAGTCCCTTCACTTAAGTGACGGCTCGTGCATAATGAGACGAGCCGCGACGATGCTGTTCTCCGCGGAGACTGGGAACGAGGATCTGGAACCGGTGGCGACGACGGTGCGTCGTGGCACGGGAGGCTGCGGATCGTCGTGGCTCCAGGGAGCCATACCGAAAGAGCCGCGGGCGTCGTGTCATTTATCAACGCGGAGGCAGCGGGGACGGATGCGTTCCCGCGGGCGGGGGGTGGGACTCGCAACGGACGAGGTGCCCAACGGCAAGCGCCGGGCGAACGTGTGAAAGGGTTAGCGGTATCATTGTACACACCCATCACATGTGTGTGACCACAAAATTAGATCTCTTACACGGTAAATGAACAACGAAACATACACAAAAACATATTCAATAAAAGATGGTTTTGAATTACGAATTTCTTGTTCACTAAGAAAAGAACTTTGGGTGGTCATCATCACATTTTCAATTTTATTTGTTAAATTAACGAAATTTCAAATTACTATTTCAATGCGAAACACGACTGGAAATATTTTTATTTAATAAATTTTTGATTCATAAAAAAACAGTTAAATTACCAGATTACTTATTATTGATCTACGAACATCCCCACACTTCAGTGGTCTGATTTTTGTGAACTGAAATTAAATTTTTTTTTTCTAAAACAAATGATTAAAATAAATGCAGAAACAGGAAAAAATAAGACTGTCATCCTCGAAGGACAGCATACTTAATTCTCGACGTGTATACAAATCTATCAAGACCGATTTCGAAAACTTAAAGCATTTTTTCTATTGATTTAGTACATATCATATAGGAGGCACAGCAACCTTGGAACCTCTCAAATAAACACGCCAATCGTGCGTATTGCGACCAGCAACAACCGACCGAGGTGTACCTCGACGTCTCAAACAAAGCTATCCAACGTTCTTCACAAATGCATCCTACATTTCCAGGCTTAAATATCACTACTAATATTAAAAAAAAAATAGAAACTGAACATTAGATAATAACTTAATTTCACGCAGGACACATTTCAAAAAGTATTTTGTGAGAATGTCTAACAGGTTAATCCAGCTAAGATTTGGAGGTCAATATGAAATCCGACATCGGTACTTGGCAGGAACAATGCTATTGTCGTAAATCAAAAACACAGATGAAACTCGCGACTTTTGTCACGATGACGTAGCAAGACGTCGTGTAAGGTCACATAGATGTGACCGCCATCTCGCTGTACAGCTTTATTGAGTGATTGGTGCTAACGGCTTCCCATTTTTTATTCGTCTCCTCGGTCGTAAACAACCAATAAATTCAAAGAGAAAGCGAAGGGTTACTCTCAGCATACATTCATTACTGACAAAGACGTATTTCGCTACTATGTTATCATCAACAGGTTCTTCGGAGAAAAGAAAAAAAGGAATATAGAGGAAAAAACTAAGTGGTAGAATACGCGTCGTAATTGAAAGACTGTAGGGACGTCTGGTACTTACGCAAAGTTATTTTCGTCTTCCTTCAGAGAATGCGGTGACAGTAGCTAAGTCAAAGACCATGGTAATTAAAAAAAATTGGGATACAAAGCCTCGACTCTGTTAAAAAAAATTATGAGCAGGCCGAAAATACCGTCGAATTAATGTTAGAGGTTTACTGCAAAATGAGGAATTTTACTGACTATCGATTTAGTAGTTTTAATATCTCAAAAACATTTCGTAAATAATTTGCCATTGAAAAATCCCTCTGAGTTACTACAAAAATAATTTTTAGTATCTATTCAGGGCTTAATTACTTTTACTTCTATGAAGAGTATTCTCATTTCAGTGCAGTTTCGGAAGGCGACGACTTAGTTTAAATGAAATCTTATTCGTCGATAAAACCCAAACGAAACGCCAGACTCACTCACAAATGAGGAGACGGACAGATGCTACTTCGTATACACTCGGAAACAGTGCGAGGGCAGCCTCCAGTCTGCGGTCCAGCTTCGAGTTTACACAAAGCTCCTCTGTGAACTCGTTTCTTCATTACATAAGGCGGCAGCAGCAGCGGGGTGGGGGGAAAACCGCCGGAAAGACCCAGAGGTCCGAAGACACAGCCGAGTGGGCGAAGAGGCAGAGGGGAAGGAAAACATATCCCACACCTGTGCAATGGACTCTCCGACTTCCACCTTCGCGGTCGACCTGCGGCTTGGAGAGCGCGGACGGGGGAGCCAGTGGATGGAGGCGCGATCGCCGATTACCCGGCGCGAGTGTTGCTTGTGAATGCGCTCCTGTGTTATTTCAACGCAATAATTCCCTCGCGCTGTCACTTGCGGTGGGCATTGCGGCGCGCGCGGTCGCCGACGACGCACTCCGGCCTAAAACTGCCCGCCCTCCAACGCGAACTTCGTGGAGGTGAAATTGCTTTACGTTGACTATGTCAGCACGGCTTTTTCGATCCCCGGAACATTTCTTGTCCAAGAAAGAAATCGGTTTTGATCTCTGACTCGCAATCTCTTTTGCCACTAAGCACCCAGATGATACCAAAAATACCCTTAATTGCGGGGTGTAACATTAAACAATGAAGTATTTTTAACCCATGTATATTTCCTCATTCCTCTTTCCACTACCACGAGATGACTCTGGTACTTAATATGTGTGTGTCCTTATTATGAATTTCGGTTCCTTCCACTGTTCTCCTTCCTAATAAAACGGATTCCTTTCTTTTTCAATCGAATCAATTTTTTACCCGATTTCCCCATCTTTCCTCCAGACAAACGAAAAACAAGTCTCGAAAATTCGCATTATCGCTCTTAGTAGTCTCTTTTAGGGGAATATTCATGAAGTCAGTTCCTCTCCTCTCACAAATAAATGCTGTCCGAAGTCCGTATATCGAAAAATGTGAAATGAAAACTTCGAAATGAGCCTTCTTTCTTTGTAGGTCTGGTTACAAAAGGATTTCCTGGAAAACTACTCTTGGGGTACCCACATAATAACATTTCTTCACAGACAGGCAATATAATATAAATCCAATTATAGTCGGTTCAAGAAATAGTTAAATAATTCTATATCATGATTGAAAATCGATCGTTTTGCATCATTTTACACTTTTGCTAACGCAATGGGAAACTCGGAAACCACTTTTCTTCAACTGACTTGCCGAACAAACTTTGATCGTGCCGTTTTCTATGTCGAAAGGCAGCCATCAACACAAGTATAAATTTCTAAAAGCAAAGGCAGTGGAAATATAGATTTCGCAACCAAAATTCTAGGACAAAACAAACTTACCCTGATTTCAGTGAAAAATATTAGTAAATTTATTTAATCATATTATGGCCATAAACAGTAACTCGTAATGTACTTACGTGCATTAAACGCATCAGAAACCACGGTACATGTGTTTCAATAAATTTAATTTCTTAGCATCAGTGTAAAAGGGAGAAGTTATGGCAGAAATCATTTTTGGAGAAGTCACAGCCTCATATGAACGGTGCTTCTAATCTAAATTAATTTATCAGATCATTTTGTTTGATTCGTAGCGTCAACACAGCGCAACTTTAAAAAATCCACTCATCGCATTGTGACAAAAGAAAAACTTGTTAGACCGCAGTTCATCATCGACCAGCAACATCTCTCAGCAGCTCCAACTAGTATAGGCAACAGTGTTATTATTCACCAGAACCTGACTTTGCACCGTCATGGCGACGTCAATCACAATCCTATGCCTGCAGACTCCATTATAATTAGACGCTTGCCTCATTCGCCGTCTTTAGGTCTGGGCGTGGTGGCGACGGCGAACGTCGATGGTAGATGCGCCATCCAGGCGCCATTTCAGCCCCGAGGCGTCACGTCGCACGCACCCCCTGGCGTCTTCTCGCACGTCGAGTCTCCCGGCAGGTGCGACGCTCCTGGACTAGCTTTCGCTGACCTAGTCGACGCTTTCGACATCCTAGAGCTGAGTCTTATTCTCTAATGGATGAATAAAGAGGACGAAAAATCGGTATAATAGACTAAGAGAAACGCTCTGATCATCCCGATAAGGTGGCTTCACATGTGCCTCTCTCCCATTTCGAGCCGACAGAGTACAAGTTACCTTCCAGTACATTCATATCTAGTAGTAATGGAGATATTTTGTTCTGCTGAACCGTATTCGAAGCACATCCCAAGCAGTTAAAGGTCATAAGGATGAAAATGAAGGGCTCTACTCATATATGAATAAATAAACATAACAAAATCAAAAGTAGAAAAGCAGTTATCCAAGAACACTGAAGAAAGGGGAACTAGAATATTTAATATTTTAGCAAGATGATGCGTGAATAACGGTGAATGTAAGCTGTGAAACATACCACAGTGGTGTGATAATTCATTGGTCTGATAATTATTTCCCCACATATTCCCAAGAATAAAACTTCAGGTACAATTTCTCAAACTGTTACGTAAATAGGCAAAAAAATTAATGAACAGATACAATATAATTCCCTACTAGGTAAGAGGTAAGAAATTAATCTAAGACAAAGAGGAGATATGTTTCTGAATTATCAGAGCTTCCTCGTTCTACAAAGATGAATTATAAGCGAAGGTAATACTTATACAAAATATTTCAAAACATACAGAGAGGTAATTCAACATAACGAACGTCCATATTTAATTCCTTCACTTCATACGTCACCGTTACGACATATTTAGTAACGTAGATAAAACACTGTCATAATTCGTTAAGAATTTCCATGAGAAGCAACTTTATTAGCATGTGAAGCAATTTTGACACACATCGTGACCGATGTGCTTCCGACAAGTCTCTATAAATTCTTTATCGCCCACTCGTGCTATTTTGTCGCGTGAGAGCCACCTATCATGTCACCCGTGCTTCTGAATATCCATCGATCTAAGCGTTTATGCTTGATTAATAAACCATTTAGGTAAACGGCCAATTATGCGCATGTTAAGTGAACTGAGGAAATTCATCAGTAGCATTGAGAAATCTTCCCCGCCGCAACCCGCGTCCTCGTAGTTTTTGCAATCCGTTCCACGCGCTCCCCCTCTCCCCGTCCTCCCCGCTCCGTGCACCCGAGCAATGAGTTGGCGGTCGCTCCTGAGCTCACGAGAGCGAAAGCAAAGGATTAATGACAGGTGAAGATCATGCGTTATTTGTAGCCCGCTGTCAGACAGGTTAACGTCGGGTTCACGCCCCACAGACGTGAAGAAGCGCAGGCGGCGGGGTCGTACTACGTCTAAACGACGTAGATGCTTAACACTCCTCTCGAATGATGAACATGGAATTAAAGTGAGGTTAAGTTCACCAGCAAATTGTCCAGTTCTTTTTTTTTTGTCAGCCTCTATCTCGCATCTCGTTCCTCCTTTTATTTCTGAGAAAATCTTCGGATGATCCATCAGAGCTATGCTTCCAGAGTTCATTGTTCTTCGCTACATCGTATTTTTAAATGTAGAAACTTCAGATTACTTTTCCACTATAGCCGCTTGCGACTGTCCATCTCCAGGCCAAAAATGAAACCTCCAGCAATTAAAATGCATTCCTAAACAGTATATCCCTCAGCACTAAGTAATCAGCAAATGAATTGTGAACATCTTTACGGCTTGTCGGTGATAAATTCATCTCAAATGAATCATTGTTGTTTCCTACTTAAAATATTTTATTGTTACCAGAGCAATATAAGAACAGTTACATTCCGGTCATTGCACACGAATCCAAAGGAGTTTAGAAATGAGTCGTGAACCGTGTGGACACCTTTGAAATCATCTAGTCGAAGCCCTTCAAACTAGATTTTTTTGCAAATATATCATTCCCAATTATATGTAACGTAGAAGGAAAGTATCGTGATAGTAAAACCTCGAGCTCTCTCTGGTTCGTAACAAATTGAATCTAGGAGAGCATACACTAAACTATTTCGTGATACCACGGGTGATATTTACGTGTAGGAGGTCACTAAACTTTCTCGAAAACTCAACAAAAAATTCATGAATACAAATGAATAATGAAAATCTTTCTTATTAGCTAAAAAATAAAACATCAAATCTTTACAGTTCACGACATGACTACATCCCGAACCACAGATGTGCGTTTGCATGTCATTTTTGCAAGTTTTAAGTATCTTGCAAATTTTACAAGTTTGTTTGATTATTTACTTTATAGAGTCCTACTTGAAAGGTTGATATTAACAAGAAAAACAATAAATATTCTAAAATTCTAGTAATGTATTAGATGTTTTCCATAATGATAAGGAACCATCTATTTTAAAAACTGGATGTTTTTTACGATAATATTTCATATGCTACTCGGCTCTCCGGATGTATAGATAAAAGAGAAGTGGCGAGCTTTCTCCTCAAACGTCCAAGGGCTCTAATTACCTCGATGTTGGCGAGCCCTAAAGTCCCATTAGAAACGTCCAAATAAATGGAAATTAAATTGTACAATCAGCAAACGAGGATTTTTGCTTTCATCCCTAAGTCGTCGGCGAGTCGCACATGAACCGGGGGCGGATAGTGTCGAGGCACGGCTAGACTTCGAGGAACTCTCGTTCAGGCACGCTTTACCTATTAGGAGAGGAAATTGGACGGAAGCGCGCAGCACGCTTGCAGGCGCGATAAGAAACTCGCCGGGCGGCATTCTCTCCACGCCACCGTCGCCGCAGCCACTGGCAGATCTCGACGGGACGAAGCCTTGTGTTGACACTAATCAGAAGTTCGTCGATCTCGAGAAATCTCGATCATTTCCCCGTTGCACCTGCCCCTCGGCGCAGCGTGTGTCACGACGAGGGGAGGGGGGAGAGGAGAAGAGGGAATCGTCGCCAATTACAGCAATTCGCCGAAGAGCGAAGTCTCGCGACTGCTAATGAATTTGAGAGAAAACCTCAGAGTGGCTCTTCTGAAAAGCGAGTCGTTCTCGTCAAAACGTGTGGAACATATTTCTCGTTGGGAGCTACTACAAAAGGTGCAAAGAAACAGGCATTTCCAAATCTATAGGGTTGGTTTGAAATCACAAACACAAAACACAATGATCGAACCTACAGAAAGCGCGAGAGTAAGAAAAGACTGCGCAAATAGAAAACGAGAAAAATCCGTTGCAACAACGTCAGGAAAGTGCCCATCGTCTGCATAGATTTCATCTACACGCTGTTGCAAGAGGAACTTTTCATATACGTCACATAAAAGGTTTTAAAACTGAATGTTCGAAGAATATAAAGTGTAATACTTAATTGTGTAAGAAAACTTGGTGTAACTTAATCTACAATAATACTTCACATTTGATTTTGTTATTATGTTTATGTAGAACGAATACAACATTGTAGTATGTTCTCTAGCGGCAAACGTATGAACGAAACGATACGAAACTTCGGCTCACAGGTAAATCTCAAGGTGTCTTTACATCAGAATATTTCGGGTATAGACGTTGTCCCGCCGAAACTTGAAATCGCGAAAACATGATATTCTATCGATATAATAACATATAGCTATATTTCTATCTTATCTAAGGAGTGTGCTGAAATTCTCAATCCGCCTCTGCCTTAGGGCCGTTGATCAAAATTGATGGGATGTTCCTTTGCTTGTTTCCGGAGTAAATTAATTTATTGTCCTCCACGTGGCCATTCGCAGCTTGTACTGCTTTTTTGACAATAATTTATTATTATTGTCATTATTATTATGGACTTTCTTCTCAGCATAGCTAGTAAGTATTAGGGCACACGTCCAAAGAAGATCCACTTCCCTTAAGCTGCGACTCCTTGAGAAATTTTCAAGTGTTCACTTTCCAAATTACATGAGCCGTCCCCAGGAAGGCTATTCTTTGAACCTTAGATATATAGGTCTTTCCAGGAATTTTCTCTAGGTTATCATCTACGTATCTGCTTGCTATTTCTGTGGCTCCGATAATAAGAGGGCAGACTTTTGATTTCGTTCCCCACATTCTTTGGCATTCAATAACCAGGTCTTTATATTTGAGCAGCTTCTTTCCCTCTTTGCTCACAACGTTCATGTCGTTGGGAAATTTCTTATTAATTATTATTATTATTTCCTTTTCTTTTTCACATTCTATCAGAATGGCTGATTGTAATGTACAGGCATTCTGCCAGTACTACTGTTAAGACTGAGATTAAAAACTTTCTAACTATGTGACGTGTTCAACAAAGCGGACTTATGTATCCTTGGTACCAAGAACTCCAAGTCCAAATTGTCCTAACCTTTCTTGAGGGTCTTGGACACTTTTGTTATAATAATAATAATAATAATAATAATAATTATTATTATTATTATTATTATTATTATTATCATCATTATCGTGAGTAAGTTTACGAAAGTGTGGTGCATACACACACCTGATCCAAGACGCAGCAAAGTGATTATTTCTGGGTTATTAGTCGCTCCCTTATTACGAAGCACCGTGAGAAGCGCGCTTTTGGCGAGCTGCAGAGGCGCTTTGGAGGCCACATGAGGACGGAGGCGTAGAAGCGTGCGCTCGCTCGCTCTCTCCCGCGTGGTGTGTGACGTCGAGCGACGCCTAAGCACCAGCGCGCACGGCCACGGCCTTGCGCCACGCGCCATCCGCAAACCGTTTCATCACTGAACGTGACATAAGTGTCGAATCAAGGTTGACCCTCGCCGCAAACAATGTTTTTCAATTGACGTATATGTTGCAAGAGGAACAGAAATTGCGGGTTTGCGTGAGACCATTGCGCGGGCTGTACCTCCCCGTCGCCGTCGTCCTCGTGAGGACTCTGACCACGTCCTGATTTCGCGATATTATTGTTCATCCACCCTCCAAAGTGTTGATGTTACCCTTCCGGTGGTTCAGATGTTAGCGTTCTTGCTCATCGCCAAGTCATCCCGGGTTCAATTCCTGGTGGGGCCAGAAAGAAATAGTAGTTTTTCACATCAATGTCCCATATATCTACTGAAAAGGGAACCCTCCTTCCTCTATCCACCTCCTGTTAGTATCAGTAACTCGTAACTATTACTAACTACTTCTACTAACCCCTTCACGTGGACCAAGTTGTTGGTAATCCCAGCACACCTACTAACAATAGCCCCTCCTACCTCCTATCGCACCATGTAGATAAGCTTCAATAGCACGCTACATTTCTTATTTACAAATAAATTTTTAAAAAAAGTTGATGTGATTCGCCTTCTGGTCTTCAGCTACTGGGTTATTGATTGACACTTGGCAAAGCAACGCAAGACTCATCTGATTTCGGGGAAAAAATTAAGACGAAGAAAATGCCGTAAACCAGTTGAAGGATATCATACACTTTATTTTCGCATGCTTTATGCCTACAAGGAATGCTGCTCCTCATAATGATGAAGAGGTTAGATTAATAATGAGATCTTGCGATAGTTGTAGTAATTTGAGTTAATCCCAGAGGAGGAAATCATTTAGATTTAACGGTATACGATTGAACCTTAATTCTATATTGCTGGTCGGGTTCGCAGTTCAAAAGAAAACTAGAATGCGTGATATTTACGGTCTACGATTAAAAAAACATCGAAATTTCAACCGTATATAAATTTGTTTTTTGTACACTTCAAAAAAAATAGTAGACTCGATACTACTCAATTACAAACTATTCCCGAGATTAACATAGCCTCATAAATTGTATAACCATTCACCAACAACGGAGTAACATTACCATTTAATTGAAGAAGTCTATAACAATCTAGAGGTCAAGAAAAAACTCCGCAGAACACGAGCACACTGCTTCCACATCTCTCAGATAATTTATCTTACACTTCTGCACTCAAGTTGAACTGTTTCACAGGCAGTCATTAATAGAAACCCTAAATCAATATTAACCTAGGAGTTACTACATCCAGGAGCACATAGTAGCACGGACAAGTCAATAATTATGGCACATGAATTACGGTGTACGGAATAAATCTCCTCGCCAATTCAAGGAACTGTTTCTCGGAACATGAGGGCGAAGATGCAGTCAAGAGTAGGATGCGAGGATCTCAGAAATTGAATAAATGTTTAAGGGCTCAATAAGTAGAATTGATATGGAGATGTCCAACACGGAAGTTCGAGTACACAAAAGTACTTCTTGTAAAAAATCGTACATTGTACCTCAAACTAAGCGTATTTGTGAAAAGATTTTAGTTTTCCGACCTCAAACCCGATTTACGTCCAATTTCAGCTTCTAACTCCGGTTTCACTTCAATTAAAAAATATTTATTGATTAATTCAAGAAAAAGGTTTGTCGCAAGCAACTTTTTACGTCCAAGCCTCATTTTTCACTACTGATCAAATATATACAGTAGGTAATTAAAAAAAAGGAAATTATTGATAACGTCGAACAGACTAACAACATCATACATCGAACTTAACGTCCTTGATGTACACCTCATTCAGTCCGTGGTAGCCTCTTGTTAACAGGAGGTCAGTAATATATTTTGGGAACTGCATATGAAAATCCGTCCAAGAGAGCCAGTCCTTGAAAATCCTTTTCCTATAAGCAAAAGCCCAACACAATAAATCCGTCTTAGCGAGCAGACCATTTCCTGCAGCATACAAAACGATATGAAAAGAACGTCGTCTTTTGCAAAATGGCTGATAAAGGATCCCTCGAAACAGGACTTCAAAGACCTCCAGTACATCTAATGCTTTTAGGGAAACCGGGATCAGCCAGCCGTTGGATGGGAATAGAAGGATAGAAGACGGTGCATATATAAATAGATCCCCCTTCGTTCCAGACCTCCTGCCCTGGAAGTCGCGATGACAGCGTCACAAATGCGAGAGTATGACCAGCTCCCCGACGATCAAGGGTCCTCAGCGAGGAATGGAATGACACTTCAGTCGTTATCTTGGTCCTTTACAGAGATCGCAGAGAACGTTACACGGTCTGTGCTCGATCTATTCAGTGCTTGCTTTGAGACAGCGATCTCTTATCATGGAACAACGGAAAACTCTTGACATTATTTATTTATTAATTACATTATTCATCCTCTGCAGCCAACAAAGTTATTTCAGGGGATTATCCTTTTCCAGTGGTACTTTTTCATCTTCTTCTTTCTCCCGACAAAACAAATGGCAAAAAATTAATAATTAATCAATAAAAATAGAGTTAACTCTATACAAGAAGAGGATGCTATGCACTGCACAGGCCTGTTGTGGCCTGTTGTGTGGCAAAAGTTCCTTCCTAACGCCACCCCACGAAGATGAGGTGGTGCTTCTAGTCCGTATTTTGTTTTAACACATTTCTTATGTTGCAAATTTTATTGCACACCATTTCAAACAGATGATATTGATATTCATCATACCAGCAAACGAATGAATTAATCATTAACTTTTTACGTCACGAGTTCAACTAGTAATGTGTTCAACAGCTACGGCTGGAATTAAACTAAAAACATCTCAAGGGCAAAGTATTTCACATAACAGCGTCCAAATAATTAGTAGTAATAACCAACAAGTAACACACAAAAAGTGCAAAATAGCATAAGCTCATCGAAACAAAATTGTATAAGAACACTATACAGTTAACGAACGAGTCTGTTACAATTATTTTTAACAATTTAATTGAAACACATGTTTTATGTACGACAATATCATAAACGAACACCCATTTGATTACATCTTATGAAAGATGAGATTTTTGTAAATAATTAAGCCTAATTCACAAAAATGTAAAAATACTTATACGCAATACTGGATGCCGTATTTGATGTTCATAGACCGCACTCCTAGTGCAACAGTAAATACATCTTGAAAGATGAATTACTTCGCAAGTTTACATACAGCACTTAAGACAACTCTAAAACTTAAATATTTTGAGCGTTTTATTTCAACAAGCGCCCCTCAGTACATTTGTTTAATTTTGAAAAGCAATAGACGAGCTTCCTACTCTCATAATACTAACGGAAATTATGCAAAACATCAGAAGTAAGTTGCATTTACTTTTAAAATTTTCCAGTTTTTTGAAGTCACCACAAAAATTGCTTGGTGACGAGATCCAATATATTGATGCAGATATATCATTGCATTTAACCACAATATACAGAATTTTGCCAGTAGATTCAATTTATCAAAATTAAAAATTTATTAAAAATCCATACATCAGGAGTCTTTATAGTAAAGAATGTTAATTCTAAAACATGATGTATTATTGATTTATGTCACTAATGCATCATGTTTTAGAATGAACATGCTTTACTATAAAGATTCCCGGTGTATGAATTTTTTTTATTAGGTCTTAAAACATGTACAAGTTTTTTTTTCTTTTCTCCGAGTGTGTGGAGCCAAAGAATCGAAGTGAACTATGTAGATCATTTCTTTAGTTTCGTTCCAGTCCTCAAAGAGGAGGTTTCCCGAGTTGAAACAGAGTTCCGTGTCGTTTCTCTGATTTGATATCGCTGTGGGCCTCTGAGTTCGCGTCGGTGGCCAGCGGAGGCCTTCTAAAGGCTTCGTCAGAGGTGGACTGCTCCGGAAGAGAACGACCGACCGATCCACCCCCTCCCCCCTCCAAGCGGTGGTCCCTCATTAGAGAGACATACATTCAAGTCAACTGCTCTCCTGCGGGACAGCGCCTACAAGGAGAGCGCTCCACCTGTACACCTTTTCGTGCGGCCATGGGGCAATTAGGAATGTATTAGCACGAGGACATTAGGCATCGGGGCGGTCGCTGTCCCTGATGGGCCGTGGTTCCGTTGGTCGTCGACGTCGTCGTCTTCTTCTTCTTCTTCTCCATCGAGTCCCGCAGCTGCGCCTCCCGGTACGTCGCATGATGGGCCTCGAGGGCATCCGCGAGCGGCGCCCCCCGGGCAGCCCGCAGGCGCTGCGGCTGCTCACGAATTGACAGAGCGATCCATCAATTTGACGGGCAGTTCATCACAAAGGTCGAAGTAGGCTCATTAACTCGGCAGTCAAGAACTTCATTAGAATACGTCAATATCATTTATATTGTTAACTTTCACCCACAGTGCAGCTATCGATACAATTAAAAGATGTTCTGGAACTGAACCGCTACTAACGACAATGTCGATCCCAAATTCATGGATATACTTTTCTCATCGTATCAGTGCCATCCGTTTTTGGGACATTCAATGTATTCCAATGCATTATTCATACTCTTTGCGTGCACTCCTTATCTGCACTTCCGCCATCGTATATCCGCGGCGACAGATCCGTGATTAGAAAGTCTCCTGGTCTTCTGCCCCCTTACGCACCTCTGCTCTCGGCAGCCGCCACCGCCTTCGGCTACGCCGCCGCCGCCGCCGCCGCCGCTCCGCTTCGCGCCGTTCCCACCAATAAATAAAAGTAGTTGAAATTGTGCAGTCGCCTGCGTCTTTAATTAGCCCGCTCCCAAGGTGAACAGGGAGTACACGGGTCGTCGTGGTGATGGCGTTGTGTTGGTGGAGGGGCGGTGGCGGCGGCGGAGACAGCGTAAGCAGCAGTCTCGCCCCCGGCGCCTCCCGAGGACGCCGACGACGCTGTCTCCAGTGGAAGGTTCCGGCAACGTTTCGGTTCCCATTTCCCCCGTGGGAGGGCTAAGGAGCGATTGTCGAAACGTTTCCACTTCGAGCTGCAATACACATTCCATGCACAATGTGGTCAGCCCTCACACGCGTTACGTCATCTTTTTTTGGAGTCCAGGCTAAAATAACTACACTTCCGTTGAGACTTATTTCGCACTATCCGTTTCATCTGAAAGGAAGTGATTAAATGGGACTATTCATACGTTTTCGGTTTCCGAACGATACTTTCAGAGCAATTTGCATCTATACAGTGAAAAGGGTAGGAGAAACGGGAGAAAATAGTGCCAATTTACATCACTTACTTTAATGATTTATTCACTTATTTTTAAGTTGGTTTTATATTACATTCCTAAAAATATGTCGTATCAGAGTATCAATTTTGATTAAGAGTCACCGTCCAGGACGGCTTCGTGAGAACTAATTAGATCTCAATTATCTCACAATCACACTCAAGCTGCCTCTGTACATATCATCAACCTAATATGATCCGGATCACGATTCATTTTATTCGGTTTCCGTAGAGAAGCATCCGTACGAAGAGTACTGGATACTGTAAATACGGAGCAGGTAGCTCAGAACGAAACGTTCCGTCATCTTTCGCAATAGTGCGGAAACCGAAAGAGCGTGAACAGACACATTGTAATACCCTGTGATTTATATCTATACGGATCACACCGATGGAAATGAGCCTCACTAAACGTTCTGGGGAGGGAGATGAGAAGAAAGATGTCACGGAAACCTCCGTTTTCTACGAAGCACCCTCCGAACGGTGGAGCGGCCGGAGCCAATCATCCGAGCTGGCCAATATTCGATTGCATGACCCCCAGAGATCGAGAGCTTATCTGCCAGAAACCGCTGTCGATTCCTTGCCGTTTTGATTAGATTGGTAGGGGAAGGTGGACAGGGTTGAGACATAATACGGATGAAGCACAGCTGACCCTGCGTGAGATCAACTTCGGACAAAACACTCCAAATCAATTTTGTGTCATCTCAGCAAAGCCGATATCTAACTGTACACAAATGACCAGTCTATTGGGATCAAGGTCAAGTTTTTTTCAAAATCTTTCCTCATGTAAGAGAATTCCTCGAACGTACAGAAGACGTTGGAAGTGCAAACGCATCGACGAAACTATTTAATATTTCGTATTTCTTAAATCTCTACTTTGTAAGGGAGAAAGTAAGCAAATAGAGGCGTTTTTATTTTCGTTTCTTATATGTCAGTATGCTACGTCTCCGTCGGCACGAACACTTGAATAATCTATCCTAACTATGTAGGGTACACTGAAACCTGTCGTAACGAACTCGCAAACAAACCTTCACGCGTCTGTTGCCTCAATGCTATCACCTGAGGCTTCCCTTACATGCCCTATATGTGTGTGTCCGAGTCCCTGTGGTCCTTCCGTAAGCAATATCTCAATGTATCAACTCCTTGTGGTCATCAAGAGCGAAAGAAGGCCTCTTAATCATGTTCCAATCACTAAATCATTTGTTATCATCACATCATTTACAATTCAATGCAAACAAGGACACACACGGGCAAGGCGTGTACAAGAATCATTTCATCACACTGCAATCATTCAGGAAATCGCAGATTGAACATGCAATCGTTTTTCATCAGAGCGAGTCTTCTTATCAACTTATTTTACTGACTTCGACATCTATTTCTAGTGCACCGCCGTTCCCTCAGCCGAACGTCTGAAGGCTTTCGGGAAGCACTTCGTTCGCAGCCGCCCGGGGCACAAACCGGTCGCCTCGCCGGTTCAGCCACCCTGGAGGCTATTGTACGTCGCTGAGGAACGAACCAGGAACACTTTCTAAAAGGCGCAGTCTCATTCAGGTGGTGGGCGCAAGTATGTAGGAAGGGGAGCAGCAACAGAAGAGATGAAGCCAGACGGTCCCGTTACAGGACAGTGCGAGGGGAGTCCTCCCAACCCGAGGTAAAGGGATGAGCAAAATTTCACCTTCGAATGCATTAAAACTCTTGACCCACTGAAGATACATTTGCCTGCTATCTGGCTACTGTCATTTGATCACTTGTGCCGAATTCTAGCATCATCTTCAGTCTCACTAGTAATGACTTATATTGGACGTGCGGTATCGTCGTGACAAAAGAAGCTTATTCATTCACTAAAGACCTTGCTGTTTTGCAGCCTAAGGAAACGACGAGCACGGGAGCTCTGGCGCAATAAGTCGATCTCATCGAATAAAAAAGTATATCGCGTGTCTCTTCGATAGCTAGCAGTCTTCAACCAAACCACGAAAGAACCCTAAGCAGCTGTGGTTCCAAAACGGAGCACTAAGAAGAAATAACTGCTCTGCAAGAGGTATTAAGAGGTTCTAAAGAAAAACAGATTTGCGTGAGAAATCTAAAAACGTTAACTTTTAGTACTTTGATTATTATCGTCGTTATAGTGCTCCGTGATGATGAACAGTACAGAGATGCGTTCTCAGATGTAAAAAGTCGGGGCACCTGCTCTGGAATAGACAGAATTATGGGACAGCCTATTCCATTCGCAGCTGTTCGTGGACCTTCGCGGGAACATCTCCGGATGCCCACGTCGGGCGCCTCCCCCACACGCTGTAGCCACGCGCTCACCATGCGGAGGCGCTGGCTACCTTCCGCGTCGCGCCGATTCCGTCGTCTTCCCCGCGTCCCGCCAACCGACCCCTCGACCGCGCCGGCGCTTCCGACCCTGCGATCGATGACGCGTCCTTGTGGTGGTGGCAGCGGCGGTTGAGTCGGGTGACTGGTGCGAGAGTTTTTTCGGCGACACGCTACTTCTGTGGCGTGGATCGCCGAAATAGCGGCAGCGATTCTCTTGGTGATAAGTGATCTCGCTCTCTGTGAATTACGTGCGATAACATCTCACGGAACAGCGTAAGCAGCGACTCAATTCCATTCATTCCACAAAATCATTATTCATTCATTATCATTAAATTTAACTCAACATGTGAGGTCTTCAACTTTTTTAGGAAGAAGAACACGTTCCTAATACTTTATCGAAGGCTACAATCTCCACAAAACTGATCAATTCTGTAAGTTTGAGAGATACATCTTAAAGCGAATACGCGAAACTAATTGCCTCACCTCCTCCATTGCTCGCAACTATGGGCTCTATTTTGAGCGATATTCCAGTTATCAATCGCTCTGGTCGAAGTATCGATCGATGTGTACATCGAAGTCGGCCATCCGAAAGAACGTGAGGAGCGGAGCGCCAGATCGTCGAGCGACAGCTCCGAGGTCGCAGCGGTAGGCGAACGCGCCTTTCATTCCAGCGTTTGACGGCCACTTAAATGAGGTGTGCTGCTCTCTCTATGTTCGCTACAGAGCGCCAGTTTCGGTCACAGTTATTGTTCATTCGCTTACGACACGTTAGAGCGCATTCAAGCAAGAATGCAGCCTTTTAGCGACGTTATAATAGATAAATAACTGGAGGTGCGAACAATACCTAGTTATCTGAAGGCAACTTCACGCATTCTCAAATCAAATTTCACATCAATCATCTCCTACAATTACATTAAGGTCATTAGAAATTCCTTTGAGCGAGAAATTTGGTAATTAGACAAGAATTTTGAGCTGTTCTGAACCACATGAAGTGAATTCATTCTGGACTAAATTTAGGAATTCACAGAAAAACATTAAAAATTAATTTCATTTATAGAAGCAAAACCTCTTAAATTGCGGTAAACCTCACCGCCAGGTAACAGACTCATTTAACATAATATAATTTATAGAAGCAAAAACTATTTAGTAATTCGACAACGCAAATGGGATTAAATAAATATAAATTTGAGGTAATATGCATTCCTTTTCTTTTGAGAAAGGGGGTATTTTGCGTCAACTTCTGGAGTAGAATGAATGAACAAAGCCTGATTCGTCTTTATTTGGGATAGTAGATGAAATCGCATTTAGAGGCACCGATGTCCGATATGCTACCCGCTTTTTTACACAGTCATCTTACAACACTTCCTACTCATTAAAATAACCTTATTACCGACTTCGAAATTACTATACTACATTAATAAAAGAAAATCTGGACGACCAAGCTTCTTTTCGTTGACAATTACACGCGGAACTAATTCAGTAAGGGGGTGACTTCACATTGTCCCATTAGCAAGTAACTTCTCCGTGACCGAGCTCACGGAGATAATTCAAGGTTTCATCGGTTTGTCCTCGTATTTAAGCAGTAATAAATATAGTAACCAGAAGAAACGAAACATTAATCGTTTATCTCATTCTGGTTCAGAAGACGTTATCAATGCGTGAATGAAAATGTTAATGTAAAAATGCAGTTATTTGATGTTTGGAATCTGTAACACACTCTTTTCTACTGTTAAAAAAGATACATAAAAGATCCTTCTCAGAAATTAGACCAATGTTCATCTAAATTATTGCTCCCTTAATAGTCGACGATCACGTGGGTGAAGCGAATGCCTTCAAGGTGCTGGGAGTGACTCGAACGTCCTCCCAAGTCTTCGAATGTCGCTATATGAAGCGTCGAATGTCGCTATATGAAGCGTCTTTGCATTCCAATGAGCAGGAAAACGACGACGATTCCGTTCTGACTTAACTGAGAAACCAGTTCAACATTTGCTGGAGAGAGACGAAGAGGTAAAAAAAAGAACTTGACAAGAAGAGTAGGTTAAAGATTCGGACGGTGAAGCTGTCGGCCGCCACGGTGATGGAGAGGATAAGCGGAGTGTGAACGTGGGGAGACTACGTAGGAGCAGTCGATAGGTGGATATAGTGGAGAGAAAGATGTGCAGAAGAATATCCAAAACTGTCTAGTAAAGCCAATTGGAACTTCAAACCTGTGAAGTTATTATTGTGAAATAGAAAAGAGATTATTGGTAAAGTTATACGAGATAAAAATCTTCATTGACATGAAAGATTATTCACGAACTCACGTGTGAAGTTAGGATAATCATCACTCGAGTGTTAAGTAGGATGGAAATAAAAGGACAGAACTGTGACAAATGTAAAATGGGCGGTATTAATTCGAACCGATATGAAATTGAGATAAAGGGCAATGACAAGAAACACAAGAGCAAAGTAACCTGTATAATGTATACAATTAAAACGTAGAGATGGCAGAAGATCACTATGAGGGGAAAAATCCGCGGTATGTTTTTGGGTACAATAAGAATACTTTTACAAACGTTTCAAGGAACGAGGTGCGAGACCAGTGAGGGATTTGTCACGCAGTAAATCTAAAACTCCCTACAACTCCAAACAAAAGGATCCAGGATTAAGTGATCAAGTTTCATTGCCCCTCAAAGAGTTCGCAAAACGTCCTAACAGTTTGCAAATCTCTCAATCTGTAGGCAAAACAAATGTGCCAGACCCAACTACACAATGTACCGAAAGATAAATGACGGCTCGTGAAGGCAGGTAGAACGGGTTGCGGAGGGAATGAGGGAGAAGGGTGGGATTACCTCTTCGGCATCCGAGGGCGACGGGTCGGCGCGGTCGGAGGGCGAGGCATCCTC
>NNCF01125840.1:297309-591042 GCA_002313205.1 Laupala kohalensis
CCGGCTACGCCGCGCGACTCTGCCTTCCGCCAAATCGCGACGACTTCGGGAAGTTTCACGCTCTCGTAGATTCTTTCTTCGACACGGCACAATGCGGTGACGCGACGAGGCCGCTATCGATTCACCAGTTGCATGGCGCCCTACTTGGACGTCGCTGCGCTTCGGCTCTCGCGACGACGCGGGAGTCGATCTCGGGACTGCTCCGACACGACGACGCACTCGGAATCACAACGAGTGTCTCCGCACAACAATGCAAAACCGCCCATGCGTCCAACTCCCCTCGAGAGACTCGGATCCGAGGGTAGAGATGCGCGCACAACAATAGCGAGGAGCCTTCGGAAGACGCTCGGTGTGTCGCACGTGAGGCCGGGGGCGAACGGCGAGGGGGCGCGCCGACGACGGAGCCGCGCGCAACCCGCCCGACGCTGCGAGCGGCAGCGGCAGCAGCAGCAGCAGCTACGTTGCGGCGCAGAGGAAGGCTTGGGAAGGCGAGCGCGGGCGCCGCACGAGTAGCGTTCGAGAAGACTGCTTCGCCGAGGCACCACGTCAAAAGAATGAAAGAAAAGAAAAGGAAAGAAAAAAGCACGAGGAAGAAGAAGGAAGGGAATGGCGAGAGTGTGGACTTCAGAAGGGTGGTGTGGGGGTGCGCGCTCCCGTCGGCGGACAGTGGGGGTAGCGCCGCCGCCGCCGGTCTCGCCGGGCGGGGAGGGGCGAGACGGGGCGGGGTTGAAGCGAGCGAGCGGTGGCGCAAGGAGAGGCGTGGCGGGGAGGGTGCGGCGCTGCTCCGGCGCGGCGGGCGGGGGAGAGAGCAGAGCAAGTATTCGAACGTCCACATCCATACGAACGCTCCCATATACACGCTCCCTCTTTCTCACACACGAATCGCCCGCTCTCGCCACGCAGGCGCACACCCTGCTCGGGAAATAAAACTAGGCGATAAAACGTAAAAAAAAAATGATTCGACAAATAAATAGAATGTCTTGTTCTTCTTACAGTTGCGCAGGGGAAGGTGATGGGAGAGCGGGGTTGCATCAGCTGCGCCGCCCCGAGGGTGCTGCTCGATCTCCTGCCCCCTCCATCGCCCTCGCTTCACCCCCACCCATCCTTCGCAGCCACATCTCACCCCCGCGTGTTGCAGTCTCCGATCACTTGAGACAGCGCTGCAGCACCTGCCTTCCAGGAGAAGCGATCGGGTCACGACTGCTGTCAAATCAGCAACCCTCAAACCCCTATCAGATAAGCCTTTGTTCCTATCTTGTGCAGACAATTTAGTACGTCTCAATGACCAAAATGATCCCAGAAAACGAAAATACGGGAAATGGGAACAAACGATAGTCACCTTCGTAAGGATCAACACAAGCAGGTCTACCTTCAATACGGGATCAAGTGCCAAAGCCCACATGTCACATACGATTACTCAATCGTACTCGACTTCTCGGTTGCTACTGGTGAACGCACTCTGTCGATCGAAGGCTTCTCAATACAGTTGCGATCTTCGCCGGAGTACGTCGAGCAACGAGGATATTTTAAGAAAGAAGAGGGTGGCTGCGAACGAGACTAGAGAAAACAATATGGAGGAACGGCTGCAGACGAGATTGTGCTCAAAAGAACACATCTAAATGAATGTAACATCGCAATTTTAGTCATTAACTCTCCCAATCAATGCGTGCTGTAGGCTCCAATAAAACCCATTTATTCTGACAAAACATTCGTTATTGCATCTCTTTTACTGAACGGGTCGTGTGCATCTTGAATTTACCCATACGTCTTGAAACGAAGGTTTCTCTTTAACGAAGATAGTTTACACTGAGCTACCATGAACTGTAATGTTTTTAAATCTTGCATCGCCTACTTTTCTGGAGTAAATATTTCTTATTATGTACCAATAATACCGGTTCTCCATTAAAGGGAAGTTACAAAATTGTTTCCTTACTTACAGATTTCTCAAATATGTCGCGTGTAAATAAATAATTTAACTAAAAACTAGTAACTTTGGTGAAGATACGCAACGTTCGAAACTATTTTTTACCACAATTTTTACCCAAGTAACTATCTCACCACTTCATTCCGAAGAGAATAATTATACAGCTCATGTTTCCGTAAATCCAGAATACATACTCCTACTATTATTTTAAGAAATAATTAATTCCTTACCATTAAAAATTCACTTATCGAACTAAATACGTCTCAACGAGTATAAAAAAATAATTAAATTGCAGTTTGGCGCGAATGTGCGGGGGAGCGAGTCCTGTCTCAAATGATTCATTACGATGCGTGCGCTTTCTCTCATTTTGTTCCCCGACAAAGGTCAGTGGGCGTGGGATTCTCAGGCGTTGGGAACCCACTCAAGGCTTTTCAGGCGTGCGTCAGGGAGCACGCGACGTAACGCGAGACGTCATCAGCACACAAATGTATCAGGCATCTTACGATGTCTTATCTACTCAGTCAAGTGAGCCACTAATCATAGGTTCGCTCTCTCATACATCATACTATAATTAGTTTTCGACGAATGAATATGGCATACGAATGATGTGTCATTTCCCAGGCTGGATGGGGAATTAATAATAATTCTAGGATCCAGCTAATGAGTGTGTTTCTCACATTTGCAATACACATCTTCTACGAAACTCTTTTTCCGAACCAAAAAGCTTGTCTGCTCTGTCAGTATTAAGAACATATCGGAAGACGAGAAAGTGAATAACTTGAGAACTTCCAGGAATCACATTGTAAAATGTGTATGGAAAGAGAATGGAGAGGTGTATCATCTTAATTAAATTTCCCAATAGTTCCATAACAATTGCTAAGCTCCGAAGGTTTGACAGAATTACTTAAAAATATTTCGGCCGATATCAAGGATTTCCAAAACGAGAATTGTATCCAAAACAGAGGAATCAATTCTGCGCATTCTCCCAACATAAGAAAGTACAAGGGCCAATACAGAGCCAAGTCGTATTTTAAAACTCCGGCGAGAGGTGACAAAATAGGAACCGCCAACTTCCTTTTAAAAAGCGATTCAATCCCACCATCGTTCTGCAACCATGCGGCCGTCCCACCAGCGACGCATTAACTGACATATTTTACGTTAAACGCACTTCTTGTCAACACATGAGGCACCGACGCACAGGCAGTGGCCGACACCCAGCGCAGCGGGATGCCAATGGGTTGGCGAGGGCAGGGGAGAGGGCCGGAGTCTCTTTGTACCCCTTTCTCTGGGAGATCGGACCACGATCGCGCACACCGTAAATCTCCAGGCCCTCAATCTTTATCTATTTATAATTACAAAAACATACATTCACACAGTTTGTTGTCGCGAAACCGAGAAAAGGGCTCCCTCTTTTTTTCGCGCACACACGCACATTCATCCGGGTGACGGTACAAGAAACCGATAATAGAGAGGCGGCGAGGGGAGCGCCGCGCGCTAGAGACACAACACTGCAAAAATCAATGGGCGAACGCGCTCTCGCCCAGATGGGGTGATCGCGCGGGGCGTGGCGGGGATCCGGGAGGAGGGAGGCAGAGGCACGGAGAAGAGGAAGGAAACAGGTATCTCCGGAGCCTCGTGCTGCGAGACGAAGGGGGCGCGTCGGTTACCCCTACAGTATTAGCCAGTTTGCGATACACAAAGGCAATCAAGATGCGCTGACGTCTCCGGTGCAATCGGTACTCTGTATCGTCGCGACGCGTCGGTGGCGCGGGTTTGCGTGCCCGACACCACGAGGGTTAAGGAGGTAATGCCAGAGCTGTGATGCGCTCAGTGAATGTTGTGTAACCGATTGGGTGATACAGGTTCCAGCTGCACTCAGTATCAACCTGAATTGACACAAAACCTGCACTGACCGAATAGGTTTGGATGAGACATCCAAATACAGAGGAAGGAAAGGATTGCTCCAAACCTTTGGATGTTATATAGCAACCTCCTAGTTCCCGGGCTGTAGTCACATCTAAAGGTTTGGAACAATCCTTTCCTTCGGGTTTCCTTAGGATGTGCCATCCCAACCTTATACCTCGGGTACTACAACGTTGGAATGTCACATCCAATGGTTTGGGGGATTCCTTTCTTCAAAGTCCTTTGGGATATGGCATCCAATCCTAGGGGACTAACATTCCTAGTCTTTTCTCAGTCCAGCTGAAAAGAAAATAGGATGGAATGAAAAATCAGAATTGAGGATAAATTAGGAATAAATATACCGAAAGTAATTAATGTAGGAGGCGAAGTAGCACTATCTCACATGTTGATTTGAGTTCGTCGTTAAAATGATTTTACAATTCAATGATATCCTAATCATGTTATCACTCAAATCCAGAATGTGACACTGAGTAATGGTATGATAGAGCTAGCAGCTCGAGAGGAACGGATACAAATTATTTCTTAAATTAGACTCAATGTGTTTTTTCCTATTGTTATTACAGTTTGCCGTAATGTTTGGAATCAAAATTACTGTCTGTGATTCACTGATAAATTGAAGTATGCCGTTGTATCTCGCACAAAAATATTCCCCAGAGTCCCTCAACACGTCTTCAAAAATTAATACATCGGTTTTAATAGAACACAATACAAAATTGCGTCATTTTAATCAACACTATAGCTCATCGAGTGATCGATCAAAAAGTCCTGCTGACCTCAGAGGGGTTTCCAAAGTAACAAGAAGTACTGCACTGCCATTACGTCTTGGGGTCGCCGTTCGGAGCCCGCGCTCCGCCGTTTTACGACGAAGTAAACTTTTTCTCCGGGGAGAAAGAGAGTATTATTTGCACTCCACTCAGAGTTACAGTTGGGGATGATTCCACATGAATGTTGCAAGAAAAAAATATTTCGCTGGTAATTTAGAAATTGTGCTGAAATGTTTTTCGAAAACTAAGATAGAATAAGAACGTAAAACGTACTTGTAACGCTAATGAAATCGTGCGTTCAACATATTTTTATCAAAATTATCTGCAAAATTAATGTTTTAGAAGGTACACATATTCATAATATAGAACGTCAATCTATGTAAGAAAAAAAACTTTTAATTATCAACTAATACACTTTTACGAATGTTGACAAGCGACAAATGATTCTTATTTCACAAATCTGATCGTTTTGGCTTCGCTTTTCAAAGTGAAGAGAAAGGAATACCATAACTCAATGAAAATAAAACGACTACTTATAGAAATATTTCCGGAATAAATATTTTCCATGAGGATTCGGTGGAGTTGAAAGGGGATCAGAATGTACACACGATCGAGGAATATAGGTGGGTTCTTTACATGCTCAATATGAAATAATTTATCGGGTTGTAGGGGGGGGGGCGAAGCAGACTACAGTCCCTTCATTTAGTTCCTGACTTACACAGGAGTGAAAGAATTATGTAATGTAAAATCAACCTACTACATAGTATAGTTTTATTAGAAATAATTAAAAACTTTCTTCGTATATTCAACTTGTCTAGGTATAGTAAGATAAAAGAAATAGATGTGATTTAACAAGGTAAAAATAACAGAATTTGTAACGGGGTGTAGTGCCTAACGCACTCACCTTCTACCTCTGGGGACGCGTGTTCAAACCCGGTCCGATCCAAGTAGAATTCGAGGTGGTGGAATAAGCGGTGTTCGCGGCAGGTTTTCTCGGGGTTCTCCCGTTTCCCCTGCCTATCATACCACCACAACATTCAATCATCATTCACCCCCCATGTCCTACATGAATCACCCACCTCGGGGAGGTACGACAGGAAGGGCATCCGGCACCTCGGAATTCCCCAGCCAAATCAAGTACGAGGCATGACACCATCACCATCTACGCAGGATCTAACACGGGATTCATAACAGAATATGTAACGATGTATTTTCGTTTGGGCCAACTACGGTCCATGATACAGAGCGCTTCTGTACCCAGTTAAACATCGGTATACCACTTGCGATACTCATTTGCAAGAACGCCGTTTCCATATATTCGATATTGCCGTACCCAACTACACAACTGCGCTTGTCAGCTATGGAGGAATAAGCATAACACCCATGGGGAGAGAGACATTCAAGTGAAATGCTACATGTATGTTCTGGCGCCACGGGGTACCGAGCCCGATGTTTCCTCTAGACGGCGAGTACATTTGCCAAGTTGCCAGTATTAATACTAATTGTCTAAACTACAGCAGTAACAAAAATGTTAGTTAAAGACTCCTGTACAGTTGATGTTTCAGAAAGATTAAAGAACGTATGAAGGTTTAAGAATTAAATATGCTTAGCTTTCACTACTCAAAACCCTATGGATGAGCAAGTGCAAACGAATCCATTAAAGCTGAAACACGACCTATTCGTAGCGATTCACCAAATTTATATTAAAATCAGAAATTGATTTTGAATTCTAAAAGTACGTACTTTTTCATATAATAAACAATTGGTAAGGGCGCTAGCGCACACGCCATAGGTTATGGACTCGATTCGCGCGATACTTTTTATCCCGAAACAACTTCATCGTAATTCACATTGTCGTTAGCAAGGAGTTGAAACTCATCTTTTCATCCACCAACCTAAGGCCACGAAAAGAGAGAGGAGATATTTGTTTGCACATATCCACCACCATCTCTGCTAATGGGGTTCACGGTGCAGGTCCTGCTCTCGGCAGGCGCCAGTGCTTGAAGCGCACAACCCGAACATGCCGTACACACACTAATGGGGCTGTATTGCAACTCTGATTAATGATAACTTAAAGTTGTGCAAGGTGTTTGCTACGAGGGCAAGATCCCGCAAATGCGTGGTGCAGTTCGTTCCGCATTGCAAGAATTCACGTAGGTTCCACTCGTCTGCCTTATTTGAAGGAGTCATTTCGTTGTTACTTGCACCAATATATTGATTCACACAGTCCCATCAACACAGTGATGAGAGAAAGCGGAAAAGTAATGCTGAAAAGTGTCTCGAAATGACTGAAGATACGGGCGAAATGGCCTATGTACTCGTAGCCAAAAATAAATGAAAATATTCAAATTATATTGAGGGGACTTTTATTAAGTGTTTCCTAAACAATTTGTACTTTTATCAAAAAGCAGTAAATCAGGAGTAGAAACTTTGACAGCAATTCGGAATCACATTGATTCTCCCCGCAGATCATGTTTGAATGGTTTACACGGTTAGGTGTGGAACCATACGAAGAAGTCTTTTATAGCAATACTGTTCCGTGTGCTGAACTTATTTTGTCAATGTTCATTCACGTGTTTATATACCCGGATAGATGATTATCCTTTTATCAGGAGATTCCACATAACGCAAGAATTAAGCGCACTGTACAATCACTAAGTTAGTAAACAAACTATACAGGAACATATACTATGTCACACATTAACTAGTCTGTTGAGAACATGTGTGTAGTGTGGCGACACTGCCATTACTCGCAAGGAATATCTTGAAGTATATTGGAGCTAGTTCGGTTGTTTGTCATACATATGTCATGTGCAGTAATGTTAATTATTGCTAGGGAAGTAACGAGGAAGAACTATCCTTCAATAAAACTAGCTGGTTTCCGGAACTATCCAGCCTCATTCATTCCCTGTAATACGAAACTAAAAATTAAGCGTAGTGAATGATACCCCCTTGAATGATATTTTAGTTGTTTGAGGTGATACGTAAAATCGTAGAATACTACATTTCGATAAAACGCGTTCATTTTCAGTCTCCCGAACATTAAATATTCTTTACATATTTCAAATTAAGAATAAAATAAATTTATTGTCGAAAAAGCAGTAACAAATAGCGTATGACCAAGTGTAAAACAATAAACTAATTTAATCTCCGGAAGCAAGGAAGGAACCATTCCATAAATTTCGAACAAGCGCCCTAAGACAGTACCTTAAAAAACAATACTTTGAATATTTAAAAAATTGGACAGAATCGTCGCTGCCGGTATTCCCACACAGCACCAAGGAAAATATGTCATTGCATTCCATCGATCACGGCAGTTAAGATTCACAGAGAATGTAAATTCCCCCAATGCCCCTTGGCGTGTAGTTTGATCCCCACACATGACTAATATAGTACCAAAGAGGTTTCTCCTATTCATATCCTATTCATCCCATTCCTCACCGAATCTTCTCAGGACAAGCCACAGTGCCAAATAATTCTTCCGTAGTGTTTCTTTGTTATTGTTACGATTGTTAATAAGATGACTCGTCGAATAGAAGGGTGTTTGCACGGAGAGAGCATAAGAGTCCGGTTTCGCGGTGTCTGTGTGTGTGTGTGTGTGGGGGGGAGGTCGGGTTGCCACGTCGCCAGGTGCAAGGTCGTTGCGGCAGCCACAGGTAGGCCCAGCGCGTGTCGATTGGCCACATCGGTGGTCCGGAAGATGCCGCCTCTCAGCTCCATCACCAGCTCTCACAATGGACCAGTCCTTGAATAATGAATACTCTCTCGTGATATAATAAAAGGAAAAATAACATATTTCGAGCGAGATGAAATGACATTTTGTTGGTCCCGTAATACCGCTACCCTCAATCATGTTCTACTTCAGAGAGAAACAATGACTAAGTTTTGTCCTTTTTTTCGATTAAAATAAGTTTTTCTAGAAAAAGCAGAATTAAACACGATATAGTGAGGAAGTGAAAACTAATGACATTGCTCATTGAACTTTTCAAACAATGTAAGCAAATTTACGAGTGAACGCAAATGCAAAAACTTTACTGACTCCGTTTAACAGTAGCGATTTTATAATAAGCACTCTTTATCAGACTCTAAAATCACTCATGCGACAGTTAACTCTCGCCTACATTCAAGACTTTCCATCTATACACCTGATGCGAGTTAAAAGTTACATGTGTCACACTACATACACCTAATGTATATTTTCAACTTCATCACACTATTTTTATTTTCAACTAGTTTTATAAAACAAATAGTCATGCAAGTTTTACTTCTCACAATATCTCCCAATTATCAGGCACTTTCGGTAACCCGACACGACCGCGAAACATGGTATCTAAGTTCAGATGAAAACTGCGACGAGTAGGAAATTGAACACAGGATTCCTGCTTCTCTGTAATCGATATAGTTGCCGAGTGTGAACGAAAGGTGTAGTGGAAAAAAAATCCCGGCGATCAAAGCAGGAATCCCGGGTTTGATTCCTGACTCGTCGCCATTTTCATCAGGTCGAAGTTGTCACATATCTCCTTCACATATAGGTACACGGAAGAAATATGTACACGACTACGCCGGTTTTCCGGATCCGAATGGGTGTTAGCGTTCCATCGAGGGCAGGTTGGCGTCCTGCGCAACGAATGCTTGCGTGTCACCCTTGGCTTCTTCCGTTCTCCCACCTCCATAATTGAACAACGTCCTTGTAATGGCATGAGCAAATGCTTGACGTCGTAAATACTGAAACAAATCAATTATCATAGCCAAACGGAGGCTCCACGGGAAGTCAGAACTGTACGGAAGGTTTCGTGCCTTGCCCTCGCGTCGCCGTTAAATGCACGGACTCCTCAAGATATCGAACATAATGAGAGGTGCTCCTCTCACAGGTCAAACATTTCTGAACGATCGTATCAGAAGAGAACACAATCTTCGAAACGCAGTGGAGTGTGCAGTATTGGGCAACCACTCAACCAGTCATACTCAAAATGTCTCGAAGTGAGATACGTTCACACAATTTTTTATTTATTACCAGAAAATGACTTCAATAGATGAGGGATATTGCTTCTTGAGGTGGTGCCTGCAGTGAGAAGATCGTTAACTTGCCTCTTGTATAATACACGGAAGAATGTACTGCGTTGGAACGCGAGCTCCTATTCGTTAATCAGGATACGAGAGATGACTAGAATGAACCCGACCTGATGGCGGAATGAATTAAGTATGACCAAACTTCATAAAGCAATAGTCTTTATTTTATTTCCACAAACACCTCAATAGGGTGTCTTTAAAATAAAAACTTTTTTTGGCAACTCTTTATTCTCTTATTTAGGTTTCGACCGAACATCGGTCATCCTCGGGCTCTGAATACAAATCACTCACGATATAATAAAGAAAAATTGAGACAATAAATAATATACAAAACGAAGAATAATGCAGGATACAATTACAAAGATACAAAATAATGAACGGACGTACAATACAGACAACAATTGATACAATTAAGTAGTAGAAGAAACAAACATTGTAACACCCAAATCTAGAAATGAGGTCTGAAAAAATATTTTGTGTAAATGTAACAACTAATTTGAGGAAAGGAGAATTTAAATCAGGGTTCTGGTGGTTAAGTGTTGGGTTGTTCTTTAATATAGACTTGCGTATGTATTGTTTCCAGTATAATTCTTTGTGTGTAGCTGTTTTCAAATACAATCCTTCACGAAAAGCGTGTTTATTTTCTGTAATGTGTGTAGCGAAGTGTTTTTGCGCATTAGTGTGCGTGGTAGCACGATTATGTTCTTTAAGATGTGTGTTTCTTTAGTTCACATATTCACCACTGTTTGGCGGCGTTGCACGGAGACGGGGCAGAGGCGCGAACGTCAACCGACGGATTGGCGCGCTTTACACCGCGTGGCAGGAAGCCGTTTTCCAAAATTACCCTTCTAGGCCCGCCCAACATCCGCACGGCGACGCGCGGAAGGGCGGGAAGGGGCGAGGACGCGAAAGGGTCGATGAAGGAGAAGAGGAGCGCCAGCGGGTGCGACCGCAACGACACGCCAGACGTGGGAAGCGAGTGGGGAGGCGAAGAAAAAATACGCGCAGGAGATAAGCGAGTCTTGTAGAGTATGTCCATTACGTGACACTAAGGATCCGACATGGCGGAGATGCGCAAGAACCCTACATGGCGGACAAGTTATAGTGCGAGGAGCGCGGCGTGAGAAACTTGCCCACTGAGACCAGGCGAGGTCTTTCCCTTCGCGGACTTTCCGTTCTGATCAACTAGGTCCAACATTTCGTACTTCCAGATCTACTTACTCCAGCCATCAAGCGTAAAATTCTGTTACAAAGAGTTATTGTTTCAAACAAAATATTGCGCTATTTATTTATGGTAGAGGTTCACCAAAATCTTTATTTTATTTATATTGAACTGATATATGTTTTTACTTGTCAGTTATTAACAAAGTGCACGTTCACTCAAAACATTTGTCTCGAATCTGAAGTGGTCATTCCGGTCCCCTAACTGATTTCGCAATATGACTAGGTATTTAGAACCTTGGGTGGATAACATCAGTGTTACAAAGCAGATAAATGGATAGGTTGGTAAACAAAATACGACACGATCCACCTATTATGGTCTATCAAAATAGTCAATAAAAACGTTTCCAAAAACTTCCGATACAAAAGAGGATCACAGGTTCTCAAGGATCCAAATGGATCGTACGCTATCAACTGAATCGCAATGATTTTTGACATCAAACATGAAAACGAGCCCCCACACACACACACCAATTTTTCTGAAGTCTCTCTCTTCGGTACTGCACAGCGCAGGATCAAAGTTCACACATCGATTCATAGGAGACCATCCAAGAAATTTAAAAACATAAACAATTATCTCATAAGCTATAGTTCATTTCTCCCCAGTTGAGTCGAGTGTCTTGTTGAATTAAGTTTCCGCGCTAGCGAGTTTCCGGGTAGCGGATCCGGAGCTTAAACTGGCACTCCTGCTTTCGCACACGGATGGCAATACGAGAAGCCATAGTCTTCCCGTGTCTTTGTGCCCGACGTCCACGGCGCCCTCGCGGTGTCGCCTGCTGACAACGGCAACGCGGAGATGCGCTACTCTCACGCCGTCTGGGATTCATTTCCTGTTGTGCGGAAGGCGGTCGGCAGAGCGGGCGCAGGTGCTGAGGAGCACGACGGACAAAGTTACACACTTCTTTACAATTGCTCATACAAGTTTGGAGGTCCTTTGTCCATCAGTTGTCTTCACATTGCGTTCTCTCAGCAATATCCATCCAATATTCTTTCATTGACCCACTCATCGAACCTTTGGGTGGCCATCTCTTATCGCCAAACGGCCATTGGTGGCCACTTGAAATGAATCTTAACAGATCGCCACTCAATGGATATTTTTACAAGAGACCTCTTGTGGGATTGGTTATGCTGGGTAACACAGTGATGTTACCACACAGGTTTTGACGATCACCACCCCATGCATTCTCCAACGTGATATTCGCAACTAAACCAGTGATGGTGATAGTAGAGTGTTCGAATGAAGTATGAATTAAATTTACATCCATTCCAGAAAAATAATTCTCAAAGTTCGTAGCCACGGAAACGTCATCAAGGAACTACGTATGTCCTCGACGAATACACAATCATATTACAATACTGATACTGCGAATACAATTTACCATTATTTTTCTAGAACTCCAATGCACTTAAGTTATTTTCTTGAGAGTACTTTCAGCAAATATTTGGAACTAGCTGGTGTGCTCAAACGAAATGGTACAACACGGACTGAAACCGGGACATATTATCTAGTAACAATCCCAAATGCGACGACGCGAGAAAACCTCCGAATTTCGTTTCTATTTCTGTTAAAAGTTAAATGTTAGTAGCTTCATTTAATCACGAATCCCAGAGCTCATTGTAGCGTGAAAATCATTATCTTAGCTTTAGTCAAAGACTTCGTACTTTATATTTTTACCAGGAAAAAAAACATTGGAAAGGGGATTTGAATATAATATAAAGTTAGGGAGACATATTCTTACAAAACCCAATTACTAATCAAGTTGTCACAATATGTATTTTTTAGTAAAATTGATTTATTATGTAGGAGAGGTAGGTGGGTTGACCCAACGTTAATATCTCAGGAACTGCAAATATGGCAACAGCGCAGTTGGCGTCTATCGCCACCCACTCTGACTTGTCTGTACATCTCTGGACTCCGTTGCAAGTCTGGACTTTCGTGGGTTCGACATTGCTGTAGTGACAAGTAAAGATTCGTAATGTAAGTTCATATTATCAGTATTAGGCCATAATCTCGATAAAATGTAAAAATTGTTATTTTTTAGGATGAGATGAGTTGCAACACTTTGTTTTAACTTGCCTCGTTTGTTTCAACTCTCCTCCGTTTTAACTAACAATCATTTAAATAATAAAATGTTTAATTTCTTATTTGAGAAAGTTAAATATGCACGGAAAACAGGGAAAATTGGGCTCATCAAGAATGTACGAGTGGTGAATTTCTTTATTTGTGAAAACTGTTAGTCTAATTTAGATTCAAAAAAACAAACTTTATTCCTTCAAACAAATTGTTTTTCCTTATGATAACTCCATTTACCTATAAAACTTAATATTCTGAAGAGATAAACACAACAAGAATGATTTACGTATTTCATATCTACGAAAGATGAGGTAGCTATTTTGTTTCAAGAGGATGCCAATTTATGTTTTATACAACTACATAATTTGTAATACTAAATATCTTGTAACATAACCTAGCAACTTTTTAATAATTTTTTTAATTAACAATAGATAGAATTCCCAGAATTAAGAAAATGTGCATTAATAATTTAAGAAGAGTATACGACATGCTAGTTATTGTCAATGGATCTCAAAAAATATTTTTCTGAAAATTGTCTTTTGTTAACTGTAAAACGTCCATTTACGTCAACTGACCTACGTCCCTACTTCAACTTACCTCGTCACGAGGAGGTTTGAAACATGTGGAATTCTTCACTTAAAACAATTATTTTACCAACCTCTCAACAGTTTACATTATTCTTACGTTCAAAGTAAAGAAAGTACGAAATATGCTTCCTAATGTTATCAACTTCACGGTCTTAACTGTCAAAGAAAGAAAGTTATGTGGGAAAATATATATTTCTTTACAACCCACCTCGTCCTCCCCTACGTATCGAAAGACTTCTTTCTTGTTATCGCAAAGCTACAGAGAAACTATTATTGAAGCTGTGTAAGTTTATGAAACATTCTTTAAGTCGACTATATAAAACAGAACTAATAATAAGCATAGACTCAACATAAATAAACGAAACTTATACGGCGCAATTTCTATTTTCAATATCGAAGTAATATCGTTCACATTGTGGATCGCTTTTGTAGAACTATATTTGGAATACCTTCTGGAGTCGTCTTTAGACCGATAGACTTTAATCACCTACTTAATGGGTTTTATTACTGGAAGCATTTCTTGGAAGTCTTCCCGACGCAAGGGCGCGAGGTCCTGTGGATAGACTCAGCGCCGACACTCAGTGATGGTGGGGCAACATAAAATATTTATTGCAAAGACGATGGCTGAACTTCCGGCATAGCCTCACACATGAAGTTATCCCGCGGCTCACGTGCTCAGTAGGCGCTCGCCAAGCCTCCAGTTTTATGGCGCCTCTTAGCGCAACTGGAGTCATGAGGTGGGTGTCAGCGAAGACGCATGCGGGAAAGGATGGGTCGGAGGTCCTCGGTTCCACTCCGGGTTTGTGAAAGTCTCCTTTTTTTCCTTCACTTTCCCCTACGATCTGTCAGGTGTCGTCGTCAACTCGTGTCTATCATCCTCGTATCAAACGATCGAGGAAGAAGGGATGTGGCAATGCACCCGAAAATAAGGATATTATTACATAAATAATGGAAGGCTTACGATCTTTCTTGGACGAACAGAATACATCTTGTGATAAAAACTCACAAGGTTTTGATTTTCCTTTGAAGTCGTTTTCAGGTGGTTAAAATTTTAACAAGAAACATGACAAAAGAACAATTAAACATGATATTAAACATAAATATAAACACAATGCATGTTTACAAAAAAGCAGAAACTACACAAACATGTTATAATATTGTGTACCAGATAGTTTTTCCGTGTCAGTGCGTAAATTCACACTCCCATGTGCATTTTATATAAATATAGTTTCTGATATACTATGTTCGTAATAACTATTTTCTTTGTCCAATATTTATGTTATCCCAAAAAAGGTCCAGAAAAGGTCGCAAGTCTTCCATTGTTTGTTTAATTAGATAATATAATGGACTTTTTTTTCTCAGTAGAAAAAGGATATTATATTCGTTTCTTTAATATTAATTCACTGGAAGGTAAATAGAAAAAAGAAACCTTATGACTGCGTCACTGAACTAAGGTATGAAACGATGGGTGGAATTGAGTTTATTTTACAGACAACTAATTATAATCGCAAATAATGTTTGTGTACAGCGATGAAGATCAGGAAGAGGAGACAATGATATGGAGCAGGTCACTGGCAGCGTGGCATTATTCTAAACATTCATGCCATATACATCGCTGTTACGTACCAACCAAATCAACAAATATCTTAAACGCTTACATCAAATCAACCAAGTCAACAAACATCTTGTTTTGATAAATATGGGCTTCAGAAAAAACTTCAGAAGTTAGGAAAGAAGGAAAAGGGATTAGAATTGTGGCTGGGTAAAACGCACGAAGTAAAAAGGGACGAGGATGTGTGGAGAACGCTAATATTCGCTTCGGTAGAGTTTCGTGCCCACAGCGGGAACAATGGGTCGTAAACCCGAAATAGAGCGAAAACAACACGTCGCCTTCCAGTCGCCGTCTTCAAGTGTCCGTCTCGCGCGCTCCACCCGGCACTAACCTGCTCACTGTGCTCTTCGGTGACCCTCCACTGTCCAAGTATCCTAAGAGGTCTGCTGAAGATCGCGGACACGGATCTGCACGGTGTAGGAGTGGGTCATTAGGCGATAACCGAATAATCAAAAAATTTCCATAATCATATCCATCGATTAATCGTTCTAAATTCAGCGATCAATCTATTACTCGGTTATTTCATCGAAGTTATTGTAATTTACTATTGAAACTGTTGGCTTGTTGGAAGACTTAATCTCACAAAAATGTACTAAAATAATATTAATACATTATTGGCAACATTTTATACTTCATTAACATTATACTAAAAGTTTGTAAATAAATGTAAAATAATATAATTTAATTTATATATTATTTAAATATTGGAAAACTTTGTTTACTGTCAGGCCAAGGTGAGGTTTCCTGTTTAGACTGGAGTAGGTGAGGGCTGAATTCATAACCTAGTTCACACGAGCAGGGGTTGAACCCGCGCTCTACCGCTCAGCGGGATCGTGGAGACGGAGACGCTACCACTAGACAACCGCATTGGTTCCACCTTTCTACAACACGTGATTTAGGATATTTTTCAGTCACTTTCGAAATAAAAAATATCGATAATTTTACGTCTTCTCTTAGGATTTCGTAGCTCCTTAATTCCCACAAAAGTTCATTCTAGCAACACTTCGGCTCTCCTCTTGTTCGTATGAGCTGAAGTGATTCCGAAACGCATGTCATATACATCCAAACATCACCCCAGGTGCATCTTTTTTGTTAGAATTCAAACCTCGTCCTCGGGTAGTGATTTCTCAAATACTCCTTTTCTGTGGTTCAACGCCAACCTGCCCGCTGACCCCTGTTGTGTCCCATTTTCACACTGACCCCGTGTCCCCTCACTCAGCACCTAAACCACATCCATGCAAAAAATGGGGCAAAAACAATGATTGAGAGACTGTAAGTACGGGCGACCTTGAACTCTTCTCACTGCATTACATAAGAATGGAGCACGTGCTCTTGTACAGAAAACAGCCATTCGGCGTGGGGATACATGGAACAAAATTTCCTCTTCCCAACTATGAAAGAGTATGACACAACCTTCAATATCTACAAAGATATAATATTTCCATGTTTAGCGATATCACTTCATAATTCAGATTAAATTTTTTTCTATGCTAAATAAAAATGTCAACATTTTCCCGTCTCTTCCTGTAAAGTGTTTTTATTTCTCTTTCTCTTTAATATTACAGCTAATCACAATCAATACTTTGTATTATTCACAAGGTCATAAGTCTAGATCTATATATGAAATTAAAATTTCGGGAATATTGAAAAATGGCAGAGAGCAAAATAAAATAACTAAAATTGATTTCTTTTGTCACCCCCCATTATTATGTGGTAATGAAAACGTGTTAATTATCTTCCGGGCGACAGACTTATAAACGAACTTCAAGGTCTAATCTATATCGTGAAAGAGGAATACGTTTGACGGGCACAGAACTAACATCTGCAATCTCACTTGCAAAAGAACTCAAAGGTACATTGCCTTACAAATTGAAGGTTTAAAGTGAGTCTCCTCACAAAAGTTGAAGTAGACCTAAGAAGGAGAAAAAAATGTTTATATTTTAGAATATTTCGTAAAAGCCTAAGTAACAACTGGACTAAGGAAATACAAGATTGTCACTGATACACTGTCATAGCTGTTAATGCATTGAGAAGAATAAATAGAACTAACTCACCATACATGAAATATACGTTGAATTCTGAATGAAAATATTACGATAAAAATCAGACTCACAAGCTCATAAAATGCTGCTTCTAGTTGGTCGTCAATCTTCCGCTTGGACAATCTACACGAGATACAAAGGAATTAGAAAACTCTAGTCACAATGTTTCTCTTAATGTGACTCTTCTAGCAATGACTGTGCAGTTGTGAAGACCTCAATGACTATGCAGTCGTGACTGCGAAACATAGTTCTCAGCTAGAAAATATTCAATTATTTTGCACATACTTGTCAGAGAGATGAGATACTCGTGCAGTCGAAGCAGAAGCATAAATATTTCGTCGTGAGTATTCTAGATAGATTTCGTAATAAAAATAAAACGAAGAGTACACGAAAAAAGAAATGTTTACATCAATTATGTCACATTCAGCTTTAAAACACACATTGTAAGTACGAAAGAAGAATTCCCAATAACTATTACTGTAGTAGAAATATTGCTTTCAGTCAGTTATTAGATTTCGATGTCATTAATTTCTTCTATCTCGCGTTGTCTCTAATATTCCATATTTTATTCCCAAGCATGACTTTATTTTCTTTCCGAGTTACATTTTCAATCCTTCAAATCCGAAAACACTGTCACTTTCATCTCAGAATTTTTTGTTCATGAAAAGTTCGAAATACTGGTTGGTCCTAATTTTACCATTTTCATGACTACCATTTTGTGATATGGTAAAAAATTTCGTTGTTCTCAATTGAATCAGGTCATTAAAAACTTCAGTAGTTCAGTGGAAAATATTCCCAAATTCCGTTTAAAATATACTTTAATATATTCTAATTCGCAGGCAGGTATATCTCCACTCATTGTAATACTTTTGATTCCACCGGTGGAGGTTTGAATAAAGAAGCAGAGTTCATGCTAATCAGTTATTCGGATGTATCATTTAATCTCTTTCAATTTAGTCCATTAACAGTATTTCGTCGACGTCTAACATTGAAAACGATTATAACATGCAAGAGACTGCCAACATGAATAGCCAATATCAGGATAACCTTGATGCGAAGTATTCTCTACGCTCGGAAACCTTCTGGTCCATAGTTAGGGCTCGCTACGGCATAAGAAGATAGGGAAATAGCGCGACTGTCAGATTGGGCACCGGAATGAATTACGTCATGATAATTAATTTTTTTTACAAAAGTATTTTAAATAAAAATAAAATTAAGTTCGTTCCCCACATGTAGGCCACGAAATACCTTTGCAGTATGTATAAGAAAATTTTTTTTTAAAAAAAGGAAGCGAAAAGGAGGGAGGGGTAGGAAAACAAGATCACGTGACTTTGATTTTCTGATTCCACCTCTCCCCTCCTCCCAACACATTCACCACTGATTCATTCGAGGCAAATGTTGATGGAATGCCTCTCGCCGCCATAGGCAAGGTCACGGGCCAGACAAGCGCGCGTTGGAGACGGACGCGAAAAGAAAATCTGCCCCAATGACGCACCCCTCGCGCTCCTCAGATATCAGGCGACATTCTCGAGATTCAGAGGCGAACGCCGCCGCGAGAATCGCCTTCGAAGGCTCCATTCACGCTGCCATCTACTGAGAGCACACGGAACTATTCTCCCGCCGCAGCCCAGTACGTCAAAGGCATTCCCGAAGGCGGCGAATGCAGAGCGAGGGGGATCAGTGTGACCTAAACTGCGGTTCAAAGAAACGCGGATCTTTTCGTATGCAATTCAGAAAGTAATTTCGTGTTTCTAAGCAAATATTCTTAAAATATCTCCTGTAAAATGAACAATGTAGAATTAACAATAATCAACACTAATCAAAGAGTGAATAAATTATAGTAAATTATAACGACTTGGCTCTAGTGATATATTTCCAACAGTCTTGGAAATAAGATTGAAGCTCCTATGAGAGTAAAATTCTATTGTACGCTTCACATGGATATCTCTTGTCCCAAATACGTTGCACAAAACATTTGTTTAGGATCGTATAATTTTTCCATAGATGTATATTTTTTCCACACAAGATAATGCGACCATTTACATCATTACGAGGATTGTAATTACTTTTAAAAGTATTTTTGTCCTTTGAAAACATTAATTGATTTCAATAATTGAACTTCTTAAACGTTAGTAAGCTTTTCTTGAAAAATATGTAAAGAGTATTAACGAATGAATATAGTCCTTAGAACTTACATTTTTTGTGCAGCATGGGTACATCCACCACGGGACATAAATGACAACGAACGAGTAATAAGCATTGAACTTTTGAGAGACCGAATCCAGATCTATGTTGATTTCCGTCATCAACTCGTTCGCAAGACAACGTAGTATTCGCAATACTTATTTATGTACATTAGGGAGTTTTGGGATGACTTAGTTCTCAGGAAAAATGCGTAAGCATTAACTAAATATCAGGGGAAAAAATTGAAATAAAATCTATGATGATAATGTAGTCGGTGATATTTTAAGAAACATTCATCTCTATTTAGTTCCAGTTTTCCCTGAATCCATTTTCATACTCTCAGTCCTATCTTAAACAGCATCTCTGAAAGATCTCGTCAGTCTCCGTCGAAACGAAGACATCACACGAAAGCTGAAAGGAAATAAACCTAGCCATTCCACAGATCCATTTCTGAAAGTTTGATAGTCACTTAAAGGCGCGGAGAGGGACTCTCTTCACACGAGCAAAACGAAACCATTTTTTCTCGCAGAGATGAACTCTTAATTCCTTTGTTTACTTTCGGAGCACCCTATACATCACGCATTTTAGAGCTGGAGTGTTGGGGCATCAGGGCGTGATTTTAATGAAGTCGAATCCGAGGCCCGACACTCCGCAGCCAGAAGATTCTTCGCTCTCGAGCGAGCGGGCGGAGTGAAGCCAATGAGGCGGGGGCGCCTTGTGTCCTTCGCCTGCTCATTTTCCTTGTCGGTGCCTCTCCTCCTCGGTCCGTTCCTCACGCGGGATCGGCAGCTGGCAAGTCCTGCCGCCCCACATCCTGCCTCCCGAAGGCGTCCAGCCTCCCCTGCAACCCTCCTCGCCCTCTAGGAGCGACGATGAAGCACCCTCGCGGCCCGCGGCCTCTAGGAGCTTCCCTTACAACTAGGGGCTGCTGATGCTGGACCCGAACTCTCGGCGTCTGTAGCCGTGAAGAACTTGGCAACTAGCAAGAGGCATTGGTCTCCCAACTATATGATGTTCTCAAACCGAAACATCGACATCGAGTCTCAAATAGGGATGATCATTTTTCAAGAATCCTCGCTTTGTCTCATATGAAAGTCATTGTTGAATTGTACCAATTTCTGATTCCACATCGTATAACGAATCCAGAACGAGAAATCATCATATTGGAAAACGTTATTTCGTTATTGGAATCAACCCGCACGCCACCATGAAACAAGAGCTCTAAATAGCTGCATTTCAATTGCACAGTAACCCATTGCACGCACTGCTATTGTGCTAGTTTCCAATTGAAAACCCTTAATATGGAAACTACTTCCTCTGAAATCATCTCAACGCTATTTCCTGAATCCATGTCGGACCACCTGCGATTAAAAGCTGATTGTTAAAGACCAATACCCTATGTTATTCCTCCGTTGGAAGATGTTATAGGAGAATAATGGTCTGTAAGGATTATGTGCAGTTCGTGACATGTTATGGATCATCGGTTTTAATTCCGCAGGTTCGTAGGAAGAGAAGAAATATGAAGATTTCAACCCGTATTTTTTAGTAAATCCAGGCGAATGCTGGACCAGAATCTTCCTGCATGGATCGTAGACGGCGCTTGATTGTTTCTGTCATTTTTCATTACAAAGGGCAGATGGAAATCGACTCTTCTGAACGTAAGAGACTGAAATCGGTTTCGTGAAATAAACTCTGTTCTTCACAAAAATCGTGAAGTCCAGCAAGTGTGTTCTCTCGGTTGAAGACTCAGTGGCTGCTGAGAGCGCAATGAACCGCAGTCAGTCTCATGTCCATGGCGCAGAAGAGACAAACTTTCTCGATCGAAAAGTAAAGATGTGAGTGAAGGTTCACTGAACGTAATAAACGAGGTTATAACATCTAAACATAAGTGCAATTAAGAGGGGTAGGTTCCCGAGGTATTAAGAGAAGAATTATTTCGTTTGTAATTCACAAAAAACTATTCGAGTTTCATGTTCCTTCCAATTTAAAACACAAAGGTGACTTGTGAAAACCAATGAGGTCCAATTTGCTCACTCCACATCCCCTATAAAGCTCTGATATCCCATTACTGATTCGGGATATCGGAAAACGACACAGCCAATACTTTTTAAATTATCAAATAAGTAACTAGATTCAACTCCTGGGAGCGAAATATCATTACTGCACTACGTTGAGAAAATGTTTTCGAACGAGAAACCGAGATTATCCCAAGAATATTTTGTCCTAATTTTGTGAAAACATTTCACCCCGGGCGGATTCCAGATAAGGGTCCCGAACCCTTAGAAAACAAACTTTCAACGCTATTTCATGTGGTATGTTCTCCCAAATTGAGGCAAACTACCGTAAATAGAGAAAATAAACCACGCCAGGAGAAGATACGGCGTGATGGAGGCGTAGCAAGAGGAAGAGCAAACAGAAACCGAAGATCGTGTCGCCAGTTTCGAGAACCACTGTGATAGCGAAGCTACAGCGTGAGGATCCTCGTGCGACTCCCTCAAGATTTTGGAAATTTATCGCGATTTTTTAATACTAATACTTATTTTGTCACTCTTTCTCTTTCTAAGGCCGGTATTACACGGTCATATATCTATGATCAAAAATATGAATGCATAGAACACAGGCTTTGATACAATACCGGCCTCAGCATTTGTGGCTACATCTCCATTCTTCTACCAACAACATCAAACTTAATGACAAATTATTAATAATTCCATTCTCGTCTAAGTTTACGATTCACTCCAGAAAAGCATATTGTAAAGAAGGAGTATGTTGTATTATAACGGTAGGATAATATGATAGATTATATATTTGTTTTGTTGAATAAATACAATAGTTTAAGTAGGTGGAATTTGAAAATGACTAAGTGTTCTTTACGAAATATTTGTATATATAGTATCTATATATGGAGAAAAGTTCGATCCTGATTATGATTTATCGCGAACTCAACTGTTTCTTCGGTGATATAAATTGATATAAAATACATATATGTCAGTTTGACTTTCTTACCTCCGAAGAATACAATTTACTCTCAATTAACGAAATTTAATTCCAGTGATTATTTAACAGAAATCCTGTAATCTAATTCCCTTAAGTGAGTTTCTGGAAATCGATATCAAAACTTTCAAATTCTCGCAAATTCTGGTACAACAAATTCTTTCATATTCATAAAAACAAAAAGAAAACATGTGAATCGACGATCCCAATTAATATATTCTTAAAGTAATTCAGTGTCGAGGACAGTGTGGAGGCTGCGGGAGTTTGTCCAGCAGACCGGACGCGCGCTTCTACCTACAAACTTACGCCCTGTCTCGTCACGACGCGACTTTTTTTCCCTTCCACCAGTCGTGACAAACGAGACGACTCCGTCATTTACATATTTCCGAAAACAGCGGCGAGAGTTCGCAAGTCGGGAGAGAGGCGCGGTGCGAACACTTTGCCAGCGCCGTCGCTCGCAAACAATGGAGATAAACTTCTGGGAGACGATCGCAAATAGGACATCGTTGCATTTTTAATAGCGCGAGGGGCGTCGCGGTGCTCCCTCGCCCGCTGCCGGAGCGAAGCCGCCGACGCCGCCGACGCCGCCCCCTGGTTCCGTGTCGCCGTCGCCAGCCCCTCAGCAGTCGTTCAACGACGCGAGCGCACTTGATTTCGTGGAGAGGAATGCGCACTTGTGAAATCTCCAGAGGGACGTTGAGAGCGCGGTCGGGTTACGATTGAAGTGGCTCCTGCGTAGATACGACGGCGAAGCAAAAACACGCGTCCCATCCGGACAGATCGGTCGCAAAGTACGCGTCACAATGGAAATGTCCACCTTTCGAATCCCGTCGACACCACCACTCCGCGATGCAAAGTAGAGGACGAGGTCCGTAAAGGAAGGTGACAGCGCGCCGGCGATGGAGCGGCGATAAGCGGTCGCGGAGACGAACGGGCGGCGATCGCACGCATGTCATACGCGACAGATACATCGTCGTCGAGCTCTTCATTGGAGATCACCTCACCACGCATCAGCGGCGGCAGCGCCCGGCCTCGCCGCCTCCCACCCTTCAACCGGGGGTTCGAAGCGTTGCCAACGCGCTGGCGCCGGAGCCGGCGCTCGCCCCCGCGGCGCTCCGAACGCAGCGAAGCGGCCAAGACGACGAAGGGAAGAGCAAGGAGATCGGAGAGACAGAAAAAAGGAAAAGAACATTTGGAGAGGCAAGAGCGCAGCGCTGGGTGCCAGCCGAGAAAGCCGCCGTCGTCATCAGGCGGGAGCAGTAACCCCCGTTTAGCTCCAGTCTCGCGCTTTTCCTCTACGCTGTTATTTTTTGATATTTTTCTAGAGCGACTCGGAGGAGTGCGGCGGGGGTGGCGGAGGCATGTGGCCGCTACTGCTGTACGAGCGTCTCTCAGGAGATCACCCGCAGCAGTCGTGGGGCGACGCCGGGGGTGAGAGGTCGGAGGAAGAAGGGCTGGCGCCAGACGAGACGGGGTCGGGAAATGTCTGGAACCCGTGTTGCCTTCCCTCCCCGATGGGAGAAGAGGAGGGCGTGGATGCTGAGGCGAGGCGAGGCGAGGCGAGGCGACGCGCGGAGGAATCGCCGGAGGAGGCGAGAGAGCGTGGACGTTGCGGAGGGCTCGGGATGAGCTTCACATGCTACGAAGAGAGCTTTCGGAGATGGAAAGAAAAATATGGAAGAACGGACTGGAGCACCTTACTGCATAATGAAAGCGCACGGTAAAATTTGGAGGAAGAGAAGAGGAAAGGAAGCAAGATATCTGAGAAAATGATATAATCGTAAAGCGCTGCATTTATTAGTGAATTCAGAAGTATTAGTTCATGAAAATTTTTTCGGGTCTGCTTCACTCGTAAATTTACATTATGATGCCATTCGAGACATAATAAATAACCGAAGAATGTATACGTCCCCAAACAAAAGTCAACGCAGGGAAGGAGGAGTTCGATGCGAAATAATCTCCATGCGACATTATGAAGCTCGGTTCGTAACTATTCACGACACTTTAGTTATTACTAGGAAAATTTTAATATAGTCCGAAAAAACACCATTACACCCAGAGTATTTTGGACACCAAGTTCAACCCAAATCCGAGTCCGCTGAAAATTTGCTTCAATTTCCCGTACACAAAATATAATTCGAAATAAGTAACTTTGCCCACTATAAATTTTAGGAATTTTTGTGATACAATTTGCCACACTATGATGTATTTTAGAATCGCGTCTCGAGTTATTCCTTTCCTTTTATCATCTAAAGTCTTTTTAAATCACATTGTACATTAAAAGAATTAAGTTTGTCTACTTCTAGATTGTTGTAGAGCAGTCATTCTATCAAGACAAGACTCCTTCCATTTTGTCTACTTCCATTTCTAGCTTGTACTGCTTTTTTGACAATTAATTTATTACTATTACGTCGTATCGATCGAAGTATTTTTAAATTGTAGTGATCTATCGTTCGAGAAAGATTCTTATGATCTCACGGGTCCTACGATGTTTCAAATTTGTTCGAGCTGAAATCACACAATAAAGTTTGAGAAAAAATGCGAAGAGGAAAGGAAACGAAAGAGAAATGTTTTTGAGGCAATTCACATTTCGGAAAGGCTGTGATCAGATATCGGTCGGGTGAATATTATGTAGTAAATATGTAGTAAATATGTAGGAATTATGTAGTAAATATGAAAAAGTGGAAACACTGGAGAAAAAAACCGGACACATCATTTCAAGTTCGTACTTGAAATTTCTATTTCTAATTAGCGATATTATAATATTATTTGTTAAAAATTATTAAAGAAAATGAATCAATAACCAAGTTACCACTTCTTGAAAAAATGTAAATATTAATTTAAGCTATTTTAGAATGGTTAAGATTCATTCCAACAACTAAAAAAATTAAACTTTGCAATTTAATTTTGGTGCCACAATCTTTCGGAGGCTCGTAGACGCCCACGGGTCACGGTTTGCCCATCGTCGAACTATAAGCACTTTGATCGCGACGATTCAAGTAGTTACAGACTAAATTACGCAATTAAGCAAGCCGAGCAATTACAAAATAGTCATCTGGAAATGTAGCACAAAGAGGCTCGATGTTGTCAAGTACGCAATGCATTCATTCAATAGTGTGAAACGAGCGGTAATGAACGGGCTCGCCGATGGCCTCCGGCGGTTCGAGACATTCTTGGGTCGACACACGGAATCAGCAGATGGCAATATAATTCAGATTGAGATTCACGCTCAATTATTACATCGCGGGAAATTGTGCTGACTCATCCGTGGATTTCGATGAAATGAGTTATTATTAACACATTCAGAAAATTGATGGCGTCAACTCCACATTACATCCTGTTTCCTTCGGAGTGCATTAGTAGCATACCTCTAAGCACCACATATTTACCTATTTCCAATCTCTTCGATGACCAGTCATTACGATAATTTCGTTAATGTGCATTATTTGACAGGAATCAATCCCCTGACCACAAGTATCGTACTGGAGACAAATTCCTAGCAATGACTTATTCCCACTATTTCACAAATACACAAAACGTGTGTACAGATGTTCATTTTGCAATGTTACATTTGAGTAAAATGAATTGAGATTATTCTATTCGTAGAAGAAATATCAACATATATCCGATTATGAATATTTTGAGTAATTCGTCAAACAATGCAACAATGGATTGTTTGCATTATATTAAGTATTGGCTCTAATAGCGACTAGCATAACCAAGGACCGAAAACACATTTTCACTGCAACGTTCTCTATATAACTGACAATACGTAAAACTCGAAAGAAAAACGAATGCTTTTCTTGATCAGTTAGTACAAAGGAGTATTGGTTGGGCCAAAGGTAATACCTTGGTACATTTTAAATGTGAATTTAACGTAATTTACAATATTTAATGGTAATGTATATTATTTTCGAGGAGACGTGATGAAGTGTCGTCGTGAGTTCGACAATTGTGTTAATTCTGTTTATTTTTCGCCTCTTTCCAGATTTATCGACGCTTTTTTTCAATTTCTGAAAAACCGAAGTCTACGAGTACCTATTCCTCACATTGCGGCTGAAATCGTATTTGAAGAGTGCGCGATGTGTATCGACACGCGTCTGCGGCTTTCACGCTCCCGCTCATACATTTTCACGACGCCTCTAATAGCCTCCTCGGGCCGCGCATGCGCAGCATCTTTCTCTTACGGGTTCCGACGGTGCACAGTTGGACAAAATGGAATTGCAGCGGGACAGTGTTTTCCTTGAGATTAAATAAACAAAAATATATGGAAAAAATAAAGTAAAACAACGGAAGACGATGAGATGTATTCACACAACTCTTTATGAGAATATTTTTGGAGAAGATATTTTTACAAACAATTAATCTTCAACTACAACGTAAAGAAAACAATAATCCAGAAATATTTGTCAAATGAGTGTCAGGGTAGTAAATACATTTTACAAGCAAATGCTTAAGAAATTTTAAATATAGTTCAATAATTCATACGCGCGTTAAAGCGCCTTAAAATTTCACTACAGTAAATTATGCACCCACATTCTACGTCGTAGTTAATCGAAGTATCGTTTCTGACATTAACTGGATTGAATATTTGCAAACGAATATTTGAGAATTTCCTCATCTTAATATACAGCTTTTGAAAATAATGTTCCACTTTTCTGAATTTAATACATTAATAAATCCTGCTATATTTTTTGCGAGTTCTTCGACGAAGAATCTCGACTCCATAATAACAGAAATATTTATGTACGTTTTGACCGTTTTAAATTTGTCCCCCTGAGAAGACGGTACTCGACCCACTGTGCAGCGCGAAGCTTCTGGTTCGAGCCCCCTCTCCCAAGGAGAGCCCCGACGCCCGAACGCTTGCCTCAATGCCGCCAGTGTTCGGGCGTTGCATGACGCAATGCGCGGCGGAAGCTGAGCGCCTCATCGCGTCGCCTGCGTATCATCTCGCGGCGAGGGTGGCAAGACGGGAGGGTGCGGGGCGTTCGTCTTACAAGAGTGATGGCGCTTTCGATCTCACGTACAGACTGACCATTATGCGATGAGGGCTTTCGGTCGGAGGCGAGGGTGTTGGAACACACGCGCGCAATCATGTTGAGTTGTCGTCTATTGACGATCCATAGGTCCCGATATGGAGAGCAACAGCTGACTTAGTACCATCTCGATTTAAGTTTTCTGACATCTTTCATTTCAAACAAGAATAATTAGCAAACTAGGAAATACCGGTCACGCAAAAATAATGTATGCTGGATGCATGTGGATAGACTATTGATATTCCTACCAGCATTATTATTCTAAAACAGTGCTATCCAACTTAATTTAATCCGCGAGCCATTATCTACGTACTTTCAATCGATCGGACGGGATGGAGTTTGGCGAAAAGTTGCCCGACAAATAAAACTAATGGGTCATTTTTTTATGTATTTATTTACTTGCTACGCGATATTTTGATTCTCATAAACAAATTAATAATAATTCAAGCCGGAAAAAATATTAGTATATTTGTCATGCATTATGTTTTCATATTGCAATGTATGATGAGGTAACTCCGAACACAATTCTCCATGTTCTCTCATGGGAAATGGTACGTCAAATATTAATTCTGACAGCATAGGTTTCAAACACAACAGTGTGATCCCCGACGTTTGAAGAACAATATGATGTGAAATGCACTATAACTAGCGGGACGTAAAAAGGTTAGGTTAGGTTCTTAAACAAACAAGTATGATCAGTAAATGTAGTAAGTAAACCATTTCTAACACTTCATGTTTTTGGAACATTTACGAATTTTGTTCTAAATAATCGCACGTTACTGATCGGGAGCAAGTGAATATCCTAACAGTCGCACCAATCGTCTCGAACACTAATAAGAATAAACTATTTCCTTTATTTTTTGTACGACCAATGCTTCCTCATATTTAATCAAGATATATAAATCGAGGAACTAATTCCAGCATAAATATATTTTTTTAAATAATGATGTAGTAAGGAACAGTTTTTCTTCCGTAAAAACACTCACTTGTCCAGTTGTAGGAGAAAAATACAGGAAAAAGACGCAAAAACTATATCACCCATTTCCTCTGTTTCTTCAAATAAAATATGAACTTCAGGAGAGTGATGTTCATTTCACATTACACAGGCGTTGAACATTACTTCACTATGGCCGTAAACGACGTGAAAAAATAAAAGACTCACAATCTCTCCGCTAAATAAGTACAGCTGGACAGTTGCCGGAACAAACCTTTACTTGCTTTCTCTCCTCCATATTAATTCGCCTTCAATTCCAACAATAATCGTTCCCTCGTTTGCCCGCGTCTCGTTAAGTCGAGGCCGCGGAGACGACGAGGGGTATTAAGCGGATGCGATCGAGTCAGTGACGGCGCGAGGGAAGGGGGGCGAGACGCCGGAGGAATGGGCAGACGAGGTGCAGCGATATAACGCGACTTTAAGACGACTGATGGGGATTTAAAGTGGAGATAAAGGAAAGAAGACGGAGGAATGAACATGAGAAATTTATTGGGTAGCGAGGAGATGAGATCGAAGTGATTCATAGGAACGGGGCATAATTCAATGCGTCGGTATAGGGACCATGGTCGAACGAATGGGGAGGAAGAGAATGTAAGGTGAATGCTGAGGAAAGGTGTGAGCGGAGTGGGATACATGGGGCAGGGAGTCTCGCACGCGATCCCCATGCCGTAAACACAATCCCCGTACCATTAAGTGTTTCCACCGGATGAGGCAGGATCGTTGGAGGATCTCGCCTCTAGATAGCCGTACCACTGCAACGCTACACCGCCGAAGACTGGTGCTTCTTTTTAATCTTTCTACTTCTAATGGCAGCGACCATGCAGAACACTTCAAGTACTTCGATTTCTTTTGCTTTCTTTCGTCGTCCGATTCATTCTCGGACCTCACCCCAACCACTCTTCCCCTCATCTGATCTACTCTCGCTTCGTGATAACAGGATTTTCAGACGCAATTAATTTTAATTAAACGTTTTCAATACCCCGCTTCGAGTATTCGGTACCGCGTCGATAGGTCGTGTGATTCTAGCCTCAATTACAGCGGCGTGAATTAGAAAGTACGGGCGGCGGGCGCTACAAACTGTTACGGCGTGAATCGCACAGCCGCTATCGCCACTTAGGCTGAGAGTGAGCACGACGTGTTGTTGGTCGGTTGACGCGTCCGCGCGCAGCCAATGGCGACGCGGCGCGTGTTCCACATGTGATTAACAACGCGTCAAGAGCGAGACGCGGCGACTGCTAAAGGGAGGCTTCAACCGGCCAGCGCTCGCCGCACTAGTGGGTTAGGGCAAGGACCACGCGGAGAAGAAGCTGACTCTTCTCGCACATCAAAGGAGATGTGTCATGAAAAATCAAAGAAAACAATGTACATAGAAACAGTGGGGGACTAAGGGGGCCCCCAATTGGACCTGAACTCTTAACAGATAGAATTGAAGTTGATATATGGCATACTTTGCAAAAGTGTTATCAGATTAATAATTGTTATTAATAATAACCAGATTGTTAATTATTAATTATTTATTTGAAATATATTATTTAAAAGTAATATTTATAAAATTCGTGTTGTAAAACCATTTTTTTAAAACAAAACTGCTCCCCGATTAGCACCCCCCCCTTGATTACGGTCTAGATCAGCCACTCCATAGAAATACCGTTTATGTACATAATATTTTTCAAAAAATTCAATTTAAATTCAATTAATTCTCTTGGCATATCAAGCAACACCCTCTCACATAAAGAATTAAATAGGAAATAGTCATACGGATATATTTTAGAACTATTTACGTCTATCGTTTGCACATTTTTATAACCTTGTTAAATTGCATAACTTATAGAAGCAAGCTTTCAAAAATGAAAATTTAAGATCAAAATAATTTTAAGTATAGTCTTATCTTTATTGATTAAATACCATACAACGAGACTGAAATACATTCTTCGGTAATTTAATTTTTACAGTTTATTCTTTTATAAAATTTTGTCTGTAAATATGTAAATAATCATAAATAGTAAATGTTTTTTTGCCAGCATAAGTTTATCGTAAAACGAGGAAACGAAGATTGAGAAATAACAGATAATGGAGAACATTAATGAAATTCAGTACAGAAATAGTCTTCAGGAAAATGAACCCCCAGAAAATATTGATATCATTATCGGGTAGGTCACGTAGGTCAGTGGGTAAAGTGCATGTCTGCCTAATCTCGAGAATTTGGTCCATCAGAGGAAACATCCAAAGAGAAACATGAGTTAAAAATTCGTAGAGAAGTTGGCAAAACGGTTCGGTCGTAGATATTCACGATGTACGCTCGCATTGCCTGCTTATACCTACACCAGTTATTCTCAAGAATGTTCTTCGGGAAAAGAGAACCCGGAACACTCATCATGGGGGAGGGAGATACGGGGGAGAGACAGGCAGAGGCATCATCCCCATCTTTCATTTGGATACCATTGGGTATTCTTCTCACTAGTGTAAAACTGCTTACAAATAATCCATAGAATATTCTGTAGCTTCAACAAATTGTGAATTAAAATATATGAGAAAAAAATCTTTCATTTGTCCTACGACTGTTCGAATAATTGTGAAGATTGCATTTGAAATCATTGAAATAATCACTTCTCATATATTTACATCTGTAATATATATCCCGATTTTCATAAATAGGATTTCAAACGAGGGACAAGTAATTTGTAAATTTCAAACGACCATGTAGATGCAATTCATTTTCATTCTCTATTTTCATTTCGTAAAACATTGCTTGCCGGATTACTACCCCTTTCTATTCACTATTCATACGTATATTCTTCATCCTTGGTAATAATTGTTTCTGGCAAATACTGTGGCTCTTATCTCCCTTATACGAGACAAAGATGAAGAAAGTAAAGTGGAGCCATGGATTTTTGGAGGGCATCAAAATCGGAACGCCCTCGTGTTGAACGTGGAGTAATACATCTGTCCACAAGCACGAACCCTGGAGAAAGACGTTCCGTTGCAGCTGAATTTATTCAAATCGAAACGACCCTTGTTGTTGGCGCGAGCAATCAATCCTCCAGCGTTCTGCTCCTCGCGTCATCTCGCCACACGCTCCGTTCTCTCCTTGACCCTCGCTAACTACCTCCCATCAGCTGGCCAGGGAATCCGAGAAGAAAATCGATATGAATTTTTCCGCGTCAGGTAGTGGAAGACACTACTGGGGAATGCAGGGAAGGGGAGGCTGCAGTCCCCGAGGAACGAGCCGAGAGACGGGGAGGCGATCGACGCGGGATGAAGGAAAGAGATCGACCGGGGCGAGACGCGCGGCGGAGACACGTACAAGCAAAACACTGAGTTCGGGAGAAACGCGCGGAAAGAAAACAAAAAGCCGAAAGCCCGCGGGAGAAAACAACCAAACGGATGTTTTTTCTCCGCTGAAAATGAAATAATAACAAACGTGGGAAATTGACAGCATAAATGGAATGAAGCTAATCAATTCTTTATAAAATGGCGAGGAGATAACTGAGGTGGTAACGTCAAGGGGAAGAGAATGCGATGACGGAGCCCGGGAAAAAGCTGGAGCTGAGTCACTCCGAAAATCCGCTAATGCCACCCCATCACCTCAAACACGGAACCCAGCATCCGAATTCGGATTTTTTTCTGCTCTAAACTAGCGCACTGCACAAACACAACGCTCGACTGCCCGTCAGCCAGCAATGCCTCGTGGAAGCGTCGGGCGGGCTCACCTTGTCGGCGCGTTCGGAAAACAGACAGCCGCCAGCAGCCTCTGGACGCCGTCGCCGCCGCAGCCACTGCCCGATATCCGTCTGTCTCTCGACGGCGCGGCGCGGCGCGAAGAGAGAAGAGGGGGAGGCGAAATGAAACGAAAGGGTTGCGAGGAGAAGAGGATGTGGGAGCAAAGCGCGGCGACAGATTTAGGCCTCGTCAACGCCTTCAGGCTCTCGCTGGAGTGGAGAGAGCACGCGGGCTTAAGGGAGCGATCTCTAGAGAGGCGACCGATGTGCTTTCCTCTGCGTTTTCAAGCGCGCCATTTCATTAAATGTTTGCGAGCGATGAATTATCGAAGAAAAAATCATAGGTGAGATCATTATATTTATCCACACAATTTTATAGAGACCTATAGAACTGAAGGACAAGCTTTCAATCTTGCTATGCAAAAAATCAATCGAAAAATTATCCCACAATCTATTGGTCGAATATACGTTACCTATAGAATTAAAGAACAAGCTTTCAATCTTGCTATGCAAAAAATCAATCGAAAAATTATCATACATTATATTGGTCGAATATACCTTACCTAGAGAATTTGATTACTAAGCGTAGACCCGTAAAGATACAAGGATACACAACGAAGTAACGCAAGGGCAATACAGGTTGCAATTAATTTGAATATTCATGATCATACGTGAGTATTTATTATTTTATCAAAATACACGTTTTCTATACCACAATCTTATTTTATGTAAGTATTTAATCTCGAATTTCTTTTATGTTGAAGTTTAAAAAAAATGAAGTTTCACTTGGTCTAAACGCAAACATTTCCCTATTGCGTAATATGAAGGCTATATAATTAATTTTGTCAGCACGTCCGTAGGGTAGGTCATAGACAAGTGTATGTAAGTGGAAAATGACGAACATTGCAACGGTTGAGATAGGTTTTTTCCCACAGCGGGAAAGCTGAAGTATGAGCTTATTACAGTAAGGTCCAATTTCACCAAATGTAGAATAATCGCGATTTCTTTAAACGAGATTAGGTAAATGGAATCGCGATTTCTTTAAACGAGATTAGGTAAATGGAATCGCGATTACATTTTATGCGTTTCATCACGCAAAACTAATCGTCGATTAAATTGATCAATGTTTCTGAAGAATTCTCTGAGTTGGTAGTAGTTTTACAGTGCATTATGGGTAATTTGAAGACAAATGACGGGAGGAAAACGCATCATGTTGTTCACTAGCGCCACCAACGGACACCGTAGGCAGCAGCGGGCCTCCCTCGTGCCACTGAACATAACCTATAAACAGAGCCACGAGCAAACAAACAAAATGGACGCCATATTTCTTGCAGTGCTGAAGAAGAAAGCGATTAGCGCTGGTAATCGAAGGGTCCCCGAACGTTTAAGTGTAAATCGCGATTTTCTCGTAAATCAAAGTTGGTAGAACGCGCATTTTGATAATCACGATTTGCTGCACAGAATATCTCGTTTAAGACATTAAACGAACTTGTTGAAATTGGGCCTGAGAGTTTTCCAGTCGCTAAACACGCACAAAACCATTTATGAAACATTCGGTAGTTATCTATTCTGCTCATATCCAAAACAGTCATTACATCAGTAATTCATGAATTATAGAGTATTAAAAACTGTGAATCATTAATAATACTGTTCAAATTGAAAAAATGTATTTCAGGAATGGTCTCTAGTTTAACAAGAGATCTCTAGTTTTGCGACAGTTTTCGTTCAACAATTTTCTTAATTATCCGGAAAGGCAAAGAAAATTTCGTACTATTCTTTTCTACATTAAATTTGTGACAAGTGTGATAGATTTTTTAAAATCATTCCTCCAGAAATTTACTTAACAGCACCAGTGATTTCATCCCGAAGAACCCGTACAACGCGTTCCCGAAAGGAAAAGCAATGATACTTGTGTGTATTTTGAAGCATGCTTGTACATATGAGTGTCTGTATCTGTTTGTAAACGAAAATGTGTTTGTGTATGTATGTGAATATGCAAATACATTGGCTTCATTTATATAATTAAATGCAATTTCTTTCTCGTTGTTACCTTGTGCACTAATTTTCTAACTATTTTATACCGTGTGTGTGTATTTTATTGATATTTGGGCGATACTTTATTTGACCTCTTATTATTGTATTTGTATACTTTATTATGTCTTGTTTTCTCTCTGCCGCCGAACTTTGCTCACTTGATGATAATAATGATGATAATAATATTTTAATCTTCATCATCATCATTATTATCATCATCACCATCATCATTATTATCATCATCACCATCATCATTATTATCATCATCACCATCATTATTATTATCATCACCATCATTATTATCATCATCATCATTATTATAATCATCATCATTATTATCATTATTATTATTATTGCTATTACTTCTACTACTACTGAGGAAAGACGTGTCACACGACGAAAGGAAAATCTGCAAAAAGAGGTTTAGAGAAGGAAAATCGTAATCTTCTTCGTTAATCTAAAAATACGTGATAAATTATACAACTTGTTATAAAATTGTGGAGTAAATCAAGAGTTTTCGGAAGATTCAAGGAAATTCAGAATCAACAAGTACAAAGCGTGGCAACGTGGCAGTGTGAACAGCTGGTCACGAAGTGAAAGAAAGTTCACGAAGTTTAGTAAAGCAAATTGGTGTTATTTTGTGTAGTATTTTGTTTAATATTGTGTCTAGCAATGTAAATTCTGTAAATTTTAAAACATGGAATGTAATCATTGTGATAAAGAAATGAGGGCAGAAGAAATGTTTTTTATGGGTGCAATAGCAATTTACACTTTTGAGTGTTCAGTACACGAGAAAACATTGAGGGCCAAATCAATGAAAGAAAAATAGGTATTGAGATATGCCAAATGTAGGTATAACAAAGTGAACCAAAACAAAGAAGACAGTTCGAGTGAAACACAAGAAACCAGGGAGAAACCAAAATCAAAAGTAAATTTAGAAGGTAAATTGGACATTATAATAAGTGAAATGAAGGACATTAAGCATAGTTAGAATTTTTAAGTGGAAAGTATGACTTTCTATGTAAAGAACTGAACGAACTAAAAGAAATCAAAAAGAAATGATCGAAAACAATAAGAAGATGGAAGAAAAATCTAAGAAGATTTGGAGGACAGAGTTAATATGCTGGAACAGGAACAATTGAATAGAAACTTAGAAATTGTAGGACGGAACAGTGTAGATATAGTAGGAGCACAGGTAAAAACATTAAAGATAGCAAGCATAATGTGAGGAGAACATTAAAGATAGCAAGCATAATGTGAGGAGAACATTAAAGTTAGCAAGCATAATGTGAGGAGCACAGGTAAAAACATTAAAGATAGCAAGCATAATGTGAGGAGAACAGGTAAAAACATTAAAGATAGCAAGCATAATGTGAGGAGAACAGGTAAACCTAATGGAAATAGAGGATTTTTATATTGTGAATAAAGAGAAGAAACCAAAAGCAATAGAAAAATTCAAGTCAAAGAATATTAGAAACAAAATCTAGATAACACAAACGAACTATTTCAAAATAAGAATATAATTGAAAAATAGGGAAAGATTTTCATGAATGAAAACCTAACCATGTTTAATGCAAGTTTATTTAGAAAAACGAAATATAGTCAAATTACTAAAATTATAAATTTTGTTGGATTAAAGATGGTAGGATCCTCAATGAGAAAGGAAGTAAATAGTAAAATTATCAGAATTCTAAATGAAGGAAACTTAGAGACACTGAATTAAACAATTTTTTTAGCGAAAATCTTAATTAACCTTTATGATGGACACGGATCTTGACTTTGATTTGACGGAACTAAGGGACAATAAAATTTTTGGAAGTGACTTAAACCTCAAACAATTTTTAAATGAAAAACAAAATTATATTAATTTCCTTCATCTACACATTAGATCCTTAACAAAGAATTGGGATCAATTTAATTTATATATAGAAAATTTAATACAAGAGTTCGATATAATTATCCTAAGTGAAGTCAGTGAAGAGAAAATATTAAAAAATACGAATTTCAAAACTTTAATAGATTCTACAAACTAAGAAAAGAAAAGAGAGGTGGGGGTTTAATTATATACATCAAAAAGTGTTAGAATTTTGTCATCAAAACCATTAAAGCATTACATAGTGAATTACTAATAGGACAACTAAGTTCAAAAAAAAAAAATTATATCTCAAGTATGGGCAATTTATAGACCATCTGATACCAAAATTAAATTCAAAGAATTAAACAAATTATTAAGTAAAGAAACAATAAAAAATATAATATTAATAGGAGATACTAATATTGACACATTGAATGGAAATGAAACTCTAAATTGTTCAACATATTTAAATATGTTAATTGAAAATAACTTTTATCAATGTATAAATGAATACACAAGGGAAGAAATGAAAGAGAATATAATAACTCCAACATGCATTGAAACCTAACTAAATTAAATATAGATAATCTTAAGGATAAAGCAGCTGATGAAACTTATGAAGCTATTAATGAAATCTTCAAACAATCTATCAGTGTGACAAATGGTATAATAAAAAGAAAAAATACCAATATAAAACCATGGATGAATGAGGAGATAAGGAAATTAATGTCTAAAAGAGATGCATTATTCAAAAAATGGAAAAACATGTCTACACTAAATCTAGGCGTTAAAAACTTAATTAGAATACAATATAAATCTTTAAGAAATGAAATTAATGCTCAAATAATAAGACAAAAAAGATTATATTTTTTTAAACAATTTGAAAATAATAAACTTAATGCTAAGAAAATGTGGCAGACAATCAATGAATTATTAGGATGTAAAGAAAAAGAATCATTAGACAGAATTATAATTGAAAAATTAGGAAGAACAGATATGAATAAGATTAGTAACAATTTTGCAAACAATTTCAAAAATCAAATTGATAAAATAGCACATAATTGTAAAATAGAAACCTTTAAGTTTAATAAGAATAATTCAGTAATAAATTCTTTCTACCTGGCGGTAGCAGATTAGGATGAAATTAGAAAAATTGTTCTTAAGATAGAAAATAAAAAGGCACCAGGTCTAGACTTCATTAAAATAGATCACATAAAAGAGTGCAGTAAAATTTTAATTCAATTAATAGTCAATATAATCAATAAAAGTATACAATGAGGAGAATTTCTAACAAACTTAAAAAAAGCAATTATAAGACCTATTCATATAGGAGGTTCTTTCTTAAATTATGATAATTATAGACCAATCTCGATTTAAAATTCAATAGGAAAAATATTTCAGAAATACATTTCACTTAAACTAATTACATAGAATAATATAATATCATAATAAGTGAGCAATTTGCATATCAAAAAAACAAAAGTACTATAAATCTGTTAAATTTTTTTTTGCAAATTTAATCAATAGAAAACTTGATAAATGTGAACATGTCTAAGGCATATGATATAATTAATTATGAGAAATTAGTAGCTACTTTAGAAAAAATAGGAATAAGAGGAAACACATTAAAACTATTTCAATGTTATCTAAGTAAAAGATTCTATAAAGTAAAAATTGATAATAGTTATAGTGACAGTATTAAATTAGACAAAGACATTCCCCAAGGAAGCTATCTGGCTCCACAACTTTATAAAATATATGTGAATGATGTAAAAGAGTGTTTTCATTTATTTCAAATGTAAATTTTTCATTTATGCAGACAATATAATAATTTTATTTAATAAAGATCAAAATAAGGCCTTACAAATTTTGCAAAATGAATTTGATAATTTTCAAAGTTGGATGCGTGACAAAGGTTTCACTATAAATAATAGTAAAACCAAATTACTACATATAACAACTGCACATACAAAGAGAATAGATTCAGAAATAGTTTTACATAATAGAAATTGTATTTCAGAAATATTTCCAAAATTGTAAATGTACAGATAGAACAGAATAAGATAATAATCTTAAATATTTAGGAGTTATTATAGACAAAAATTTTATTTGGAAAGAGCATATCTTGTACATACACAAAAAAGCTAAGAACTTGTATATGGAGAATGTCACAAAAAAGCTAAGAACTTGTATATGGAGAATGTGCAACATAAAAGAAATTACACCTAAGAATATGCTTAAAATTATTTATCATGCCNGAAGAGCATATCTTGTACATACACAAAAAAGCTAAGAACTTGTATATGGAGAATGTGCAACATAAAAGAAATTACACCTAAGAATATGCTTAAAATTATTTATCATGCCCTATTTGATTCTGTTTTAAGATATGGAATCACCATATGGGGTTCCCCATCAAATTCACATACAAAAATTACAGGATAAAGCACTAAAATATTTTAGTGAAATGAAAGCAAGTGATATGAATAAAATGTATTCGAATGAAAAAATTCATAATATAAGATATTTGTATGAATTTAAACTAAAAAAAAATAGATTTAAAGAAAATATTGTAGATATACAAGAACATGAGCATGATACAAGGATAAAATACAATTTCAAAATCCCTTATTACTTTAATAAATGTGGAGAAAGAAAAATAGAAACAAAAATACCTAAATGATTAAATAAAGTACCAAGTAACATAATTGAATTAGAGACAAAATACCAGTTTAAAAAAGATTGAAAATTGGGATGTTAGAGAATATGAAATAATAACTAATATATTAACTTTTGTCCAAGTAAGTAGTTCAGTGGAATTTTAAATATATGAAGTTGAATGGAAGAAACAGGAAAAATAAAATTAAGTAGGTAAAAGGTAAGAAAATAAGTATTAAGAATTGATCATATATTATTTCTGCTAGTTAATAATTTTTATGTAAATAGTTCATAATGATACTGAGTTGCAAAAGTATGTAATTAAAAATGTAAACAAGTAAATGCTAAATATGAAATCGAAATGCAGTAGTAGTAGAATAAGTAAGAAATATAAAACTACGATGACAATCTCTCTGACAAGTTAATAAGAACTTAGAGAGATTTTTATATTCAAGATATATAACAAAATGTAAACCAAATGTACTACATTAGTAGGAACATTTGTAATAAAGGTAAGAAAATAATACTAATAATACATAAGTAATAAAATGTATTTTTAAAACTTATTTTAAATTATTTTGTATAACTTATTGTAAAGTAATGGAAAACAAATGAAAAATGGAAAATAAATTTCAAATATTATTATTATTGTATATGTTGTATGCTTGTTTTTTCTCTGTTCAAACAGATAGTTGGGGTGGGCCTATACGCTAAGGCAGAAGTACAATTTGGGTTTATTCCATGGCATCTTTGTAATATAATGGATTTCTGCATTTCTGGCAGTACATTTCTAGCCATTGGCAATCTAGCAAGATGCCCTTTCAGTGTTTTGCAAATGACTCCAGTTGCTGAAATTGTGAGGGAAATAATTAATACTTCATTATTATTATTAATAATACTATTAAATACAAGATGGTTTTATTCAAATATTATCCCCGCAACGTTTAATTTTTATTAGACGAGTTGATAGATAATAGTTTATTCTTTCATTTTAAAAAATCAAGACATCCCACACGAGTAGCCATTCGCTCTTCCAACCTTAAGAACCTCCCCTCCCTTCGCCCCAACAGAGGAAGACCTCTCGAAGCTACTGCTGCCATCGGACGGCGGTTTAAGGAAACGAAAGAAGGGCTAGTCGGGATCACATCCGCCAGGATGACGTCGCGATGTTCTACGACAACCCGCGCCAAGACGAAGGCAGCGGGCCCCGGATCCGTCGACGCAACGGAAAGAAATCTACATCAAATACTTTTGCTCACAGGACATTTATTTGTTATCCTCTTGTATCCGGAATGGAAATGCATTTCATACGAACTGTTTTACTACTTGTAAGTACGCAGTACAATTTTTTTCAGATGGTCAGTGCCATAATATAAGAAAATACAATCCAACCAATAACACTTATCACGAGATTCTGAATGGTTTTTGGCCATCAAAAGAACTATTAAAACTGCTCTGGCATTAACATTTCAAGAAAAATTATGTTTATGAAGGTTGAAACGAATAATATTGATCAAATTAATCATGCATCCATTTTACTGTTATCAAGATCAGGTCACATCCAAGAGAGGTATCCATCAGTAACCTCCGAAGATTTTGAAATAACGCAAAAAAATTCAGTTTGTAAATTATATTAATGTAGCGACAAATATTTTTACACGAGACAAAAGTATATATTTAACGTTAAGGAAATAAATGCGGCACTATTTTATAATTTCCGTGAAAAATATCACTTCGCAAAATTTGCAGTTTCAATATTCTGTAAGTGTGTGTTATTTCAGATATATGTCATTGCCTTCACTCATTTCCCTAATTACCCAATTGTTCAAGGGGTTGGAGATGGATGAGTTGATGCCCCTGTGGTTTTGGCTGAGGAGATGCAAGAGTGACATACCTGCCTGACGCACCTCTCCGAGGCGGGTGATGTACAGGTAAGAAAGGCAAATGACAATGCATTATTATTGTGGAGAAATGAAGGACAATAGAATATGTGAATAACCCGAGGAAACCTGCCAAAGATCTTAATTCCGTTTGTCCCGCTTTAACCACAACTGCATCAGAAGTTCGAATCTCCGTCTTGAAAGGTAGAAGGCGAGTCCACTAACTAAGCCACGAGTACACCTGTTATTTGCAATATCCGTGTACGCATAAAATTCTATTGCAACCCAACTTCCCACGAAAATAAAAATCAATGGATTAATTATGATTTTATCTCCTAATTTCGAATGATGTAAGACATAAAGAGCACGTGTATGGTTGCCAAAGTTAAAATAAAATTACTCGCATTAACATACATATCATGTTAATTAATGCAATTACTCTCTCCACTCACTAAAAAGATGTGTGGGAATGGTATCTAGAAAATGAAATAACCTTGTCGTCACAGACGTGCAATTAAGAGCTGATTCGGTAAGAATAGAAGGCATGTTATGTTCAACCACGTTAACTGCAGTACACGAACACTAGATTTCACTTAGTCGTCGTCAGATAAGGGAAGATTTTACCATTACTTCAAGAATGCTGTTTTCCTCCTCCATATAACGAAAAACAAAGGGTTTTCAAAGAGGAAGATAAGGAATAAGAGTAAATATTGGGCAATTAGAGACGAAAACAAATACTCGAAGCTTCGGCAGGTTACTATTATCTCGTCTTCCCACCACGAAACACTCAGCCCAATCACAAATGTTAGGCTTCTTAAAAGCAGGGACTCTCTTCATTTTTTTATTAAATTACGCCACTGACAGAGGAAGGCACATAAATAGTATTTGAAAACCGGTTTTGGACGGTTTCCGAAGCCATGTTATCGAAATTTCATCGTTAGATCGGGTGTCATGAGAAGGGGTGAGAAATATTTCGTTCTCTAGACAACCGAGAACACTAAGCGCAAACACTTAACCGAAATTCGATTGCCACAATAAGTGCTTCAACAGACGTCACGGGGGTCAAATACGTTTTTTTTTCTCACGAATTCAGTAGCCTCTCCACTGGATGGAATACAGATTGTTGAAAAAATATACGATAAAATGTGCTATGAGAATAATAATAATGCCGGACATTATACTTAAAGATAAAAAATTGAACACTTGCTTGTTGATTGACGTAGCCATCCCATCAGATTATAATCTAATGCAAAAAGAAGCCGAGAAGCTAATAAAGTACAAAGATCTACAGATAGAGGTGCAGAGAATGTGGCATACGAAATCCACAGTGGTGCCGATTATCATAGGAGCGACTGGCCTAGTATCAAAAGCGACGTGTCAGGCAGACATAACCTCCTTCGGATGCAGAAGTCAGTGTGGTTGAGCGCAGCGCATATCGTGCGGAAAGTGATATGAAAAATGCAGAATCACCCCAGGTTTACGGCGTGAACTCGGTGTTAGCACGTACTGCAGCCACTGATGACAGTGTGAAGTCAAAGGGATAATAATAGTATGATTTCTTAAATTTCGGTCATAAATTCGTCATCCATCCGATCCCCAACGTTTCGGTTTTTACTGAGTCTTCAGCCCTTCCGGTGGCTCAGGTGGTGGCGTTCTTGCTCCTCACCTCGCGTTCAATTCTTTTCAAGCGAATGTCCCAGTTCATATAGCTGTGACTACTGAGAAGAGAACCCCCCTCCTATTCAACCTCCTACTACTCCTCGTATCAATAACTATTACTATTACTAACCACTTCTACTAACACCTCCATGTGGGCCAAGTTGTTGGTAATCCCAGCTAACCGGCTCCACGCTACATTTCCCATTTACAAATACAATAGAACAGAAAATAGAGCTCTCTGCAACAATAAACAAACCTCATCCATCACAAAACATATCACTTGGATGATGAATTTATCACCTAAGCTCAAGTAATACCCCTATTCAAACACGTAGTCATGAATTTCTATTGAATAATAATAATAATAAGTAAGTTTTTAAAGAATGGATAAAAATACTGCAAGAATTTGCGAAAGAATCCCATTACATCTGGAGTTCCTAATTGAAATCAAAAGAGTGGATCTTATCCACAACCAATCTTTTGTTGGAAACAGGACATTTATTTAAGAACCAATTCATCAGCCCCGATTACGACGAATTTGGATGATCCTTAGACTATATTTGTAAAATCTATAAATGAATCTGAAATAATTGATGGAATAAAAATATATTTCCGAAACAATATCGATAACATACGTTACACGAGGAATGTAATTAGTACTTCCCGTCCCAACTTTCGTGACAAGTGTAGAAAGCACCGCAGTCCAAAGTCCTCATAACCAGCTTGAACCACGAAATTCACCGGCACAATGCATGCGCACACGCACATATAGCGTGGGTGTTGGAATAGAGGAAGCCCTCGCGGGGAAAGAATATAATTGGTTCGAAGCGAAGTTGGGGAGTGCAGAGAGAGGGAGGGGGTGGGGCGGGTGCACACGCAGACTGAGCGGGGNGCCATGACAATCGCACTTCAATTCACACACCCGAATGTACGTTTCGAACACCTCCACCCAAATGTACCATACCGGCATTCGTCTGGAAATGTTCATAAAAACGGATACCAATTTATTTCATGGGGCAGTGATCGGTTGCCATAATAATTAATCTTGATTGTTAATTTGTAATACTCAAAATACCTTTGAAACACAAACTTGTATTAATACAAATAAATAGCATAAACGCTATAGCATCCGTGAGATAAACCTTCCGATAGCATAAACATCTTTTGAGAAACGATTGTAATGATAAGTTAAGAAGTTAAAATGAAAAGCGGATTGTATTTCAGGGGAAGCTTCCCGGAAATTATTCATGCGACTTATCTCTGAATAAAATCGTTATAAAGAAAAAAACAATTTTAATAGTTCTTATTGGAAACAGACATCATAATATTGCATTGTCAGAGGGTTTGCATATGTGTGCCAAATTTCAGTTAAATTGGTTGAGGGGAACTGGTTTAAAATTCAGTTGCAAGATTTGACCCTAACATAGGAGCTAAGAAGTGAAGTTAAATAAAAGCTTGTAAAATAGGTGAAGAAGAAGAAGATTAAACAATGCCAACCACTAACTAAAGTAGAACTTAAGACCAATACGAAAAAAAAATTAGCCGAGAAGACTGGTATACTATTAGATTCCTTAAGTGAGTTGGTTCATCTCTACATTAAATTTCATAGTTGTTCTACATTGTAATTCTCATTTACCAAAAATTTCTACACCTTGACCTCGACAAATACGTGATTACAACTCCAATAAAGTAACACGAATTTTTGTTGGGATTAATTCTTTGATACGATGTTACGTTTAATTAACTTTGTAATTATGCACATCTCTCACAGTACAGAATTAATCCATTACGTTTGCGAACATCCAGTTTTCAGGTCGTAGAATCAATGTACAACAGAACAAAACCTAAAAATTAAATTCATTTCTACGAGTTAGTTCTGACTAAATATTTTCCAAGATTTAATGTGTGACGGAGAAAAATCATAAATCACACTTTTCGAGTGAATTCAGGAGGTGGACGAAAACTATTTAATTTGAACAAATTGAGACCGTGTAAGAGCTCAGTGAATATTGGAACATTTCCAAAGAGAAGGCATAGCCTCGCCACACGCCGGGTGAGGTCTTCCGCACCTTCAACTAATACTTACTTTTATTCTGTCACTGTTGCCAAATGTTTAGTTATTCACGGCCTGTTTATGCTACTGTTGTTCGTTTAATTTCAATACATTTTTGTAATTGTATTTACTTGCTCTTTGAAGTACCCTTGAAATAGAGTTCCATTTTCAAAATATATGTTCCTGTCAATATCTCTGAAGTTAAAGTTGAGAATTTTGAAAATACGCAAAATTATGTACCCCATTTCACGACTTATCATAGCGAAAACTGCACTCCATTTAGAAGATATTTCAAGTGGATGCTGTTATAGAATGGTTTTGAATAATTAATTTGTATAAGAGATTTTAAAAAAACTAAAGTCAATTAGTTTAATGTCCTCCACGTGGTCATACGCAGCTTGTACTGCTTTTTGACAATACGTTTATTATTATTATTATTATTATTATTATTATTATTCGTGATCACAATGTAACAGAAAATTAAGAAATATGAGGGGAGAACATACGTATTTGGCGTGTATTGAAAAAATAACCGAATAACCTTTGAAATGTTCGAGTGATTGTTTTAATGTGCACACTGCAGGATTTCGTCGTACACATTTAAAAAAAATAAAAGCGACTGCTAATAATGAAGAGAAACACAATATTATATAGGACTTGGTACAGAAGTGAACTTTGAGTTTAGAGCTGCTTGATTGCAGAAGTGAGGGTTGGTCACAATCCAACGACTGTGTTTGGGAGCCCAACAGGTCCTTAACTGTGGACTAGCTATCAGTTAAGTGTCAGCTCCGAGATCACGAAACATCTAAACCCGATACAGGGGCTTGATTAACTCCCGAATAAAAGAGCATTCTACAACGCGTCTTAGAAGAGGCCGAAGATCCACCCCATCATTAAACGCAGTATACTCTTCGGCCGGCTGACTTGAATTCAGAAATGCAAATGTGTCATGTACACTAAGTATATAAGTATAGCTGGACGTTTTAAATGAGACGATTATGATCAAAGTACTCAATAGTCCTTTCCTTTTAGCTTCAGAAACAAAGGAAAGTTTTAGGAAAATGAATATGACGATGTCCTGTACTGTTCAATAATTTGGAATATAACGCTCTCACCAGATATTTCTGGGAAGTCGCACTTCGTAATAAATCGAAAATACCAACGACTTTGAGCTCTAACTGAAAATATAACTACTGTAATTACTATTCGATTACTTCTCGAAAACCAAAAGATATGAGTTTGGTGTTTAGAAAGTTACGAATTAATTAGCGAATGTCCTTTCTGGTACATTTCTGCGAATTGTAAACGAAAAACTTTAAAAAGTATTGGTCTAAAAGTAGATACACATGATATTTATTCATTATACGAATGCAGAATTGCAAAAAGCGTTCTCAAGATATATTTATTGCTGTCCCCAATTCATTTTAATGCACACAATTTTTATTTGATCAAGTTTAACTACTGCAATTTTCAACACGAGTATGTTTAGGAAGTCATAATTTTTCTAATTTAAAACGAAGATTACGCGGGAGTTATGAAATTGTTTTCAATTTATGTGAGGCGTCGACAAAAATTACTTACTGTACCAACGAAAATAAAAAAAATTATAGTCACAAATAGATGCTCCATTAAATTTCATTGACACCGTACCTACATTTATAGTGTTGTGTGAGTGTGTATGCGCATGCACGTTCCTGTTAATGTCCTCGAATGAATATTTTATCTAAAATAGAAATCCCAGAAATCATACTGCAAAATGGTCACTTTATTCTGCGAGGAATTAATTATGAAAGTGAGGAAACCTCCTCGAGGAACTAATTTGTGACAAACACATTTCGCGTAGTAAGCTTCCTCGAAATACAAGCGCTACAAAATGCAAAACGAACTAATTTCATATAGTGTTTGACTTCCCGAACCTGCTGCAGAAAGTATAGATAAAATTCAGGAGTGAAGGTAGATTGCACCCGAGTATCTATTTTCATCCGTAAATTACAAGTGACAAACGGGGTCTTCCAGTATCACAATATAACCTAATTCTCGAGTTCATACCATGTTTCGCATTTACTGTGAGGTCTAACTAATCAACATTTCACATATTTTTTTTCAAAATTAAATTAAGTTCGAAAACTATTTAAAAATTAACAATTTTAATACATTTCATACGTATCTGCCCTTACGATTACACCACATACCGATGCGATTTTAAACATTCGGAGCATATCTCTTTAAAACGGCTTCGTGATCTTTTACCAACAGGAGTAAAGGTCTCTTGTCATGCCGCACTTTGATTACTGCGAATTTCTTTTCACTGACTCGACGGAAAAAATGAAACGTAAATTACAAGTAGCTCAGAACTCATGTATTCGTTTCATTTTTGATCTCAGGAAGTATGACCAGGTTTTACCGGGATGGTCCCTAGTATTGCTTCCCAGTTTTAAATGTAAATACGACCCTCCCAATTTTCATCTTGTATTTAAAATGGTTAGACGGAAGAGCAGACCTTAAGGTCTGAGTCTCGCCAAAATCAAGGCACTTTATTATTATTATTATTATTATTATCTCGAAAGCCATGTTTCTCTACTTGAGTTTGAAATGACTAGGAATTATGGCAGACGGCGAAAACTCTTATAAAGAATAACGTAAATCATTGTTCCGATGGTGGAGACGGGATATTGAACGTAATTTTTACCCTCCATCTTAATTTTGACCTCATTATTCATAAGGAGACAATGATTTTGCGTGTAGTTCATTAATGAAGTCGCATACTCGCTTCGAAGCTATTGGTATGATTATCTTCAAAATATTCTTAAGAAGTTGCGAAAAATTTGCCAATACTTTGGGATAACGCCAGTATTCTGATCAACGACCAATGTGCAATCTTTATCCCCATGCAACATTTTCATTCCAGGAGTTTCACATTCAAAATCAGTACTCTGTTATACATTTGGATCATATCAATGTCATTTACTATCCGAATTCTCACAAATTGAGCTTTCCCAACGTTTCAGAGAGAAATTGACACTTCCATAAAAAACATCGGTGCATTAAGTTCACAAAAATACGGAACGTAATATTTCTTCATTCGGTTGACTACACTGGGTAAAGCCATCATGATGTCATTACAATGACAACGCACAGATTTGAGTGAGTGGCGATTCTTCAGTAAAAATTGAATTTTTTTAAACCAAGGATAAACAGAATAATTTAATTTATTGCTCTCGAACAACTAAGTAATTTATCGTTTAAAAGTAACTACCGTAAAGACATACATTGTATATTATCTTTGAGTTGTCTATGAATAAGAATAATTCTGCAAGTCATGACCGATGTGGCCACGCAATATACACCCAGGGTTACGGATGACAACCTGCCGGTGACGATAAACAGCCAAGTGCGAGAGTTCGTGGAAACGCCAGAGCCGTAGGAGGTCATTTGCTTCCCGAGAAAAGAGAGAGAGAACAACCGATACTCAGACAATGGAGAACAAGGATGCACGAATGCCACATACAGCAGAAAGCAATCGAGGTATGTCAGATGATGAATGGACGAATGGCGAGTGATCCATCGAACGTCAGTGTTCACATCGCTCCTTAACTAAGTGCGCATCCGAAATGCAATCATGCAGCCGTCGAAAGCGAAAGACGTTGAGCTTTTTGAAAATAATTCACGGTTAGGTATGAATCCTATACGGTATTCGAAAGCACTCCATCACATATTTGCCCGATCTTATGCTCGATTCTAATGGCTCTCACTTGACTTTCGCTTGTAACAAATTTACAGTGTAACAACGGTGGAATATTTCTCCCGGAGCCCAATATTTGATCATTCTCATTAATAGAATCATTATAAAAAAGAAGACGAGTGATGTAGGAAACAAAGTTATTTAGCTTGTGATGACTTCTTGGTCATGAACCCTTTGTTTAATTTGTATTTTTTAGCATTTTACAGAATTTGAAATGCAGCACATGAATGAGGAAGAACTAAATTTGCTTGAGACGAGTTAATCCAGTATTTCATTCGCATAAATACTCATATACTTTTCATGCGAATGAAAGTTTATTTGAGTTATCTTAAGCAGCCCATAGTAAAACACGTTTTTAACCCTGCCGACTTAATGCCCATTGGATTTCGCAAGTCAGACTAAATATTTCTGGAGTAACGCGTAAGCCAATCTCCAAGGTCAACTGTTTCCCTAGCATCTTCTATAGCACCGCCGGAGTCACTCACAGACGGCGGTGAGTTAAAAGTCCGGCGGTCGGTCTCCCCTCCAGAAACCGATCAGTCCCTTCGGCGGAATCCGCTGCTAGCCGCCTGTAGACACGCGCACACGTGGCCCTGGGACAGGCGGCGAGCCAGGGCTGATCGGCGGAGGCGGCTGGCCCGAACTGTGCACATGGCCGCTTCCCGCCAACAAGGCGCCACGCTGTACACAAACCTTCCCTACGCTGCCAACTTCTTTCCGACACCCCCCGGCCACACAGAGTCCATCGAAATGTCGAGCTGTTGATTGAACTTCGTACTTCATTCCATTGACTGTTTTGTCAGGGCATTCAAACACCTGAACACCGCTTTTAACTCTTAAGAATTCGACGTTATTTCAATAACTCCGAGAATAACATTTCCCGAGTTTCAACGTAAAAGGAATACAGGAAAGGGAATACATTTAAAGAAGAACGCGTGAGGTCGACGAGCACGGTGTTAACCAGGCTTCAGCGACTGGTAGTGCTTCACTCATTACGAAAAAAAAGGTAGAAGTACCTCGCTTCTTTCACCAGTCTGGCGAGTGTGGGGTTGAGGAACGTAACCACACTTGAGGTCCTAAGTTTTTAATGTAATTGATTGTTTGGAGATTAAATAACGCCGGCATTGATGAATAGAAATGTGAAATAATTAATTTATGAATGAAAATTTCAATAAACGAGCATAAATAATCAAATACTCTATTCAACGGTCAGTGAACCAGTTTATAATTTAAAATAATTATTCTACGAATACCCCGACGTGAATTATAATGTCACATACTTTTAAGTAACATAATTAAAATGTTGAGGAGACTGGAAAATAACCTGCAGTTTGTTTATCCATTAAGAGCAACGTATTCATTAATGAATTTTGTACTTTTGTAACTATTAAAATATTACATCTTTAGTTTCATGATAAAGTTCGTTTGATAGTTCAATAAATCATTCTAAAATAAACAAACTTACACATACTACCGACGGAAAAATTAACTTACGCAACCTGAACTAGCCGACAATAGTTTTTGAAGAAATTGTTAACAAGTTGAATAAAATCGTAATATAATACAATTATTAGCAATAATATCCTAATATTACTTACCCCGGATTCTTTCCTCTCGTCATTTCACATAAATGCACACTTTACATCACTGAGGGTATGTACTGGACGCCACTCGTAAGAAAAGCAGAAACATTGTTCATAAAAAAATAAAACAAAAAGTAAAAAAGAAACACTGAGATAAAAGACAACACACGACTAGCCAAGTCTCGAAAGTGTCGACTGTCTACTGTCTACCGCTCAGAAAATGCTTTCACCGTTGCTCAGTTACTGGCAGCTTCGCAACTGAGCCGCTAGATCGCAGCACGTGGTCGAACGACAGGAGCGCTGCGCCAAAAACTCTCAAACTTGCGAATCGATAAAAATGCCGGAGTTTTTTTTATTTTTTTCACCAACCCTTCTTCTCATTACGACGAGAACACATTCGGCTTTAAATGTATTTACTATAAAACTGTCGTTTGAGCGATTACGTGGATATCTGGAAAATGCGTGTCCGCGCGTGTTAACCGCACAGCACACTCGCGTTACAAGAAAAAAATCTACCGGACGAGCATTAAACGGCGGGTTTCGCGTAAAAAAGAGCGCGCGGCCGGGAAACGCGACAGCGGCGCAGCGTCGAAACAGCTGTTCCGATCGGCCGCGGTTCGCGAATGGGAGCGACGTGCGTTGAGAAGTACTCGGTAGACGATTGAAGGCCGCGAGACCGGGACGACGATCGCGGGAAGCGGGAACGCGGCCGGCCGCTGCCCGGCGACAGACGTGCGCGTCCAGCGGACATATTCACTACGGAAGGCGTTGGACGACGGGCCCGGCGGTCACGGCGACGGCGAGGGCAGCGGGCGCGGCGGGGCGACGCACACCCCGCCATCACACCCCTCCACCCTCGACGCGCCCCGCTCCGTGCAACCCACTGGCGGGGTGTGCACACTCCGATCTTATTGGATAACAGCGCTCTGTCTTATTTCCATTCCATATTTTTACAAGCATGGGAATACAATTGTATACTTCTCATTATTTATTATATTCAGCAAATGGAATTTCACGCTGTACTTCAAAGTGATATTTTATTTAAGACGTTGAATCTCTAGCTTAAATTATTAATTTACTTGGAAAACCCTTTCTAGAGTTAGTAGTAGTGTTACAACATTTTTATTTATTATGTTGATGAAATATTTACATAAAAAAAAGAGTTAAGAAAAATATCATAAATAAATAATAAATTTATTTATTGTCAAAAAACAGTACAAACTGCGTATGACCACTTGGAGGACAATAAACTAATTTACTCTCCGGAAGCAAGCAAGGGACCATCCCATCAATTCCGATCAAGGGCCCTAAGGCAGAGGCGGATTCAAAAATTTCAGCAAAAGTTCCTAGATAAGATAAAAAGTTAGCTGCGAGTTATAATACTAATAGAATGTCAATATGTTTGTAATTTTAAGCAAAAAATTACATGTACAAGTTATTATCGAACTATAGATTATTCTGAGTATAGTGTTTAAAAATCAAAAGAATTGAAATAACACTAAATTCACGATTTATTGTTACAATAAACACGCCCCTAGAAAAAGCCTAGAGAACCTGTATGATAAATCCGCCTCTACCAGAAGGAAAAACGGAGAAAAACCCGGGCCAGGATGGGGCTACAGAATTTATGTACACAACCGTGCCAAAGTTGAGTACACATAAAACTAAATTAATATGAGCCATAAGACAACACAATCATGCAAGAAAATAGTTTTTGAAATTGTTATAAGTTGTTTAAAAAGTACTACAGCAATGGCGTGATAAAGTACAAGACGAATTTAACTTTTGTTAAAATCAATAAATTCTTTTACATTGTAGAAGCACTGGTGCAGGAGGTAGTTTTTAACCGCGGATTTGAACAGATTCAATTTCATAATATCTTTTATATTCTTGGGCAGGGAATTATATAGAACGATAGGGAATTATATAAAACATAGAGAGATTTATTGTAGTGAAATTTCTCAAAGCGCATTTGCAGCAACAAAGCATAACAGGTGCTATGGATAGAATTGGAGGAACTAAAATTTCATAACCAAGATATTAAAAATTCTTCTCTTGCGAAATTTATTAGCGTTTTCAGGAGTTAGATCTCCGTCTTAGATCTTACATCTCAAGAAGATAATTGTGTGTATTCAATAAAAGCATTGAGATATGAACCTGAAAACATCGCAAGAAATTGGTTCTTCGATCCCATTCTATGCCAATTTCCATTGTGTGGAACAGTTCCCGATTGCGATACGAATACTATAGATTACAGACAAAAATGCGATGTAGGAGTCTCTTTTTCGAAGAGAGCGGCGTTATGAACATAGAAAAAATACGTAAGGATAATATTTGTGATCAAATACTAATTTGAAATGCCTAAATGCAGCACAATTCCAGTATAACAAGAATTCACGAGGAGTTATTTGTAAGGGAGCTGTTTTCATAACGACGAGACATGCATTCAGAACCAGGAACAGAGTGGACTGTCCAGGGAATACAAGCGGCAATTTCCGTTTAAGTTCAGTTACGTATTATATGATTCAAAATCTTTACTTAAATTATCGACGTCTATCGGTGCGAAATTTTTTAGATCTGGTGAATGAAATATCCCTCTGTTGCTGTGCCGCGATGAATGAATGAATGAATGAATGGAGAATGGGCTGGATGAATTTGGAGAACTTGTCATTGCTGACATACGAACACTGCCACGATGGTGTAAGAGCATCATTCTGTCAAATTTTGCGAGCAGAAAAATACGCACGCACGTATGATATGACCGTGTTGAAAGTGGAATATGTATTCTCTTCACATTTGGAGAAATTATAGTTTTTGTTAAGTCTTTACAATAGAATCATAAATTTTTTTTCTCCAAATTTTGAAATGTTTAGTTCATATTCTCATTAAATTTTGAAAGTATCTTAGCGACTCCATCAATTTCCATGATGACATTTGCAGAAGAAATGGCAATGCTGTACTTGTATTTGTTTTGGGGACATAATATAAGCAGCATCCCATAAAGTATATCCTTTATAAAAGAAATTTCGGTGGCTTTTTTAGTTGCTAATTTCATGTTGATCGACAATGAATGATCCTTGTTTACTAACAAGGGAAAATTCTGCATTAGTACACGAACATTTGCTTGTAGAAATGCCTTCTCAACTAAACCATACACCCCGTTCTCATTTTCGCTCAAACTTAAATAAGTTTATTTTCATCATCAACTACTCCAAGTATTTCACTATCAGTTAGCAATATTTAAAGAATTGATAACGGCATGTATTTCTTCATATTATCATATATCTATTACAATTATTAAAATTTATTGCTAAGACTCATATATAACTATAAAAAATATATTCCATAGATATTATAAATAGTAGCAATTTCTTTATCTTTTTGTGTGGCACATGTCATATGTTCTCTGGACGCAGAAATGTTGTATCCGCCTCTGCGTTTGGGCCCTTCGATTGGAATTGTTAGGATGGCCCCTTGCTTGTTGTGGTAAAATTTATTTATCGTCATCCACGCGCAGTTTTAAAGGATCTTTTTGTCAATAAATAAATTGAAAAAATATTAACCTCTAAAGCACAGGAAATAGTTCATGTATTTTGTATTTGGTGTTACTATCGTCATAATATCACGATTTAAATGAAAATATTTTAGTGTGAATATTTTCTGTCATCGTACTAAGTTAGGAGCCTACAGTGGAGTTGTTGAAATGTTTTCGGTCTCCATTGCTAGAGCTGCAACGTTTGACATTTTTTAGAAGAATGCTAGGTGCACAGTAGACAAAGAATCTCGCGATTTCCTCCGAAAAAGACCGAGAAGAGTGTACGGCGATAGCGAGGAGAATGCAGGGAGGGACGCGAGAAGCAGCTCAACGCACAGTCATTTGCGGCAAAAACCTGTTTCGTGTAGCACTTGCGCTTTGCTGCTCTGCACCTGACGGAGGCTCAAACTGACGGCCGTCTTCTTCGGGGGGAACCGCAAACGCGAAGAAGAGCGACCGAAGTGTGTGTGTGGATAACAACCCATTCGCGGCAGGATAGGTTAATGGGTTAATATTACATCTTCATTCGTTAGAAATAGCGAGTGCATTTGACCATTCGACGGGGTTCGACGATGAAAGCAGGAGTGGAAAAAGCGTAGCTTGTGATTTCTTTGTACGATAAAAATATTAGGCATATATGTATTCTGGAAAGTTAAAAAAATCTGCTCCAATTTATTTTTATTTGTGCTCAATTTATCAGATTTATGAATGTTTGCACGCCCCAAAAATTTGGTTAAAACCCTAATGTAGTTCCTTTAATTTAACAAAAATAATTTACCTCATTTCCGCATCAGTTAATTTTTCTCCATCCGTTTTAGAAACTTTTACGTATTTGCTATTGTAAGGAAATGACTTGAATTCGTTCCAGTAATATGGCGTATAATCTAATTAAAAACGGTACTAGAAAAAGTCCTACAGTAAATAATGAATTTATCCCCAACCAGAAAGACGTAGATGCGTTTGAAAATGAAACGCATACGCCTTAAAACTTATTGAGGAAATGAGAATATTAGTGCTCATGCAATATAATTTCAATATTTCAGGTTGCAACCAAAGAAAAAGTAGAATGCTTCTGTCATATGTACGTCAACCTTAAATATACATCCTAACTAACGAACTAAACAATTTGGCAATTTTCTACTCCCATTACATATTCCTCGCTTTCGTCATGTTCTGATGCCTCTGCGTTATGAAGTGTCCCTTTCTATTATGACGAATTTTCTCCGACTAATCTCGCATTACGTTGCAGATCCGTTCTTTACATTTGTTTTCTATATTTATACCATGTGATTGTTCTTCTCAAATGATGTATTATGTTTTATTAAACACAATTTTGTTGGTATTCTAATAATATTACAACACGTACCGAACTATTTTTATTCTGAGGAGTGTGCTGAAATGTTCAATCTCCCTCTGCCTTGGGGCCCTTTATCGGATTTGATGGGATGGTCCCTTGCTTGCTTCCGGAGAGAACATTATTTTATTGTCCTCCACGGGGTCATACGCAGTTTGTGACTGCTATTTTGACAAAACATTTATTTACTTATTCATATCACTCCGCTTCTTTCCATTGACATCGTGCGTATTAACTTACATTTTCCATGGTATTCTATTTCCTTCAGTCCCATAGTCTCTCTTCCCTCGATCGATCTCCAAGCAATGCCCGCCACCAACTCTTCGCACAGAAGCAACATTCTATTTCGTGGCCCCACAATGCAGCCAATTACAGAGCCATCGACGATGGCGATTGAAAACACCCATGAACTCTTTCGCTGTCTTCTCCCGCTCGCAGCCACAAAGCGCGCTCTCCATCATTGTCATCGTTAACGCCCTCTTCCGTCGTCATCATCATTACGCCGTTGCGGAGACAATGAAGCGCGATTCGCCGCGCTCCGCGACAGCACCTCACACACCGCTGCGTTCTTCGGCGCCTGCATCGCACCCGCGTCCACCTGGCGATTGAGCGGAGGAGGCGTTTCGTTCTGCTTCATTCGGTCGCCCGCCGCTCAGCTGTTCGCCGGTGAATGAGATGCCGGAACGGGGGGAGGAGAGATAGTTCTCCGCTCACGTCGCGGATGACCGCGAACAGACGTGGAGGATTACGCTGGGAGGCGCTGCTTGCCAAACTTGTTTTCTTTGGCTGGAACGCCTATCCACGAAGAAGATGGGTAGCAAACCGAAATACGTTCGAAGTACGTGGGATTTCCGCCACGAAACCCTTTGACCGAGGTCGTGAACCTCTCAGGGTCGATCGAGGAGGTCGTTCCATATCTCGAAATATCGTAACACATGTACTTTATTCGTATTATTAGAAAAATAAAATAAACGGCGCGAAGAAATATAATCGAGTCTTTTATGTGTGTGGCCTCAGAATGAAAATCCTGCTTCATAAATACCAAAATAAATTTTCTAAGAACCGGTAAAATTAGAACTAAACATCCAAGTGTATGGTAAAAACTAACCAAGAAATGAAAGCCCCATCAACCATGGAGTCCGCCCACCACGACCTTGCTGAATCTTCCACTCATGTTTCCAGGACATACTTCTGCGGAAGCCGCAGACGACGCGCCAGCGAAGGAAGGGTGGGACCGCGAGCGGGGGTGGGACTCTAATTGGAACACGCAGCGGACATGCCCGTGGGGGCCGTTGCCGCCTCCAAGAGCGCCGGGGGCGGCTATCGATTGCCGAGGGGAACGATAAATGTGGAGTGGGCCCCGCGAGCCTTTTCATTCAATCCCCGAAGTTGCGCGTGAGCACAAGCCCCTCGTCGAGCCTCTCGCAAGGAAACAGGATTACAAGGAGATAGCGCGCGCGAACGAGATAACGCTCCACAATGTTCTCGGACGACCGCCTCTAATCGGAGGAACACAGGAAGGCGCGATTAGTTGGGTGATGATTCGATAATGATCATCATGTATTGGCTCAGAGTGACGTCCAACCCAGCTCTTCATAAAAGGCCAAAGTGGTTGGAGAATATTGTCTCATTCTGCGATCTTCGAGAGAAATTTACGAATCTTTTAGTGTTTCGGAAAATGCATCACGAATGCAGCTCGATTAAGCTTCAAAAAACTTTAAGTTCACCTATTCATAATAATTAATAATACAACGAAATGTAAGACAGGAATGTCTATAAAATTTGAAATGTCCATTTGAACTGCACAGTAAATCAAATATACTCACTCACAATCTTTAATAAATTTAATGATAATAATACATGTATAGTAAAGATGCAATTACAAATTGCATATAACCATGCGGAGTACAATTGACTAATTTACTATCCGGAAGCAAGCAAGTGACCATCCCATCAATTCCGCTCAAGGCAGAGGCGGATTTAACATTCCAGCTAAATCGCTAAATTCACATGTATAAATAACATGTTCACAGTCATCCCTACTCGAGATAAATACATGAAAAAATTCAAAGAATAAAGTGATATTAAATTTATTTCTGGGGATGACGTAAGATGTGAAATGGCAATCATCAATACGTTTATAGACTCAAGAAGCATTTTACATATTGCCTCCAAGTAATTTAAATTATATTTTTCGAAGGTGTTGCAAAAAACACTATTGTTCTGACTGGCCCGTCAATTTGTCTCAGGACATTGATTTCCGAACTGTCATGAAGTCAATCTCAAAATTAGCCAGAACTTTCCATCCTTGGACAAAGTGGAAATTGAATGGTGAAAATGACTTAAAAAATGTGGAATATTACTCAAATGAAGTAATTTAATAAATTGCGAATTCTTGATTAAATTGAATCTTTACGAAAAACCCACACAAAAGAATGACAACTTCTCCTCATTCCCAAAACCAAACCACAGTTAAAAGATCAGGAATATAATGTAGATAGGTATTTAGGAAAGGTTTTGTGGTTCTGAAATTCAGTAATATAATCTTGATCATTGACCCTACATTTAACTTACAAGACCATACGAGTAAAATATAGAAAACTAGTGTCATTTAAAAATATTATTATCCTCCATTATTTGTCTAATCGATACGATCGATTCGGAAGCTGATGGAATCCGTCTTACACTGAGTCATTTGAGTCTTTCCTTGTGCCGTACTTGGACACTATGCATTACGCTGCGCTCTGCAGATGTCATTCCAGAGTAAACCAATCCCCTAAATGGATTTCCGTTCCGTTAGTGAAACTTTTGAATGACACGAAAGCGGGGTTTGCGGTGGGTGTAGAAACCGAGCATGGTTGATTTAGACAAGGAGCGTTCGAAAAACCATCACAGCGAATGCGCGCTCACGCCAAGGGATGTCGGCAACGCAGCTCCCCCCCCCCACGTCTGCTACGTCGTTCCCTCCACTGGAGGCTGCACCCTCAAAGAAGCGCGGACAGCGCGTGACAAATGGAGTGACGATCCCGCCTCGTCGCGCTTGACGCGGGGAAATGGAGGGAGATCTTGGAGGATTATTGCTGTTTCCATAGCCTCCATTGGCATTTGCGATCGCATGTAGGATGTAACTAACGTCTCGAACATCGGTCATTCTCATAATGAGACCGAATCTGTAATCCATGAACCCTTGAGGGTAAGTAGAGGTCAGTGAAAAACAATCTAAATTCTAAAAAATTAGCAGCTTTTTGTCACGAATTTAGTATTGAAGCATCCTACGCTATCCTGCTCCAACAAAAAACAGCAATATTTGTATGAATGCTGGAATTTCAATAATAAACATAAAATAATATAGAGAATTCACGGAGAAAGTTGAGAAATAAAATGTGTCCATTAAGTTTTGGAACTACAGGTTCCGGACCTTCGCAACGATTAGACCCACTGAATTTCTGGGGTCCTCCGAAGAGAATATTTAACTTCAGAACCGATGTCAGATGAACCGAAAGGGAATGCAATATTTCGGTTCCTGTAACCATTACAGTGTTCTTCTCGACAAAGGTGAAAATAATCATGAGAGCGTGGAAGAATTCTCACAGCACATGCGTGTGGAAGAATACATTTGCTGCAGAGAAATGAGCATTTTAATAACTGAAAACTAAGAGGAGTTACAAAATTAATACGTAACAAAATATTTGAAATTACGAGAGCAGAAAAAAAAGTTCATGCATACCAAAATTAGAAAACAAAACTTGACGAGTCAGGGTCTACTAGTCAGCAATTGATCGTAGTTGAGAAGTCGTCTCCGGTACTCGCTGCAAATAGACGCAGAAGGACAGTGACTTGCTTTTCCTCTAGAAAAATTGCTTACACTGATAGTACTGCACAGCAGATTCTAGGCTTCAACGAGATTCAAACCAATTACCACTCATAAACGAGGCGCGTGCATTAGCCATTAACCCTGGGAACCCAGATCACACAATTTCTTTCTACCTTTTCCCGTTTTCTCGAAAAGATGGACAACGATATATGACTTTAAGTGAACGCGTGCTATTTTTCTCACCAGCTGATGTATATCAGGATAATAATGGTGATGAGGAAGGAAATAAAGAATGAATTAACACTCACAAACTCTCCCACCTCACTTTGGATTCGGACTCCTCATCTTCGGCGAAACCGAATTTACGCAAATATGGTTCAATTGTTGGAGCATCTCTTACCCTAACCACACTTCACACCGACCTAAACACCTCCTGGACCAATCATAACGTGGGAACCGTTGGTTTAAAAGAAACGGTAAGAAAAACTCACATTTTATTTTCTTCAAAAAACGGAGGTGGAAGATATCATTGGCTTTGGTAAATAGAAAATACTCAGATAATACGATGTTGAATAATTTAATATTATTTTCGTTACGTTCATTACCTATTTCCGTATTATATCTGGTAAACTGCGAAGCACTAAATACATAGACTCAGTTCCATTTCATCCCAAAATTCACCTATAACCACATGCCCTTCGCGTTTTTTTTTAATTCCCCCTCAATGATTTTAATTATTGTCGCTGTTACAATATCTTGATCCCACCCTTACATATGTGACGAAACAAATAGCAAGATTTTTGAGGGAGGTTTATAAGACAGAGTCATCCAAGTCTTCAATAATATTTTCAAGTCATAAATTTATTTAAGAAATTATTATATCTAGAATTATATATTATAGAAATGATCATATTTAATTCATGTCATTTTAGGGCTCCTCGCTCCATCTTACTGTCTGATACAATGTGTGAATAACATAAGTGGACATGGCTCAAATGTTGAATGTTGAGACCTATATCTTCCGACTGTGTTGCGAACGATCACGTAATTCTTGGGAACATATAAGTAATGATATTGATGTTTGTCAATAGCGCGAGAGAATGTAGAACCATTTCTCTGCTCTTAAACATCCAATGTTAAGCACAAAACATTCTTCACTGAAATTCTCCCAAATAGATTACGGTCAACGGAAAGATACATTCACATTGCGTTTGTATCTAGGAATATTTGAATTTCTAATTGAAGAAATAAAACAGGAAACAAAGATATCATACACGGATAATTTTTACAGTCGTGATAAATGAGTCTCTTCCCATTTCTTGCGTGATGAAATATAATTTTTAATGCACGCATGCGTCGCGAATAAACGAGAATTTTTCTTGTTGTTCCACGCACAGCTACGATATGAATAAAATAAATATTCCTTCGCGAAACATGATGTATTGTTGTAATGCTGTGTGAATGTTTTAATTACTGAGAAGCATGTAAAACAATCGCTTCTCCCTTAACACTTGAATTGTTTTCTTAGGTCTTCTTGTTACCCGCGTGGAAGGTTACGGCCCTTCCACTCAGGTTGTCTAATCTCTTTTTCCATTATTCAGAGAAATTAATAATGCATACATGTCGTAAACCGCATTTCGCTTACACATAAATCAGATAAAAATTGAGGACTAGACTTGTAAGGTATTCTCTCCGGTGTGAACTAACGCAATGTGGAAAGCAGATGCCCGACAAGAACAGAAGGAAAAGTCTAAGAACAATGTGAAGCAACAACTAGGCGAGGAGGACACCAAACTACGAAAGTAAATGGTGGTTCTGTAAGTTTCTATCTCCATAAATTGACGAAAATTACTTGGCATTTGTAGTTTTCGTGACATTTTGAAAAGAAAAGTAGTTAGATGTCACGTCGTAAGAGTGATATGTGGTAATGAGAGAAGCTCGTGCAATGATTTTAATTATTTTATTACTCCACAAGCGGAGATGGGAAGATGGTGTCACTCAAAACGATAAGATTATTTCTATTGTATATAGAAATGTACTCCCTGGGCCAAGATAATTTGGAGCAGGATTGGAAGATAATGGAGCTCTGCTTTTAATTATTTATTAAGTAAAATCGAAAACTAAAGATTTTTTACGGATGAGTATTACTCATTAGATTTTTTGCATTCATGTGACAATCCTGATAGTGTTCGATGTAACTACGGGACAAGGAGAAAGAGAAGATGAGGAACGTAATGGAATAATACAGTAATATTTATAACGTATACATCTGCTTGACACTGTCTCCAACGAAATATTCCTATTACTTGTTTTTGATTTGTCGCTCACAAGATTTTCCTCCAAAAAATACGTGCTGCAAATACAGACCGGTACACCTCGGAACCAAACATGGAAACTTTGATTAGTAAAAAATTTTAAAGAAATTTAAACTGTAACTTCTGGCTCTCTCAAAATTTAAGAGGTCCTTACTTAACTGCTTCACGGTCTTTCAAGGTATAGCAAACTTCATTGCTACACCTACACATTTTTAATGTACTTTGTTAAATTTAATATTCTTGTTATATTAAAAAGAATAGTAAATATTTTTAAAAGTTTATGACAAAGAGGCTCATTAATGTCAGTGTTAATTACTGCTTTGGTGGCTCAGTACGAAACTGAAGTTTACACCATGCCCGCAATACTTTTCATCTCGTAAATACCGCAGAGGGAGACATTGTGGGATGTCGCGTTGGAGAAAGGCGTCAGGAAGAGAGAGATGCGATAGGAACAATAGGAGAATTGTAAACCGAGAGGAGAAAAAGAGATGAATTGGTTTACGAAGAATAGCTCAGGTCACTAAGTACAATAGGGCCAACAATGATTTTGACACTCTAATGTGAATTGAAGGACAATAGAAGCGACGGATGAGTCTGAAGATGGAAGCGGAGAAATGTGGAAAGATTGAAGCTAAACTATCGGAATAACAAAAAGAGTAAATTTATTAATAGGAGAGTTAGAGAAATGTTAGACCCCCAGGGAAGAAGTCACTCACATATAAGCACAGATAGATCCACAAGCGATTGATATCATCTTCAGAGACAACAAAAAAGGAATCGAACCCACGGGCTTGTAGATTCGGTGCAGAGGTTACTATCGGGGAATAGGGGTGAGATTTTGGGGATTGGGAAAGAGGAAAGGGGCGAAATCGAAGCGTCAGGAACAAGGTGCAGAGTTCGGTGGCACGCTGCAAATGCAGAAAACGCACAAATAAAACAATTATGTTGACAAAAGCGAAGCAGTCGCCGTGCTCGTGACGCGTGGCGTGGGCGGAGGAAGGGGGTAGCGAGCGCGGCGCCGTCGCTGTTTTCCTTTCGCTAGATTGTCGCCACCGCTGCCACCGGTCCGAATATTGTTTCCACTGTTTCCCGTTAGCATGGCATTTCGGCGTGTCCTTATTTTGTACAGATTGCGGAGCGTCCGTGGCAGGGCGAGCTGGACGCGGAGCCGAGCCGCTGCTGCTGCTGTCTCCACCCATTGAACCACTCTAGTGAACCACTCGTCCAACCATGCACCACACACTCATGAATAAGGTTCCATTATTGGAGCAACAGTTCCCTTTGTTTATGTGGCGCGCGGTGTGTTTCTACATAGATTCCGTATTTCCTCGCTTTCCGCTCGGGTTCGTGCATTTCTCTTTTAGATGAGGCATGCGACAACATATTGCTATGAAAATGCTACGCAAATGTTGTTCCTGAATGGTGGCCTCTGAAAGACATCGGTGATGAGATCTGGTGATAGCACTGGTGAAAACTGCTCCATCTTTTTAGTCATCTCTGCACAAAAATCAACCCATTGATGGAAGCATTATTTTTTTGACCCTTTAAAGCGCTGTTTGCGTAAGTTTTTGTACTCATAATATCAACGGGAGTCATTCTCACGCTCCTCGCTTATAGATACATTCGTTTCGTAATTACATTAATAAATTGTTTTTGGAGCTATTTAACTTTAATCTGATTCGCATCAAGCGTCATACATACATCATTAGGAGAGATTCCTAATTATACATAATAAGATTGCCAGAAATTATCTTCTTTTATACTTCAATTTTCTAATTAATCAAAAGCACTATAATTAAGAATTATAAAACGTCATTATTGCCAGCCAAAGTCAATAACTCATTTAACTCGTCCTTATTAGGGACTAGCGTTGATACACGTTGCATACACAAAACCAAATAACTAAGAGACATTAAAAGCGTTTGTATTATTATAAGTCTCGTTTCATTTCCACATTGCTTTCCAATTGCTCTCGCCAACAAGCTAACATTTCCACCAGAAGATCGAGTTTTAACTAATTTTTTTTATTATAACTAGCTTGCATGCCGATACACGTGAGGATAAAATGAATATTTTGATAGATAATACGAAATTCAACGATGCTCCTTAACTGTCGAATTTGTTTTGAGCGCTTACTTGCAACGTATTTGAATTATTATATCCTATACAAGCATTTTTACTTTTCTGTCGCACAGTATATAGTTCAAAATATAGATACTTGTTCATGTAATGTATACTTGTTGCCTAATGATGAGAAACCTGACAGCTTGAAATCATCATAGAAGTTGACATTATACAAATAATATCGTTTTCTTCCATTTGCATATGTTTGATCGTTAATCCAGAAAGGGTACACAGAAGCTTAGATCATACACAAGTTCTATCACCGCTTCCACCGACCTAATCGAGTTTAATTCTCCTGTAGGAAATACGGACATTAGAAGCAAGTAATCAATATAAAATTCTCTAAAATATGAAAAATACATGAAAGAAAATGTGAAAACTCGTCTGACTAAAAAACATTAGAAATAATTTTCTTCGGCGTTATTATTTATTATTTATTTTGAGTTCCGTAGCCACAAAATTCAGCTCGTCCAAGAACTGAGACTTTCCTGACCCAAGTCTGGGGAGTTATCATTTGTGAACGGAGTAACCCCACGTCTTTCCCTATCGGCACCTGATTTCTGGACTCACTCTTCTTCCGCTTCTCCGCACTCATCCTTCCAGCCACTTCCACAATTTTTCTTGGGTTTTTGTCCGCCTCCAGCAACCAGTATGGAGCCATCCATTACACGCGAATGACACTCCCACAACCCTGTACACTAAAAAAGCTGTTTTTTACAGTTTGGTTTCTTGGCAAGGGTCCCGCGGCCGGCGGCGCCATACTCCCCTTCACCCCCGCACGCCATTTCCCCTTTCACCGACAACCCTTCCCTTCGCCTCCCCCACCCCCCACCCCGCACGTCAAAACGTCACCCCCGTCTTCTAAGACCACGCCTACACTCACGCATGGCAATTCCAATTCGAAACGAGTTTACGACAAACTGAAAGGTGTTAACATCCCAAGAACCGAGCCCTCGCTTTTACGCTGCATGAAATATGGCGACATACATTATCCCGCACATTTTTCGCTTATTATCCGAATTTAATATTCTTTATCTGTTGAAAGCAGAGCGCCCCTCCGCGTGAGAGTGTGGACGCCAATGCGAGAGTGGGAGAGAAAGCGCTGGTCAAGGGGCGGCACCCCATGCGAACGACGCGCGCCGATGACGCCAACGACATACAACGAGGGATAATTTACTGGGAAAGATATTTATTCATGAACTTAGCAACACATTTTAATTGAAAACGGCTCGAGGACGCCTTTGTGTACTAAGATGTGAAAGCAACGTATGATACCAAGATACAGTTTATTTTAAAACTATATTATTTACCATGTTGGTTAGAAGTCTGCTATTATCATATTGATAGAGTGGATACGAAATAATTATAGCTATTTTTATTAATTATGAAAATTCATATTTGTATGTACATTTATTTGTGTCTATTAATTTTCATAGTTATTAAAAATTGCTGTCGGCTGGAATGAGGTCGTATACCGATTATTATTATTATTATTATTATTATTAATACAAATTTATTATCTTGGCTCCAGTTTCGGACCCAAATCCTAGAAAGGTGTTAGACAATTTCTAGAAAAATACGTAAATAGTGTTTTTACATGAATTAACATAAAAAGTTATTGATGACTGAAAACTAATTAAATACAGAATAAGGTAAATATTAATCTTGGAGCTATAAATAATTTTCCACTTTAAATATCAACAACTAGAAAATTATAATTTCTCATTGAAAAGATGAGAACCACTGCAATGTGAAATCTTTTAGGATTTTTGATTCAACTAATGAAATGTAGGGAAGCTTAGATGTCCACAAAATAAATAAGGGGAAGTTAAATTGTTAACTGCAACAGAAACATCGCGAAAAATTGATACGATGCAACGTGAAAAGTACTGTGCAATTTGGACAGCAACATTCCATCAAAATCTACGAATCAGCAGATTTCAAGAAGAAGCAAAAAAGCATTCCATCGTGTCCCTGACACGGAACAGCGTGTGGTACGCGATCGCAGTCACACGTGCCACTCGCATTTCTCTTTGGGGGTTCCGGCGGCGCTAACGTGTGAGAAAACACGGCGCGGGTCGGGGCCGAGGCGCTCCGTTCCGCCAAGACGCAAAGAAACACAGATACAGATAACGTTAACAAGTCGCGGAAGACGGGAGTCGGGGCGCCCGGCGGCCGAACAAAGGGATCGGGGTGGGGATGACGAGGGCGAGATCTGGAGATCCAGTGTTTCCCCGGCGCGGCGCCAACGACTACAGCGCAGCGTCCCGTGAGGATTGCTTCGCGATCATCGGCGACGCCTTCCCTCCGCTCATTGATTGATTGGCTCGCGGAGAAAGAGGAGGCTGGAGGTAATGTGCCCTGCGTCAGGCGCTAGGCAATTACATCACTAAAGTACTGCACCCAGCCAGAAACGAGCGCATTTGCAATTAAGAGATTTGTCAGTTAAATAACTAATTAGGAACTTACAATCTTTTATATAAATACACACACACATTATATATATATATATATANTATAGTAAACGTCGAAAAGTAGGCAGAAATTCCTGAGTGTTGGTAGGTATTCTTTGTATAACTAAGGTCGAGTATCCTACTGTATATATAAAATTCGTCCATAATAGGTCGTAAGACTTTAATTAGTTATTTAATTTTATTATATAATAGATGTTATTAGTGTCATTCAGTTTACAGATTTCCTTCTTTTTTTACATACTTGCGTCTAAATATTTCTGTGTATTTTCACTTTAATTTCCATTATTATTGATATCATGATTATTTTTCATTATTTTATTATCATTACTACCAATTTGTTTTTTTTTGTTTTTTTTGTATTCTTAACCTGAAGGTGCTCACTACGTCAGCGAAAAAGTTTTCCCTTTAATTAATAATAATAAAGATTGGTGACACTATACCACAATATTTTCAATTTATACATCAACACTTATGAAACTTTCACTAATGTTATATGTTCTGTTTATATAAAAAATGTCACCATAAAATTAATTCATGCATTATGGAGTATTAAGTACTGCGAATCATTGATTATGCCGTTGAAATTGAAGCAATGTACTTGAATGATTATCTCTAGTTTGACAATTTGCGACAGTTTCCGTTAAATAAATTCCGTTAAATAAACCCCAAAACACTGAAGTAATGATGATATTGTGAAAACCAGAATCGAATTAAGTGAAATCGAATAACATTTTTGTGAATCTGAAAGGTGTAAAAATATTCCAAATTAAAGGTCACAATTTTTAAGAAAAAATGTATATGACTGTTTTGAAGTCTGAATTTTTATTTTCTCAAAAAAAAAATTATTTTCTCAAAGAAAGCAAAATATTGAAATATTTTAGCCCTTTTTCTTAGGTTATATGTAAAGATACGAATATAAAATAAACAAACTCATTCATTGAATGGTTTTTACAAATATTGGTGAGAATTATCAGCCTTTGGAGGATTCATTGATAACGAAACATATGTTCGTTTTCGAAGGAAGTCCTTCGGTAGTTATAGTAGTATGAGCTTGCCAGGCACTAGTCAAGAAAATCATTCATGAAAACTTTCAATAATGTAATATATTCAGTTTGCATTAAAAATTGATCTCATTAGAAAATGAGATATTGGGAAATCAATACACGCACGAAACATTCATCTTTCATTCATTTAAAATTATGATCGAAACCATGTGTTGGCCTTGATAGAAAGGTAATGTATACAAATTGTTTTACAATAAGATAATGGTGTTATATTCGGTTTTTAACTTAAATTAGAAACAATGTTATAATCAACCGAAAAATATTTATTTGCCAAAACCGGCTTTCGACAGCTTATGCTGTCTTCAGTGGCCTACAATCAAGATACAGGCATATATGTAGCTATTGGTAAAAATGGTGTTAATAATAATAATGATATTTAGTAATAATTACAAAAATTATTTTATAAATTTTAATTTAAAAATATTTTTCTATATTACTATATATATTTTTGTATTTATTACTATAAATCGTTATTATTATTAAGACCATTTTCACCAATAGCTAAATATATCCCTGTCTTGATTATAGGCCACTGAAGATGACAGCATAAGCTGTCGAAAGCCGGTTTTGGCAAATGAATAAATATCTTTCGGTTGATTATAACTTTCTTTCTAATACAAATTGTTTTGCTTCAAACCAGGGAATGATCTAAAGAGGGCATGTACCACCTGGACTCTGGACTTAGAAAAAAAGCGTAAGGAATGATTTAGAACAGATTTAAATTTCACGACATGCAGAATATTTTCAATATTATAGTTCCTATAATGTCAATTGAGAATTTTTATTTCCCTTCTTCCCAGACTCAAGTGTTTGGTGGAATTTGTCAAATCAAGTTAAAATATGTCGAGGCAGAATCAGAATGGGATGTTTTTTCTTATTAAGAACATTAATTATCATCTCATATCCAGAGTCCATAAGAAACTCTTAATATTTCCTAGTAATTAGCGTATCTTGTCATACCATTTCGAATCATCGCTACAACACAAACTCATAATAGACACATTGTTTATATCTAGGTTCAATCTATAATCATTGCTTCTCCGTCTTTTTCTGATAGCTCAATAAAAGCCTTTCCTTATGCGTTACATCGGTCTTTCTCAAGGTCAGGATAAATATGTCATAACAATATATCTTTATCACAGTAGATATTGAGGAACATCGAGTGAGGGATGTAGCAACGTCTAGAGCGATTAAACTGCGTATATGTTCTCTGATGTGTTTTATCATCGTTTCAGTTTCGCAAGTTATAGTCCCATTCATCTCAGAACGTCCTCTTAGAAAAGTGTCTTCTTAATTTCAATCGCATATGAGCTCTGAGAACTGGTCATCTAAAAGGTGCTTGTTGGACCCAAATGCTGTTGACCAGTTAACTAGAGCACGATAATCGTACCCTAGACGCTATAAAATAGCTATCAAGTTAGAACATTTTTTATTAAAGACTATTGGTCCGAATTTTTCTGGCACCACGAACCATTGAAAAATGTACTTGAGGGCGTGTAGATAGTGCACAGGTTTTATTGTCACACAAATCATTATGGTAGAAATTCCACGAAGATGAAACGTTTTTCACATTAGTAAATTAGTAGGTAATCATAAATTCGTAGGTATATAGAAATAAAATAAATTTTGTAATATGAATGCAAAAATACCTGTTCATACAAACTGCCAGTTTAAGTTCATTTACAAACACTATTTCCTAATTTTTTTCGCAGGACATAAATGGTAGCGTAAGAGTTACAAGAGCACATCCACGCCCACATACAATTATGACTTCGTGCCAAATAAACTAGAGTTTGTGACGTACCGGATTTCCAAAAATGTCACTATTTCATTTGATTGATTGGAATTGCTGCGTCAAAATCAGACTGGTTCAGGCAAGGAATACTAACAAAATATTTGTCGGAGCATTTGATAAATATTCTTTATCTTCTTTACCCCGTGCCTGAAAAAGTCCAACAAGTATGTTGACAATATTTTGCAATCCACAATTTTGTTAAGATTCCTTTTCTGAGACTGCTTGAGGAAACTAATAACCAGAGGAAAGAACTTTTGAAAAGAAACAAGAAATTTATCTCTCTTTGACATCGGGTTTCCTTTTCTTATATTTGTCTTCGGCTAAGCTCTAAAAAACTAATGACGTCTTATTTTAAACTTTTTAAAAAAATCCTAATAAAAAACGGAAACGAGATGACAAAGAGATTTAATTTTACTCCCGTTAACATCGTACCAGAAGTAAAATAAACAAACAAGACTTCTCCAACGTTCTTTTTCTCATACAATAGAAAATTTTATCAGAGATCCTCTGTTGAAGATAATTCACATTCGACGTCTACTTTCCAGGTTCGTGTCTGGAAAGGTCTCGAAGCATCCGGCCATCTCCCGAAACCTGTAGATCACAGTTCGTGAGGCGTGGCCGTGGCGAAAGAGATGCTTCTAGAAAATGCGCTGTGAATGTCAGCGGGTGACGCGATGGATTCTGCACTGCGAGTCGGAGCAGCGGTTCGACTTTGTTTCCTGACGCTGAAGATCGCCTTACAGCAAGCAACCGGACCCAATGAGGTCTTTGAAAGATTGGATGGCTAGATGCATGATGGAACTTTGGGCTGTCTATGAAGGTTTGGCGCGGAGTAAGACCGGTTCAGGGTTTACGACATTTGACAGTTCCGTGACTCCGCGACACCTGGATGGTCATCGGTATTATAAGAAATAATCATTCATCGGCAATATAATGGTAAATCGGTAAAGTAAGAATTCACTTATTAAAGTTGAAAACATTTTTATAATGACTAATTCCGAGCGTTGCTTGGTCTCCTAGTAAAATAATACTAAAAGTTTTTAAAAATTATTTTTATTGGGGTTTTAGGGCTCGCCGACATCTGGATCATTATAGCCCTCCAAGAAACAATATATAACCAGTTTTGTTTTTTAATATATTTTAACATAAATTACAATAAATTAACAAATAAAATTAATATCAAATTAGTTATGAAAAACGATCTATAAATTCATTTACTTAAAATTGAATGAAAATTATTTTTATAATGAATAAATCTGAGCGCAGCTCGCTCCCCTGATATTTTTCATTAAAACCGGTATCCACCAGAAAATTGTTTCATTCAGCGAGATTTACGTGAAAGATCAAGCAATCTAGGATATTTTATACACTTAAGTTTTCAATATTTTAAATAGTAAGTTAAAAAATTCTTTTGATCCTCGTCATTCGTCGCCACAAAATACGAAACAGATATAATAATGTGACACAATACATTTAATGTCTTCTTATACGTCTAACCGAATCAGTGTTATTCCTGCAGTAAATCCTGAAAAAACATCGATTCTCCCAAACTTTTCTATATATATTACGATAAAGTAATTATGTAATTAGAATACCGTGCGAGGGCATATAAGATAATTCGCTAGCAGATAAAATGCACAGTGAAAGGATGTACTCTGAAGTATTAGTCTAGTGCATGTGTTCAAAGCGAATAGAATCGGAGGGAGAGGGGATGATGGGTATAGAAACAATATTGCGTCTGTTGTTCTCGGCGCAATTCGCACTTTCCCAGGGCACTTGAAGAAACATCTCCATCGCCGCCGAAGAAAAACATCGGACTCCAAAGTGGTAGAGAGAGCTCTTTTCGGAAGATCATTCTCCTTCAGAAAATCAGTTTGCCGTTTATGGACGTGGATTGCGTCCACATATATCCGAATGGGACCTATAACCTCTTGGATGTGTTAAAATAATTATATAATAATGGGTTATTTAATAAGGCCGCTATTACACGGTCATATTTCTATGTCATATCTATGATCAAAGATATGATCAAAGGTTCTCTCAACGAGAACCTATGTCATAAATATATGATCATAGTTCAACAACGATCAAAGCTTGTGCATTACACGGTCATATTTTTGATCATATAATTCGGATCATAGGTATATGGTATATAAATATGACCGTGTAATACCGGCCTAAGTGGTCAATTCAGCGTAGAAGAACTCACATTCCATCAGAGGAAAGCTCCGACGCCCAGACGTTTTTAACAATATACCCGTGAGACAACTCAAAACACTATAGTCTAATTGTCTTCTGGGATATTCTACGAAGTTCATTTTTAAACAGAGAAATTTTAGTTGTGCCAGCTTTTAAGTGAATTTATAGTATGCCAGGAAGTCATAGTGAATTGGGTCTAGTGAACATTGATAAGAATCGCCAAATTTCTAGTTGCGGTTGCGCGGTACGTGAAGTGTATGCGTAAAAGGAAGGTGGTGTAAGAAGTGAGCACAACAAATAAACAACTTTGAGAAGTGCATTTCCCATCTCGTGGAATCCAACGGCCTCGGTGCGATTGGCAGCGGGAGAAGGAAAATGGGAGGCGGGAATGCTCCGGTGGGGGCGGGAAGGTATTGCGGCAGCGCGACGCACCATTGCCTCGCCGTTGACCATCGCGAGAAAAACTGCCAGAAAATTCGTGTGGCGGCCGCTGCGGCGTGCCCTATTCGGCATGTGATTCTTTCTCCCCGCTTCAAATTGATTCCGACGTTTTTGCAACTCCACTTGCGAACAACCGCCACCTGGCGTCGGGTGTTATGGAGTCGAGGAGCACTTCCACCACATTCTTTCTTCGCGACGGAATACAGGGACCGTGATTCATTGATAGCGGACGCAGATACGTTCGTTCCTGCGGGCCGCGGAATAGTTCTCTGAATTTGGAAAAAATATGATAACCTTCAGTCAGGTGAGAATGGCGACGAGTCGGGAATCTAACTCGGGACTCATGCCTTGATCGCAGGAGTGTTAACCACTACACCACCCGTCGCAGGAGTGTTACCCACTACACCACCCGTTCGTCTCCGACAACTGTGCACTCAGTCCCGAATGACCTGAGACTCGTCCCCTTACAGGAGATGAGTGAACCAGGAGGCACACTATGCTGTGTGCACTTAATTATCGGTTTCACACGTACCTACGTGTTAAGGTTCGATATGTACTTATTTCTTCCGTGTACCCTAAATGTGGAGAAGATGTATGATAACTTTTGGTCAGGTGAAAATGGCGACGAGCCGGGAATCGAACCCGGCACTCATGCTTTGATCGCCATTTCAACCTAGACCTCGGATCGGATCCCAGATTGTTTCCAATCTATCCGATATTGGAAGAAATAAAAATAAACATAACATACGTATGTGTATATTGTTCATCGTTTTCGATCTGCAGTTAAGTTGGTGCACCGCAAAGGATGTATTAATGTATAGCGACGAAGCGGACGAACTAATGACTGAAGTCACATTTTGCGCCTCTCATCGCCTCATTTAATCTGTCATTAGTTTAAAAACTTTTATTTATGACGGACGAACACTCTCCCCGCCAACCAATATACTACTANCATTAGTTTAAAAACTTTTATTTATGACGGACGAACACTCTCCCCGCCAACCAATATACTACTACGGATAAATATTGTGTAAATGAATTTATAATACATATTCAAATACCCAATATTTCATTACATTTTTATGCCGTAGTGGCTCCCTGAGATAGAGATGAACAACGGTACTGCAACCCTTCATCGTGAGGGTGTCAAGGATTAACATTAGTAAATGTTAGGAACTATGTACTTTTCTGTCTGAAAAGAAATGCTTACGTAATCAAATTTTTAAAATTTGATCAAACATGAAATCCGATTCTTCTTTACTGAAGGATTATTATAAATTCTGAATGATAAAAATCGATAGTTAAAAGTAAATTTTCCCTTTCAATATGTACCACTAAGGGAGAGTGAGCATTTAATCAACCATTAGAGTTTTTATCAAATAAATTATTAAGAAAAATTGACAAAGAAATACAAAATCCTGTTTGTTAAAAATTAATTGATTAAAATAGTAAGATACTCAATATAAATCCAAAGGTATATTACTGAATATCAGATCGTTTTAAAGAAGGTTCACCTTCATTTAATTGTCAGTAATACTGAATGTTCGTAGAAAATTTGAAACTGAATTTTTTTAGTGTAATCAGATAATTATTTTTTCTTTACTTGGATTTATCATGTTCTGATTTAAATTATACTTTAAATATATTGTGAATGCTTTTCTTTTCTCTTTAAACTATGCGCGAACTGCAAAAATTGTATGTTTACAATTTAATTTTTGTAATATTTTTCACTGGTAATGTTGGAGTGTAACGTATATTTCATATCATGAGTTATGTGTGAAATTTTAAATTACAATGTGAGCATGTAATCACTGTTCTATAGTGTCAATTATGTTTCATCCGGTATTTCACTTTGAACCGATGGGTGCTCATAATGTATTAATAGACAAAGGCAATTTATATTCTAATTTCGTGGTTTGGAATGAGGGTGGAAAAAAGAAACAAATCACAAAAGTATTACTGTCTTTTGTCACAACAAAATATTTTCTTAGCGACGGAAAAAAATTTCACTTATCTCGGATCGTAACTGTCCTTTTCAATTCTTCTTCAAATTCTTTCCAACTCTCTCTCCGAACACATCCTGGTTAGCGCGGGAACGACTGAGATGGTGAACATGAGCGAGACTTAATCCACGAGTTCTCAAGAATAACTAATCGTGCTGTAAAGGACAAATGAAACAGTTCCAGAAAATAATTACTATGTGACATCAGCCGTTTTTTTCTGTTACTACGTGTTCTTCCAAGCAAATAGAAGAGGATAAGTAACAAACTGTTGGTTCCTGGTTAGATTCTTTAAACAATGATTGATACATCTTTATTTATTTTCTGTCTCCTAAAAACGTGTCAAATATACAGCAGTTGAATATTCTGATAAAAAGGAGGTGAGAATGTACGATATTGATATCCTACACTATATTTTAACTGATCCATCACTAAAATAGAAGCATTTTCATTCACAACAAAATACTAAATTGAAATGAAACTATCTCCCTGTAATTTGCAAGAAACTATACAATGTATGCAATTAAATTAGGTGGAAAACGTGAAAAAAACTCGCATGGACTAACATAAAAACTCAACTGGAATATTAGCAACATAGCATATTTACACACCTATCATTGTGCGTACGTAATAACCACTGTTGTATTGCCACTTTTTTAGTCTGCACTTCGGGATGACGTATTGAGTACTGCGCGTTCTGAATTTCAGTTCGTATGGAGGTGACAGTTGAAATGGCGGTGGCGTTGACTGTCTCGCCTCTCACCGACGAAGCCGTCTGCTTCCTCTGCGCCGTCTAATAAAGTGGCGCACAACAGTAGTACTTTCTCGCGTCGGCAACATAAACGCCACGGCGGCGCCTTATTTGCATGCGTTGCGCCACGTCGCAAGACGCCGTCGCTGCGTTCGCTGCCCCGCGGCTCCACCAGACTCAGCGAACTTTCATCAGCCTGGGATGCTGGAGCTTCAACAGCGACTAAACATTCCGATAACTACTGGCGAGTATACTGAAAAATCGACCCCGCATAAGTTTACGTACTATAACTCAAAACATCAATTATTTTATAAAAAGTTAATTTCCGACGTGGTACCTCAGTTGGCGTGGGTGCTGGGTACGGATCCCGGTTGTTTTCAACATATATCGTACCCTTGAAAGGTGAGAGGAAATAAGCATCCGAGTCACCCTCATCTTCATTATTACTTTAACGTATCCCAACAGGGTCTTTCGGGGTTGTGGTGGTACTAAATATTTTCAGCTTAAAGATGAAATAAGAAATTGACTTTAACAAGAGAGGAACTCCTATTCGTGACTCATGCTAGAGATCTCGGTCAAACCTGCTCGCGATGAATTCTCGATCCGAAGGTCGGTTTTCTCCATGTAGAGCACGGAGTTCGTATAAGCATTAATTAACTAGTAATAAATGGTAATGATTGAAACAAGTGAAAATGACATAAGGAAAACTGATGTCGAATGTGTGTTTTAACTAAATCCACGCCTTAAAATGGATACCTTAAGCGTATATTCAAACAATGACCAATTCTGCAAAGTATGTTTTAGAAATATAGAAACGGATCTACGTAATATTTCGTATATCATCCTTTGGACACTTTACGACAAGAGGACGAAAACCGAGGATGCTGAGTAAATATTTTAGTAGATATTCTATGCCTTGACATAACGAATAAAAACAATTCTGAAAGAATGTTCGAAAAAAGAGTAATTTAGTTTACTCACAAAACAACGTATTAAATATGTTAGGTAACAATAAAGCTCTATGAATACATCTGTCATTTTAGCAAATAGTCGATGAAATGGGAAATAATCAATGTTAGGAATAACATTTGATGGAAATTAGGTAACTCGCATCCCAAAACATGTTGCTGATAATTACCGAGTAAAACTAGATACCCGAAATGAAATAAGATCCACATTTTTTAGACAATTTTCTTACTCTCACGATTTTCTGTGTCGAGACCACTGCCACCAATACGTGATCGTAGTCCATTGGAGCGTAGAGCTATCCCCGAGAATCTGCCTCTGCTCAGCGCTTCAAGAGGCGGAAGCGAAGGCATGACAAGTGAGAGAACAACAATTGCGCACTGAGGGGAGTGGCCACCAGGCGACTTAATGGCGCACATCGACGAGGCGCTTCTTCATGGATTAGCAGAAGAACTAATGAAGCTTCAGCTCTAGTCACTCATTATAATACGCAGCGAGACAGGATGAGCACGTTGCTGAGCTTGTAGAGCACCAGCTCTTCCTCGCATTTCCAGATGATTTACTGCTACAGATGAAGTATTCTAATGTCGAGATATATTAACTACAATACTCGTTCATTTTGCTCACTTACATCAGTATCTGTCAGTTTTATCGTATTGAAACGTTACAATATATATAGGCACAATCATACATTTCCCGGATTTGGTCCCAAGTCTTTTAAAGTAGTATACCTTAGTAAAAATAAAAATACCCAACACATCTCCAAGTCATTTCAAGTGAACTATTGTAAGAAGCAAAATTAATTTACCTATCTCCTTACACAAAAAACTCAAATGGAAAAATATCAGCGAATTTGTTCCATCTCTAAATTTTTCCGCTTATAAATTTCTCCTATGTATATTTATTTTTATTGGGAGACGCAGTAGAATGAATAAAGTTGACGCACCTTGCGTTTTTGTGTTGGTCTCGCCGAAGTACATTTCCTGATTGGAAGAAGTAACCCACAACCGCGGGGCGCAACTCGTGCTCCCGTTCTGTTACAAGCTCCAATATAAGGCGTTAATGTGGTGGAGGCGTATGTCGCACATTTAAAGCAGATGATGTGAATTATCTCAGGTGGCAAATGGCATACGTACGTTACCAGAAGATGTAAATGATTATTTATTGACGAGATTTAAGAAACGATATTAGTAAGAATTCACGCATGTTGGTAATTTTACTGAAACTTTATTTTACTTTCACATAGATATGATCCAATCTGTCCGTGATTATTTTTCAGAAGACATAATGATGTCATTACGTACGTATTTTTGTTTGAGCAACAATCATTCATTCCAAGTTATTTTACTCAATATTATCTGAATCAAGTGACTCTTAGCCACAGGATTCTTAAATACGGCTACACATAAGTAGCCGTATAACAATATAAATGAGAAGCTATATAACACAATAGTAACCTATATACGATTTCATTGAAACACGTTCGCAAAATCACCCTCAAATTTTGAAGCGCCATAAAACTGTTTCTGCTAACCTCACTATTAACAGCGTTGCTGCGGACGATCATGAAGACATATGAATACTAACGAAAGACACGGTCTACCGCAATGCATCTCCTGATTTCTTCATTCCTCCGAAGGAAGAATTCACATTGTAAATGTAATTATACCGCCATTATAAGCCTCGAACGAAGACATAAACTGGAGGGCAGATAATATTCCATGAGACAGATGGAAGAGCGATATCACTTCCAGGAATCAGGGAGACGTTGCCGCAGCCTGTGCGCAAGAAGCGAGCGGTGCACTTTGGCGACTCGTTAGGTCGCTGTGTCTGTCAAGCCGATGGACAGCAGTCGCGCCTCTTCGCCTCTTAACGGCCGGTGGCACGGCCTCTCGGCGGCGGGCCGGGGGCGGGAACGGGCCGGCGGCGACCGCTGGGCGGTCACACAGCTCAAATACCAACAAACGAAATGTTGATGGGAGCACCGCGCAATCCATCTATCAATCAAAGCAACCCGGCTGCCAGACAAAGCGAAGCGTCGACCGCGTGATGTTTTTCAATGAAGCAGCTCGACCTGGCACGCCGAAGGGAGGAGGAGGCAATGGCCTCGGGGGCAGCGGCTACCTGAGCGAAGCCACGAGTGGCGTAATAAACCCCTTCCCACCCTTTCGATTCGCCCCCCCCCCCACTTCCACTGCTGCCCACTCGGCGAGGAAAATGACTGTGGCGATCTCCGCGCTAATAGAAGCGGGATGACGCCGCAAGGTTGCGGGGGCGGAGACGGAGAAAGGGAGCGGTGGTGTTGAAGAAGATCTCAAGAGAAAGACGTGGGATGCGGCGGAAAGGGAATAATCGGAAGCAGGTCTTCTACTGCGCTCAAAGAACTCAAGTGGGAATCTTAATCAAGAAATCTGGGCAAAGTCGGGACGAAAAGAATTCTTGGTACAAAATAACGATTCCATAAAAAATATTTCCAAGAAATCCGAGAAAATAATAAACAGTGTTGACGAAAAGAAAATTACGAACTTTCATTCCAGCCGTAATCTTGTGATTATTAGTCAAGCGTGTTATCTTCTACACTACCGAGACCTCTTATAGAAATTTTTCATCTATAGAAGTTGCGCGGAACATTAAAATTCAGCCTAAAAATTAACATCGCATTTAAACACTCTCATTGTGTGTAAAACATGTGAGATAGAAACTCGTAAGGACAATCACAAAAACTCAACTGGAATATTAGATACATAACAGTTCGCGAGCGCTAACTACCTGGTACATCTTGGTGAATTTTGCTGAACATTCCAATGGGTTATCACATTTTCTGGGCATTTTGTCCACAGAATGTTACCCAGATACATTTATTTGTTTTCTCTTATGCTATCTCTGCCCCAAACAATGCCAATACATTTTCCCCGGAACATTCTGCTTCAGTAAATCCACAACTAGAGGTATACATGCATCCGATTGCCACTAACGACTTCAAACTCTATTTTGCAAAGATTTCGCATGTTTCTCTGTGTAGCGTCACATCATTCAATTTTTTCAGCTAAATTAACCGAAATATCTCTGTAGGCCATGACCGTGTTATTATAAAAGTGAATTTTAATCAATGTCTTCAAAATCAAACCAACAAGTTAAAGATTAAAAGATGAGAAGAGAAAATTGTAAAATGTACTAGCAAGAGAGCACCACATCTGTGAGTGCGCTTTGACATATTCCAAGACATCCTGATTCATTTCCTTCATTAGGACGGAATAATGAATTCCCACGTAATTCATGCCGTGTTTACAGTAACGATGGTAATAAAGCCAACAAATACAGTAATATCCCTTATTAACGTCATCGTCATCATCAAGAGGACTGGGTCGCGGCGTGAGAGGTGCATTCTGTGCGTCCAATGAGCGCGAGGGGTTCTGGTATGAGGATATACAGTGGGCTCCGTTCAAATTCAAGGGATACTTTTCTTCGAACAATTTTTACGACTATGTGAACTTGTGATTGGCTCTCTGTGCATAACATTATGTTGTAAATACCACAATAATGGGAATAATTAGATATGAGCGAAATATCATGACTTCACTATTCTAATGGGAATTTGGGTCGTGAGTGAGTCACCTTTAATCACTGAATGTGAACGACTGCAGCAAACATTCTCTTATTCATTTAATATTCATGTTTTTTAGTTGTGCACAGGTTTTTAAACTCATTACGCATTACAGAATTTTCCTTAATTAAGCTCCACGAAACACCAAGTTACAGGTAGATCTGCTGTCAGGGAACTAAATATATTGAGCGTCTAAATTTGTGGAAATGAATGCAATTATATCGATTGTAACTTTTGAAACACATCTTACCCTGCCATTTAAGCAATTCGTAGACATTTCAGTGTTTGTATGAAATACATTGTCTCTTATGAAAAAGTATCTTCCGAATATTTTAAATAGTTTGATATTTTTTAAACTGTCGTAGAAAGTCAATATTAATATTTAAAATACTTTTTTAGAAAGTTCACCGGAAATTCCGACGAGACTCAACTTTTCTGTAGTATTTTAATCGCAGTTGTAGTCTCGAAGAGCTGTCCCTGTCATTGCTTAGACGAGTTAGTTGCAAATTTATTTGCTAGTATAGTTGCTAAGTAACTACTTACGATAAATGAGATCGTTACTATGAGTTATTATTATTATTTATGAAACTAATGTAAAATTCATGAAACTATTATTGACTATTTATGAAACTAACCCACCATCTCTCCTTCCTAATTCCCTTACCCAAGTTCAATGGTTAGGTGGAATAACAGGCCTCATGGCCTGTACCTCTCCAAAAGGTATAAAATAAATAAATAAAACAAATACATAATGTACAAAGCAATTTAAGTATAAACAAAGAAGTTAGTTGCGTGACAGAACTATTGTGGCCATAACCCGAAGCAACTTTCGCCCCTCCACCCCGCGAATGCGTCCCACTGTTCCGCTGATGAGGACGCAGGGCGCGCGGTGCTCTCGCCGGCCTGCGTGTGTCTGCGCCGCAGGGCTTCCGGCGGCGGCAGCGGCGTTGCCCCGCGCGCGACGACGCGCTGCGCCGTGGCGAGACGGAGTGGCGGCGAGGCTCTAGAGGGACGGAGGGGACAGCAGCCGCGTCCGATGTTCCACAGATGTACCGCCCGCAGCGCGCAATAACGTCGACGACGCTTCGGATTTCGGAGGTAACGGCAACTGGACCCGCGCCGAGATTGAGGAAATGTCCCCCGTGTCTCGGCGAGGCGCTACATTTTTATATTATTCGACATCGGCGCTCAGAAATGGATCCTGGACTTCTGTATTTTTAGACTGCGCTCGAGGCGGTGACAGGAGGGGGAGAAGAGGCTAGAGAGATGGAGGGGGGCGGAGGCTGAGGGAGCACCCCGGCTGCAACGAGGTCCCACGCTACTACTGCCACAGCTGCATCGACCCTCCGAGTGCACGGATGACGTTACACTATTAAAAGGGCATTATACGACAAACGCGTGGAGCTTTCTTGTTTCAGCTATTCCAAAGCTTCATTACGATCGTCCTCTTCACACAACCAAATTAATCTTAGAACGGGGAGAGAGCGTCAATTACGCCGCGAAGGCTGAAAGAAAGAAAGATGATACTGCAAAGAGTGATGAAAGGATGGGAGAGCTCCTCCCTCTCGAAGTTAATCAAAACAATCTTCCCTCAGAATACGTAATTTTGTATCAGCCTGCGACGTCAGAGTATCTACTAATTTCAATGGTGCATTTGATATCCATGTGATATGTTTATGCTACTTGGCTACTTGGTTCTTTCCGAGTGACATTTGCTAATTTCGCGATAACTGATCGCAACCTTTGAAGATAAAGTAAGCACTTGAATCGAGGTACACGGCTGAGAGTCCGCCAAGTCTGAGTCGGTGGGCCACAGCCGGAAGGGAATGTTTCGACCTTCAGAAATGTAGAGAACTGAAATTTGTACGATCGCATGATCTCTATGCACTTCGCCGAATCCATTCATTTATTTACCGGCTCCTAATCCTCAAACGTCGCCAACTCAACGAAGTCAATTTTCGGAAATATCGCCCGACTCATTTGTTATCAAAAGTCACAGCTAATTATATTAACTTCAAGAAGATGGGCATAATAATAGGTCTTGAGACCACTTACAAAGGGAAAACAAAAAGTTAGAAAATTAATATTTTGGACCCTAAAATGTGGGAGGTAGGGGTAAATTTAGCACGGAACTCCGCTATTAAATTAGAACAAAATAGGTAGTTCATACGTTACAAAAGACACGAAATCTGATCAATAACATTCCTAAAAAGGTTGAGTACGAGTAGCAAAATAAACATGAAAAGTTATCATACTCGCGGAGATACGTATAAATTATTATTTATTTATGAATATTGTGACAATGTTGTATATTGATTCTGTTCTTCGTTTTGTTACTTATTACAAACATGACATGAATAAAATTTTTAATGTTACTAGAATACTTCCTTACTCACGTAAACACTTGAAAGAGTTCAAAAATCTTGCTGAATATTTCTTTATACACGCATCCATCCAAATCCCTCCGTAAAGCTATGAATCTATTATTTCAAAAATTAACGGAAGGATTAAAAACGTATTTAATATCTATTTCGATAAATAAATAAATAATTTTGTTTTACGTTAATTTACATTTAATATTTGTTAGTTCTTTTTCATTCTTCCCAAATGTCGAACTTAACTACCTGTCTTGAATGACTTTGGTCTATTAAGCGGCGTGAGACGCCTAGGCGCACTATGCCTTGCGAATCGTTCGCAGATTTTATAGAAGAGATTGAAATATACACTTACCCAACATATTGCTAGATACAAAGAAGTTGTTCAAACACATCTCGAGCCCCTGGTCGACCGCTCCTCCTCACTGAACAAAATGGACTGTCTGCGACTGTAAACTGTCTTCTGGCCGTGCACAAATGAAGAAGACGTTATTTACGATCATATGAAGGTACTTTGTATACAGCACGACATCCATTGCAGAAGCCCTGGAGACCCGGCACGAAACGCAGGGGCTTAATGCTACCTCAGAGGCTGTGCACGGGTACTTTTCGTAAGCGCACGGCTCACCGTACGTCGAGGCAAAACCTCCGAGAATTGTGGGTAAGGTAGAAAATGATTACAGTTACTAGTATAGTCAAAATATTTTATGAAAACATCGAAACACCTTCGTAAAGATATTTGAAAGGTCAAATATGAAACTGTTAAAACAAACAAAACACAAAGTGAAGCATTACACTCATAGTTTAGGTTCTATTTTTGTAAATTAAAACTTCACTAACATTATTTTACGTTAACATATTAAATCATGTTTATTCTTTCCAAACAACCAGTTTTTCTATCCGCCAGATTTCTGGTACGAATTAATTCAATCGCATTTTTTCGTTGAGAAGGCGAAACTTTAAACCATGTATTTTTTAGTTTTCCGTCCATCCAAAAGAGAAGGTATATTTTTCGAAACGGACGTACGTTGGGGGAGGGGGTGATGTTTTCATCAGAGCGAGGATTCCACTACATGTTCTAGAAAAATTACCATTTACACAGAGATGTTAAACTTTATCAATGCATAGTCCGGGTCATACGTTCACATTATTAAATATGTAAAATTTCATCAGAAAATCAATTACAAATTGATGTCTCGAGCAACTTGGCACAGAGAAAATAATGATTTATTTAATAGTATATTAAAGAAATACGTTTAAAAACTGATAGATTTTAGAGTAATTAAAGCACGTCAGTCTTGAGACGGATTACTGACCAATATTTTCCTTGGAGAAAGTTGATGAAGATGTGCTCGTTGATCTCTCGATTCACAGCACAATAAATAGACAAATTTTAACAACTTGGGAAGAGTCAGAAATAATACATAATAACAATTACATGGTTCTTAATGGAACATGAGATACAAGTACCGTGCAACAATTGGGTTCCAGTCAAGTAACTGCGTTGTCAGTGTCACCTACAATTTGAAGAGGCTTAATATAATAGCATTTTTGCCATGAAGAGAAATGTACTTAGGGAATGTCATCTAATAGTTTCCGTGACAAATGACTGGTTAATACACATTACAAATCGAAATCGTGTCTTCTGTGTCTATAAAAAATGAAGGAGTCGTCCTTGCTGTACAGCTCTCGGTTTTGACCACAGATTCGAAAGAGAATGACAGATGGAGTAGCATGGAAAAGAAATGAAAAGCATAATATGAAAATTTAAAAGTATTAAAAATCAATATACTACCGAAGAAACCTTATTCATTCCATCTCTTTGTTTGTATAACTTGATCTCAGCAAATAAAACCTTAATACATGGTGTCTGTAAAATTATTAACTTTAATCTCATTCGCATTAATATGCGAATCGAACTTCAATAAAAATAGTTCAAGAAAAGTAATAATAGGAGTAATAAAACAGGGGATAAGATGGTATAATAATAGTAATATTTGGAGTACAATATGAGATTCAACGCGTTACACATATTCAATGACTTAAAATGCCAGGTCCCATGAGTCAAACAAGAACCTATGTCCACAACATGTGGTAGTTCATATTGTGTGATAAAAAACGCGTAGGCCGCGCACGCATTCGCAACGGCCGACCATTGTCGTTTTGTATGTTTTTTCCTCGAAATACACTGGGTTGGCATGAAAATGTTGGGCGATATTTAAGAATCCAATAGCAATGCAATAGGATTTTTAAGGATGCAATACGAAATAGTATCAAATATTTGTAAATAACATATCAGCCCTCTTCTTCTTAAATGATAATCGAAGTTGGAAACTTAAAATTTGATATTTGATGTTCTGTAGACAAATTTTTCCTATCGCAGAATTTTCCTATCCCATAATTTCAGCAAGTGGTCAACAGTAAACTGCCCCCGCCCATATTTTAACTTCCCTTTTCTCTGTACCTATACTCTTACATCAATGGATCTCCTTCTAAAATCTTTCTTACGGGCAATTCTCTTGTGCGTCTGAAGAATCTTCGGGAAACCATCAGATTCATCTAGTCACATTACTTATGCCAACCACGTTCTCCGCGAATCGTCTCAACCCACTCCTTTGCGCTCAATTTTAAACGCACGAAGAATTCTTTAATTTTCTTTCAACTTTGCGGCGAGAAAAGAGGCATGCCTAGACACAGCGTGCAATAGAAATCTGCACCGACGCAATAGTTTTGCGACACACCAGACGCTCCCACCGCCACCGAACGAATTTCTTAAGATGTAGCATAATAATTCACTCTTTTTATTAGCGAAATAAATGGCGCCGCGAGGTACCTGTTGATTCGACAAAAACCAAACCACTACCATTGATCAATGTCAACAAAGATAAACTGTGTTCGGTTTGAAAAAGATGAAAGGATGCAGGGGAGCGGCGTTGTGGAAGAGACACTGGCCCTTGGAGTCGCACTCGATCGTCTACTGTCCTCGCCCCACCCCCTCGGGCTCCGCGCCCTTGAACTTTCTCAGCCGGGGAAGACAAGTGGAACTATTCTTCCCCGCCTCCATTTCCTGCTCCACAACTTCGTCCATAGTCAATCGTTCTCACTGGAGACGTGTAGCCCCTTCCGAGTCGTATTTTCCTTATCACCGAGCAGCTGTCCACTACGATTAATCTCTAATGACCTCGATGTTGACGAGCCCTAAAGCCCCAACCAAAAAAAACTACGATTAAGCTATACATTTACTAAGAAAATTAATATTCACAAAAGTATCCATCTCAGGAACAGTACACAAGCACTTCGATCTCCCTGTCACACTTCCTGCTGTCCATGGCTAAACTTAACCACGAGCTCGGAAGCAATAAGCAGCCAATCCCGCTGCATGGGTCATATCCGAAAGTCAACCACTTCTTTGCTTGGCGTCGTCCTTCATTCGTCGTTTGATGGGCGATCACTTCCCCTCCTCCGTATTCGCTGTCATTGTCTCGCTGGCGTTGAAGGACTCGCAGGTTTTAAGTGCCAGTCAATGCCAGGTCGCCGGCGGTGCGTACCATGGCTGGACGAGGGAATGTCATCTCATGCCCATATACCAATGCTCGTATTTCAAACCCGGATTCAATTGTCTCCGAAATAAACGGTATGTGCAGACATCTAAAGCAGCGACGTAAATAATTCTCGTACGAAGTTCCTCAAAGGAGTCATTAGAGAAAACTGAAAAAAAAAAATTAAAGGGAGTGAAATTCGCCACCATATTTCTTCGAACAGTTAAACTCCCCCTATGGTCCGCACTCATTAAATATTCTACGATGGCCCGAATCTGGCGGTCGCTGGACGTCTCGGTTCGCCAACCAGAGGGACGGATTCTTTTCTAATGAACCTTTGGCCGGTCGGCTGCGGAACTGCGCTGCCGTCTCTGCCCGCCGCAGCGTCGTGAGTAGGGAGGGGGGTGCGGGAGGGTGCTCTCGTAAACGGACGCAGCGACTGCCTTTACGGGCCATTAAGGTGCAGGTCGGGCGAGGGACTGACTGAAAATTATTCCTGCGTGGCCGCAGGCCTTCGAGCTCCTGCCGCCAACGCAACGGACGGACAGACGGGCCTGTAAGCGCGGGACGTCTGTCGACGCGTTTTCGGACAGCAGAGTCCATCGAACGACTCTCGCCAAATATTTCGCGGAGTATCACGTAATATCCCGCCAGTCCATTCATTTCGGATTCCTTCATTTCGGAAACCAACGCGAAACCATTTCGAAGATGTCATTTGGAAAGAATAAGTTCATTATGTACTTAATATATCATGAAAAGATCCCTTAACCCCGAATTCCAACAAGAACTTATTGCACCGAGAATATTCTCCGGAGCTGCAGGATGTTGAAGATGCGAGAATCATGTTCTGACATTTCGATGTTGAATGAGAAATATTGGATATTTGTAGAGCAGATACTCTCAAAGACATCATTATCTCCGAAGTTACTACACGCACATACAAGTGAAATCTTGGTGACAACGCAAAACCAAACACAGAATGGGTCCGAAACAACGTTTCAAAATCGATGGTAAACAGAGTAAAGAATAAAATACTGATAAAACGTCCATTCTATAGTATTTCAAACTTTTTGTTTACCCACTTCATCTCCGAATAGATCACAACAGTTCAAAAACTAGGCAACTTCCTTCAAGAGTACTATTCCATTAGGCAACTGGTGCCAGGCAATTATACGAGTCTATAACACTAGCAATTCATTTTTGGTTATTTGACAACTGTGGCAACGCTCGGTTAGCAATGGCCCGCCTTTAATTGCTTAGTTCAATAGTGCCTCAAAAATAGTGTTTCTTTCAAAATGCCTTTTTTTCTATATCTCCAACCCTGCCGTGGGTCTCGACGTACATCTATTCATGGATAAAGAATTCTGGGATCCTGTCTCTAACCAAAGCAAAACTAGGTACAATTGAGTGGACTATCCGGAAATCAGAGGTGACCCTGAGATTTCCGAGGACACGACTCGAAGTAGTGGTGGGTCTGCGCAAAGTCTGCTCTGCCAGCACGATGGACAATCTCGGCGGCATGGGCGGCCTCAACGTCTCGGCGCCTGGGGCAGGCGGGTCACTCGAGTGCCCTCACCCCCCCCCCAAATCTACCATTGCGCTGGCCTAAAAACCCGAACATAATTCAAAGAGCTAATGTGGAAAATACAAGCTGCTGTCGTGGAGTGATCCCAGAAACAAATTAGTTCACGAGTGGCGGAGTCGTCCGACTACTCTTGGTAGGGACTTCTACTGATTCTCTCAGAGACAGTAGCTGTTGGTGATGAAGTTGAACACCAGTTGGTGTTGGATATAATAGGCTTCTCAAAAACTCGATTCAAAATCAGAACTCTTGTGAAGCAAATACAGACTAGAGGAGCAGAAAAATTGTGGATAATTATCTTTCTAATAATTATCTCCCTAATATTAATCTTTGTAGTAACAAACGCAATCAATCTAAGGAATGACGAGATGAATAGTTCTCGAACACAGACTGTAATAAGAAACATTGGAAAGGGGACATTCCACAACAGTGTCAGCCTCGTTCTTTTTCTGTGGTTGTTCTCAGGGATAATGAGCAAACCAGTAGATTAACTGAGGGAAATCATTGTATTTTATTATCGCAATAGCGTAAAATAGTTTGTTACAGTGGATAAATTACAGTAATTAAAAAATTGCATTCCTGATTAATTTACATAAACAAAATTTTAATTCCCTTTTTCTGTTCACTTGACCTTTGACTTTCTTGATTGCCCTTGGCTATTCACACAAAGTGGAAATCAAAGCGATTCTTCAGAGCTGTCATTTCAAAAAATGAAAGGAAATGGTGTTAAAGAACAACGGATAAAAGCTTAGAAATAATTGACCCCTGATTCCACGACCCCACTGAACAACATGGATGGAGAATGGAGACTAAAATAATAGCAAACCCATTAAATGTTTTGTGAGTCTCCTCTAAATGCTTGGCAACAGTTATAACAGTAATCTAGGTTAGGTTATTGAGGTTAGGTTTGTATTCTCCTGTTTCAATATTGAATATCTGCCAACGCCTTATTCGAAACACAAATGTTGATTAAAGTTCTGCATTTGCAGTCATGGTCGACTGCTGTAACAATTCGTAAAACACGAAATCGTTCAGAACATAAAATCAGTACGTATTGTTCTGGAAGCAGATTTGTAATCCATTACATGGTGTATAAACGCTCAACCTTATTTCCTTTCATGTAAGTTTGTACAACACATTTAAAACAATACTGTCTATATTTTACTGGGACAATGTACATTTTTACAAAAAGCTAACTAGTTGTTAATAATTTGGCCAAAGAGAATTTTAAACAGGAATTTAACAGGTTTGGAAAAGGAACAGTAATTATTATTCTGAACTCTATCTAAAACAACCTAGAATAAATTGGAAGCCAAACAATACATGTATATAAAACATTTTTTCATTTTGTATACATGTATACAAAATAGTATTCACAATGAGTGGTAGAGTGCTTTGTAATTCTGACAGTATAGAAATACAATGTAGAAAAATAGTTTCAAAAGTTGTAAAACGTATTTTACTTTTATACTTAGGACGTTTGTTCTACTTCATAACGTTTCTGGCGCAATAGAGACCCAGCATTAAAGCAGTTTTTGTTCGAGAAATATTGTGAAATATTTGTTTTCAATTAAAGATACATAACGCAATGAATAAATAAGCAGATACACTTCTTATCTTCTACCTAAGTCCTTTGTATATCCCATCTCAATTAGCACAATGGATGAGTCTTGAATCAATGTGAAAAATAACTCTTATTTTAAAAATATTGTTCTCACGGGCAACATATGGGTATAAACTTTCTTACCATATATTAATGTAGCGAGTATATACATATACATACACGACCATCTTAAGACAATTCTGAACTAATCTCGTCGATGCAACTCTTCGACCAATTAGGCAGGTTGGCATAAAAGACATTTCACTTCCTTAGAAAGGAATTTCTTTCTTTGACACAACTGCAGGACTAATGTCATAATGAAGCCTTTAGAACAGTTATAATAGAGACGACCTGATTCTAGCAAGAACATAAGCATTCGATGTTATTGCTTCTTGTCCCAGCGAATCATCTGAACTTCTTTTTGCCTCTTACACGACTCGATGGGGAAGCAATTTGTGTTTGCTTATGAGACAGCGCCACTGAATGACACAGCGCTTCCATTGCAGGTTTCGCCCGCCCACCGATGGAGCTGCAGCTCGTGCCAATTTACTTGCCCCCCTGCCCGCTCTACCTACCACCGTAGTTGCCTGAAAATAACATCAAATGAAAAAGTACGCTGTTAGTCGGAAGGGAAATAAATTCTATCAACGTTGCCTCAACATAAAACTTTTATATTCCTCCTAGTCTTCATTGGCTAGATCGATCTCTTCTTGGCTTCTGGGGCGTAGTAAGAGAAATTTCAAGTTTTTCTTCGTATAACAGATGCTATTCTTTAGAAAGGGAAGAAACAGTATCGGTGAACCTTTATTCATCAAAAAGATCAAATATTCTACTATTAAAATTCAGTGAGAATAATTAATATGAATATACGCGTCTCAAGTATGAAGTCCATGAATTCTACCCACATTCAGAATAATATAATAATACTCATATAAATTTAAAAACATTTATTTTCTAATTGTACGAGTCGAGTGAGAAGTTTGAATAAAGGGGTCCCCACTTTTCAACTCGCGCACTATTCAACTTATCTACCTGCGCGGTGGAGGGTCAAGCTGTGGTGATGTGGGTGGTAGTCCCTAGGGTTACCGTTTTCCTTGTCCTTAAGGACTAGGTCTACGTGGGGTCTACCTGTGCCGGTCGCGTGAATCCCCAGTCAACGGGGACGGTGGGTAGCTATTTCTCCGAGTTGACTTTGCCACACAAATAAATTATTCACAAAAATTTGGTTGTTAATTTAAAATTATTGGAATCTGCGCCAAAACGATGAAAAATGATACCAAATACAACCTTACTGGCATCAAATGCACATTTTACCTCTAGTCCACTAATTAGTTGACGAAAAGAAGCAATTGTTTTCTTTCTTTTCTTTTATTCATTTTTCATTGTTCTTTCCTTTCTTTATTTCAACAACAACCAAAATACATTTCTTTCGATACTGTTTCACCCAAATATTATGTAATTTCATATTATGTATCTATTTTTATATTTTTTATATATATATTTTTTATATATATTTTATATTTTTATTTTATTTTATTATTTTTTATTTTTATTTTTATTATTTTATTATTGTCATCTTATGTACATTTATATTTTCCAGTGTATGTTACTGACGATGGTTGCTATGCAGCCGAAAAAGCTTTTTAACACCAATAATAAAAAAATGAGCAACATAGAAACGTCTTTCAATTTATCATGCTTTGATAATGTTGCTAAAGCACCACAATTACCAAGTAAAGAAGCAAGTCAAGGAAAAAAAAGTTTTTTCTGTATCAATTTTTTTTTTAATTTTTCGCCTATATCTTGAAAACGATGCATTTTTATAACGCATCATTCTTGTACCGAAATAATGTATAATGCATTTAATTTCCAACCAATTATGTTCTCTATCATTTTGTCGCCAGACGAAAAGACGTGACTCAAGAACGCTATGAAATTAATAAAAATTCTAGAATGGATACAACAATTATTTCTGTTAATTGTTGAAATCAAAGCATGCAGTATTGTTATTCCCCTCACTTCTTGTATTCGTGGTAATTTTTTAAAATAAAAATTGTAGAACTGCTGCTAAAATAATAAAATTTTGTAACTTATGTTTTGCATCAGTTGACGACAGTGTCGAAAATAAATGAGCCAGTACTCATGATGTTTGGACCTCAAAACGGTATCAACGTTATTTACTCGTAACAATTCTGTTTATTTCAACATAAATGAATTTAGAATAATATTAGAGAAAAAGTTTACACAAAATAGTTAACAATAAAATATGAAACATTTTAGGGTATTTTTACTTTTAAAAACCTACAGTGACTCATAATCATAAACTCACGGGCTTGTACGATTACTTCGTAGACCAATGGTTGGACCACGAACTCATGCCAAGAAGCATGTGGAATTGCAGTAACAGGCGGCAACGCACGAATAATGAAAAGAGGGTTGAAATCAAGCATAAATTCTTTTATTCCCAGAGCACACCCGAATATTTACTAACTGATAAATATTCTAAGAGAGGACGACGAGTTTAAGGAAATAGGTTGGTTAAAATAAACCTGGATATTCAAGGGAAAGAAAGAAAAAAATCGTCAGTAAAGACTGATGATCCTTTGACAAAGTCATTACAGAAACTAGAAGAGGATGAGAATATAAAATCTTTCTTTCAAAAAGTGGCCTACGTTCAAAAACCGGACTGATCAGTCTGAGATTTTACATTATTCATATTTTGATAAATTAAATTTTTTCTGTATTTTTCGCTGTTCCATTTCACTCACAATTTCAATAAAATGCAAGATTTAATAGGAATAATACAAGTATGTTTCATCCTTCAAAATTTTGAATCAATCTTCCAAATTATGATCTCGATAAAGAATATTGCGTAAAATTAAGAGGACATATATGGGGAACGAAAAGAGATTACCTCATGGTGTTCCCTGGAAGAGACAAAAGTCGGCTTCAAGCCTCTTAAAAGTCTTCAAATAAATAGTCGTTCCTAAATAGATGCAAAAGTTTGTATCTATCTTTTACATGATATCCTTATGAACTATCCTCATGCATTAACTCCCCTACTTACTGAATGCATAATTAAATGACATCCACTTCTCATTTATGAATAAAAACGGGAAATAATCAAGGAAGATACTGTTGCTTCGCAGGAGTTATTTTTCTTATCATTAACAGGCGAAATAATAATCATTACGTTAAATATTTTAATTTTGTTATTTATTTTTATTAGTATCGGAGTAAAATCAAATAAATGAAACAAAATATTTGTACTTGTACAATCTTTCACGCAGAGGGAATTTAAAAAATGGAAAGTGAAAAATTTGTTGAAGTGTACCTTGTAGGCTTAAGGAGAGAAACATATTTTATTCACAACAATTATTTCTGTTCATTATTTAATTGTTTCGTTTACCACTTCCTTTCTTTTTTCCCTGGTAGTTTTTTAAATTAAAAATTACAGACCTGCTTCTAAAATACTAAAGAGGTAATTCATTTTTGGCATCAGTAGTCGCCAGTGTCGAAAATAAATGAGGCAGTAGTCATGATGTTTGGACCTAAAAATGGTGACTATGTTACTTTCTCGTAACAATTCTGTTGGACCAACTTAAGTATATGGTCCAACGCCGTAGAAAAATATCCTTATGAGATATCGAAAAACGGCTTTTTTTGTCATGATTCTGGAAGGGATTTTTGTTCTCGGAAATTACAAATTGAATCATTTTATGTGAAAAAAATTCCCTTTTTCGATGGCAAATTTAACATTATCGTCCTATCCTAACCTTATTCTTCGAATATCCTTCCGCGAGTGCTGCTACCTCCACCATCGCCTCCATCTTCATACTTACAACAGATTTTCTTAAAACGGAATCGCCGGGTCTAACAGCCTAACATCGCCGACTGTGACCGAACAATTGTTTATAATTGTTCATGGTTCGCTGTCACGAGTCATATTATAATTATCATACCCTAACATACTAACATAAATGGTGGCGGAGAGAAGAAAATAGTGCGGAACAATATTTCTTTATAACTACCGTAAATATGAAAAGCGAAGAATACAGCTTATATTTTCGGAACCGCATTAATATTTGTAGTATTACGACATAAATTATTTTTTCGAACCCTTGTGGGACTATATTCTTAAGTTTGGCCATTATGTTTATTTCAACATAAAATAATTATTTGTGATATTAGAGAAACGTCTCACATATGTTATAAGAAAAAGTTGACAACAATTAATTATTAAGCATACTAGGATATTTTCACTTTTGAGAAGCTAGTGACTGGATTTGGAAACTTAAATCTAGTAATTAGAAGAACTGCTTGAGAATTCTTGAATTCAAAGCTCCCAAATATCAGTGACGTAGAAATGTTCTATGCAATTTCTTAATTTCTTAATTTTATGTCGACTTCAGAAAATTGCACTTTTGTAGTCAACATCTGCTTATACCTTACTAACAACAGAAATCCAACCATAAAACCTGAAATCTATGAGGAAACACCCTAATTATGAAGATAAGAGAAAAACTTTCATGATTGATAAACATACTTTGATGAAAAATGGAAGTTCAATCAAAGCTTTCTTAGAGGCAACCCGTTTCATTTCAGACATTTAAACGAATGACCAAAGCTGCTGTTTCAAAGATGTCTTATTGCTTCATTCCGGTCATAAAAATGCATAAAATGAACTTTTCATTATTTAGAAGGAAAAATTTGTGTTAATAATAAAACCGGAGCAAAAAAGTATTCCAAAGCCTAATTATTTGGTTCTGAAACCAGAAGTGCTGGTGCACTGTCAAGAACTGATGTATTTTCTTCAGAACGATAAACAAAATATATTATTTTTCTTTCAAATATATGTTTCATGAAAGCATCAAGAAAATTACAAGTGAAATTCTATGCACCACTTTCTCGGAATCAGGGACCCCCAAAACAGATATTTCCGTCAAAGTTTCGCGATTACAGTACTTTCTATATACAAAGTAAATAAGTAATAACAGAAGCTTAAAAACTCATAAAACCGTCGTGTTTGGGTTCTTTTTTATTGGAATTGTGTGAGGAATTCAAAGTTATGAGATAACACGAATAAAAATGCTTAATTAATAGCACTCTAAATAACTCTCCAGTAAGTGACTCACAAAATACAATAGCGGCAGGATCGGTTAGAATGAGGGTGAGCGGCTGAGCGGCAAGTCATTACGACAGGTACAAAGTGTCGAGTTTAATGGTACCCAAAATTTTTAATCCCTTGCCCGACTTTATGACTATCAGGAAGTGTCGAGTTTAAGAACTCCTTGAAAATAATATAAATCTAACAGAGTGTTTCTTAGTATTGTACTCTTTCGTATTGTTTTTCAAAAAGTTCATATTGTTTTTTGAGTATGTTTAACATTTGAACTATTGAATTTTGGTTTATCTATGAAATGGGTGAAGATGGATTTATTACGTCATTTTGTTTTTATTCTGTAAGGACTTAATTCGTATTATGAGAGAAAGTAATTTAAATATAAGAATTTGGGGACGTCTTTTGACTTTAGATTTTCGTAATTTCTGTACATACTACGCCGTTGTGACTTATCGATTGACTTGCTCATTCATCAACACAGAGAATAAGTAATAGAGCCATGAAGATCTTGACGGGTTGTTGCTCTTGCATAGCAGAATATAGGTGAAAAACAACAAATTTTTCGAAATTTCCAAAAGGTGGGGACTGTTATAGCATTTAAATTTTCAAGTAGTGGTGGAAGAATGTCTTCTGGTTTGTTTTTTCTTGGCACCATTTTATGTTGTAGAAAATGATATTTGAAACATTCAAAGCCAGAAATTAATTAATAGTTATAACAATTATTTTCAGGTTTACAATTTTTTGTTAATCAAGGAAGAATGAGGGTTTCTTACTATAGAAAAATCGAAATACATTAAAATATATTTTTATTGGATAATTAGCAATATACCGTGCATATTTGTAAATATATTTATTTTCGTAGATTAACTGTTACTACGGTAAAGGCAATATAAATATGGTGTTGCACGCCAAGTGAAATAACTCTTATATTTCTTTAAAAGGGCCACACGTTGACGGCGACGATAGTCTGTAAACTTATTCCTTGTCCAACCCTGCGGACTACCGCCTACATCGTTACAGCTTGACTCTCCGCCGCGCGGGCAGATAAGTTAAATAGTGCGTTAGTTGAAAAATGCGCAACTCTTAATAATATCCTACCAGAGGTAATTGTTTTGGAGAGAGAAAATAAGGTGAGAAGGGTAGGATGACTCCCCTTTCAATTAAAGTGAAAGTCGTGGTACCTTTCCCCTTTGAACTTAGAAATCATTGCGTAGTCTAAGAAGACACTCATGTTTAACATTCTCCAGAAATTTTATACATTTCTAATATGAATACATTGAACAAAATTGACCAAATTAAACTAATCACGGACCCATCTGACTGAAATCAACAAACAAATTTGTTTTAAATATTGTACATAAATTTCCCAGTTATCAACAACCATGGTGAAATTCTTTTTACTACCACCACGCTCCTGCAAACGTGACAATGGATGCCCAGCATCAGCTTCTCCGCACCTGACTGTACTCACACACCCGCCGGCAGGGGCAAGGAGGCGACGTCGAAGAAAATGATTGACTGTCAACATTTTGACCTCGAAATGTCACGAGACATAATACCAGGGTCGCAGGATCACGTGCTTGGGTAATAGGCGCACCTACTGCCGCCTCACCGGGGAACTGTACCCCTCCCCCTGAGCCACCCGTCTCCTCCCAACCCCACCCTCCCACTCTTGGGCTGCCCCGTCGCACAACCCAACACTTCTGCAGAGCTGCCAACAGAATTGCCAGCACCTTGACTTTTGGCAACAAATCGCCGTGGGTCAGGTTTATCATTTCGAAATTTTTCCTTACTTCATTGGTATATTACTTCACTTCTATTTATAGATGATTTGATTAAAGCTTCGTAAGAGTCACACTTCAAATAAATTTTCTAATTAACGATTTTTTCACGAGAATCTGAGACTGGGAAAAGGAGGAAGAAAAGGATTCTTTCGTAAAAACACGAGTGTAGGAGCAAAAAGTCTTGCAGTATTTTTCAGACATATTTACCTTCACACATTGTTAAAAAATTCGATATTGTCCAAGATATATCAACATATTACAAATACATATTCATTATGTGTTTTATAATCAATATGGCACAAAAACCTATGCAGCTAAATATTTTGATTCAAAATAATTTTCTACAAATATAAATTTAACAAGAAAGTGAAACAATGAATTTATTTATTGAGTTGAAAAATCAACCCAAATGATATGCATTTATATTTATTCTGATATTTCAGTTTCTGAAGACAAAATTATGAAGAGTCGATCATTGAGAGAGCATTTCTTTCTAGAATCTTTTGAAGATACGAACTTACGAATCTTAGAACAGTTACCATCCGTCCGAGTTTCTCCGGATTTCTACTAGTTTGAAGGGCGAGCGGCCGGGCGGGTTTTTCTACGCTGTCCGGTGTTATAAAATAAGTTGAGCAGCGCAGACTAGTCGTTAAAATTGTTCGAAATTTGCACCTGTTTCCCATTCTACATCGATCGACAATCGCTTTTTGCAACGGTGTTAAGAGGTGCAACGACTTTGTTCCTTAATTTTGTTACCAAAAGAGAAGAGTATCTACATAACTTTCTTTGAAGATAAGTGTTTCTAAAAGTGTAAACAGTTCTTTGTTTCTTATTTATTATTATTAAATACATATACACGTTGCAATTATTTCAATTAATCTTATATCATTATTATGCAAGATACAAATTACTTTTGTACAGTAATGTCGCGAGTTAAAGCTCCAAAACCCTACGGTTTTAGTCTCCATACCCTAGATTTTAAAGGGTACAATCTTTCTTTTCTGTTTAGAATACCTACGGTTCTAAACTTGATGCAATAAATATTAGTGCAAAACATTATGCACTTAAATTTCAAAGAAAGTACGAAGGAACGTAAGATTTTTTTCAGAAAAAGCACGTATTATATACGCTTCTCAGTCATGCCGTACAATTATTAATTAATGGAAACCAACAATAATTCGAAATTGTACTAAATAGTGAAAGAAATACGCTCTAGAGCCCGGAGTTTTGGATTAGTGAACAAGTGGATATAAATATGAACAAAGAAATGGTATTTCTGATATCTCCCAGGAACCCATATAATGTATATTATAAGTATCATAATGTATACATCACAACGCGACTTTCGCTACTCCACGTGTTCCGTGTCTCCCAACCTAGCGCTTCCGACTGGTGATGTTGGCAACCCGAGGTCAAATAGTGCGAGGCAGCCCCTCCTCAGCTATGTCGCGTGCGCACCGCCGTCCTCGCCCCCGCCCCGCCCCAACCGACGTCAATGTCAGGACGCCCCGAGATCTGCGACGAAATAAGAGGGACGCTGTGGAGTCGCGTGGTAGCGGGAAGGCAATTAGCAAATTCCCGATTCACGATCCTCAATGTTTCGCATGCTCTCCACGTGAAAAGAACTGGTTTGGAAACTATTTTGCAATCCGTTCTATTAGTACATACACCGCGCGCATATTCATTGACGTGGGTGACATGTAAATGATAAAGAAAAGTTGTTGCCCACTACCATACTTAGTCCAAAAAACCTATTGCATTATGCATACCAGCTATAACGCAATGCCTCACATAGTTACTACTATGAAATAACATAATGGAATTTTTGATCATAATGTTCAGATGCGAGACGTTACAAATGCAAGAATTTACTAGTAGAATGTGATAGTAGAGTCCAGTGAGGGCGGATTGCAACTAACGACCACTCACATAAGGAATAGGAAACCGGGCAAAACCTTACGTAGTCTCCGTTGGTCGATTGTCAGCTTACTAACTTGCGTTCTACAGACCGGATAGACTACGTGGTTCGAATCCCAGTACATTCACTTAGTCTCGCAGATGAAGGAAACACCTGTTGAAAACTCTCAAGGTCTCGCCACAAGGCGTTAGTTTATATTTTCTTCGTCTGCGAGAGAAGAAAATGTATTACAGTAGTTGACGCATCACCATCTATCAGAGCTTGTCTAACGCCATTTTCTTCTACCGCGAGCTATTAAAGCAGGCAACAATGAGTCGATAAAATGTCATAAAATGTTTCTCGGAATTTTACGAGTTTCTTTACAATTCTCTGTCGTATAATGGATATTCGTTGGGGTCCTTACCACATATATTAAGAATTTATATCAAAAATAAATTCGTACTGCTTGAAATACGTTATTCGTTGGAAAGAATTGTTAAAATGGGCTCTGAAAGTAGTAGTTATTATTGATATATAATTTGCTTTTCTCTGCATTCTTTGGCAGGAAAAATGACACGATGGACGTATTAAATAATCATGCTTATGAAAATTCTTCTAAAAGCATAGTTTTCACATCGGATGTCACAAAATAATTTTGATTTCTCGGTCTACAATCAGAGTATCGGAATGTACAGAAATACAGTGTGTGGTCATAGAGCCATAACCCGTGACTGTCGGCAACGCCACCTAAGCGAAGCTACCAGTGACATCTCTCAATGCCGTCGGCATATTGTGCGTGGGAGGGGCCACATTGGTCATCAGATCGAAGCCACCCCACCCACCGCTGGCGACTCCCCTAAAAGCCGTTGTTTTGATCCCGCGACTAATTGCGCTGCCCTAATTAGTCTTTACACTGATGGCTTGCCTAGCCTTTTTGTTTGTATATTTACTAGTAATAACACGTTGTGGACTCGCAGATGATTAATAAGCCTAGTCGAAGGGGTTTTCGGTCTCCAGGTATGACTAATTATTTGTGGTAATGACGGGCAATAATAATTAGAGAAGGTATCGCGACCGCGATGTCGCCGTTACGATGCGGCGAGTCTGTGCCTTTTTCATTTCCCCCCACTCCTCCCGTCCTTCTGGAAACCAATACTTCGCGCGATTGTAGCCGCGAGCTCTTAACGGTATTCCCCGTATCATCGACTGAGCTGCCTTACGAATCGCTTATTTGGCCAATGCGACGCCGCCTATGAGCGAACTCCACACATTCGGTGAAAGAGTTCTCTTACGGACTTTCCAAACGACGAGTTTTTCTTCCAATTTTTATCGAATCCCACCGGAGAAGGCTTTCCCCGCTTTTGAATGCTCTCGTCGTTTGAAAAAGATTTGCGGCGCCGTTCTGTCCTGAATCAGCAACATGGCGCTCATACAGCACGTGCTTTACGACTCATCGCAACAACTCGCTTCCGCAGGAGACGCTCACCTTAAAGCAAAATGAGGACGGATTTAAAGCAGGAGGCTGTACACCGTGAAACGAATGACCACCGCAAGTAATATGTATTAAGATTGTTCGTGTATTTGTTCCTTCCAAGCCTCAATAGATCACTTTCCTTTCTTCTCGATGGTTCCGCCGATGCAGTCGAGGCCGAGCAGCACTGGTGACCTCGGAGCACGGACTGGAGGCTCGAGGTGTCGGAATCTGAAGGATACTGGTGTAGTTTGCACCTTTGTAAGGCGTTAGAAACAGCAATTAGATCACTCCATTCTCTTACGTCTTGGCTTCCTCCCAATGAAAGTCACGAATTCGGAGCTCCGTTTCTCAGTGTCAAGACAAAGAGTATTTATTGGGTTCTTCGGTGAAGTCGGACACCATTTCTTTCAAATTTTGCGCCTATTTCAACCATGGAGAACGGAATCAACAAAGAAAATAAAGAACTCTCCTCTCTTTAAAACCTATTCACTATGCACGTACAGATTTGTTGATATTCTATTAATATTATAACACGTGAATACCTTTTTATCTTTTCTCAGGAGTGTGCTGGAATGGCAAATCCGTCTTTGCCTTAATCAGAATTGATGGGATGGTCCCTAGCTTGCTTCCGGAGAGTAAATTAGTTTATTTTCCTCCGCATGGTCGTACGCAGTATGTACTGCTTTCTTGACAATAAATTTATTTACGAACAATTCGAAAGTAAAACACGAATGAACTATGCTATTTAACAAAAACACATATTTCTAACTCACGTCTGCAATTCACCACCAACGAAATGATCGTAACCAAAAAGGGGTAAAAACAATTTGCTTCTTTCAACTCACAATATTTCATCTATATGCATGCTTCATCTTCACATAAATATTTCCATGAATTCCGTCAGAATGATGAAACGGATTAAACTACAACTAAGCACCAATGGGCATCAGCATGCTTTATTCGTTTATGAAGGGTTAAGACCGTAAAAGAATATTGAGGAAGTCGCCTTACGCCTCACAGTAAACAAAAGGAAACCTTCGTTGACTATCAGTTAGAGAGTTTTCCTCTTTTTTATATTCACGGAAGAATAATGTGTTAATATTGTTCGAAGACCCGGGCCCCGTACAACTAAAAGAACCTCACTACCAATTTTTTAAAATTGAGTATTATCAAATACTTAATTCTCAATTCAAGATTCGACTATTCCAGACATTTTGTGTGGGAGTATCGTAGGAAGATGATAAATCTTTCAAGATGAAAACTATGATAATTACGATTGTTCTCTTCATTTCGCACCAGAATGTTATTCAGGGAAGGGGGATGTCCAAAATAAATCAATGAAGCAAGCAGGAGAGAAAGTAAAAAGAGAAAAAGGGCCTAATTGCTACTGACGTCCACTTTCATCTACTGACAAGACAATGTGGAAAAGTCTAGGAATATACAGTGAGTGATCGAGCGCATGCCAATGATGTGACTCCGGATCCTTTTCTTAGTTCCGTAGGCTATTCAACACCACTGAAATTTTAATTCTATCATTTAATAAAATAATCTTATCCATCTCACCAAAGGTTAAACTGTAGGCAGATAATGACAACATTGAAAAAGTATATTTACTATGTTCTCAGAATTACAATGCATTATAACCTATTATTGCAGTGTCCCTCATTAATATTCCCAGTTTACAGATATTAAATATTCCCATGCAGCGTTGGGCAAGCTAATGACTCTATTTAACTGCTACCACGAGAAAAGAAAAACCTCCACCGCCTTACGAAAAATGACGTGTTCAAAATTTCCAGCTTATTATGTTCACGCTTAAATGACCTCTGAAACTTTATTATCTGAAAAGGGAGTTACAGGTAGGCAGATACAAGTGCAATCATTTACAAAGAGTTACTACTGTTTCCTGGGGGTCTGGATATTATATCTTGAGCATTCAAAGTAACAAAACACCTTTGTTTATCCTTTCCTTTTACTTCCAAAGCCGGAATTAGTTTGCAGCTATTTCTCTTCTTCCCGTTTTGTATTTCATTTCCCGCGAATCGTCCATTCTGTGACATGGCACTTACATGTTCTTCACTGTAATGTTACACTCATTCGATTTATGTCGATTGCCTATACAAATTTCATCGAGTGAAAGCCAGTTAACCTTTTTCATATTCCACTGTCTGCCGCTGTTCCAGATTGTTTCAAGTAATCGTTTCCAGTGGTCAGCGAGTGTTCCGTGATCATTGGTGATGAGAGAAGATTTAATTCATTTCATCTCCATGCATTGTGGATTACACCACAATTAGCATCCTTTTCACGGCGGGCACGTACTGAAGAGCCCTACAAACGCAGAACAATTCAAAACGTATTCTTCGTAAACAAGAGTACTGACAAAGCGGAGAATAAATAAGACGAAGAGTATTTCAGAGAGAGAGAGAAATAAGCATGTTATTAGAAAAGAACACAACCAATAGGAAAAAGTGAAAGTCATAATTACGATGCAAAAGAGAACTGTTTACAGACATTTTAGTATCATTAAATAGTTAGGCATTGGTTCCATTCTTTTATCATTGCACGAACGTTGTTAGGACTACAGCATTACCAGAGGTGGTGGGAGAAAAATAAACATCTTTTTTTATCATTTGTAGTAAGCATTGAAAGTATTGTTGAATATAAGTGTTCTCTTTTATGCTCATAAGAAATTTTTAATTCTATAAATAAATTAATTTCAATGTTTTCTATAATGTTTTGTGATGTACTACAAACGACCAAGGATAATAATTTTCCTTCACCAATTCTGAGAATGTAAAAACTTTTCTAAATGTTGACACAATATTGAAAAATAGAGCGAAGTGTTAATTTGTTCACTAGTTATAAAGACTATGAAGACAAACAGAATCGTCATATTCTGATCAAGGTTTATTGAGAATTTTTACAACAACCAAAAACATAATAAAACAACAATTGATGTGCACTACGTTTTGTACTCGCAATGTACATATACTTACTCCAATGATTTACATAAAATACGTCAAATACATGACTTATTTAATTGAAAAACGCTATGCAAGCAGTAGTCATGTAAAAAATATTTACGGACATGATTTAAAAAAAGGAGGACCGGTCATGAATAGGACCACATGAACTGTTTTAATAATTCAATGTTTTTGTTGACCCCGTCTAAAGAATTAAACAATATACATACTGCCAACGTTTCGGACATTTATTTGTCCTTTTTCGGGGCTAAACTGGCTGCGGTGGTATTTTAATTGTGTTTTAGTGAAAGGTGTGAAACCCTGAATATTGACCAGAATGATTTTCCATTGTTCACTAGTATTCGAAGAAAAACCCTTTGCGAGTTTTCCCCAGTAATTGAAGGTAAGAGTATCTTTTCAGAGCGCTCGAGAAGCTTCCACAGAAGCTGCACAGATGGCGAGTGTCCGTGACCCCGCGGGGGAACACCGGGAGCCGATTCGCCTGCCGCCGCCGGCTTGCGAGGAAGCGCGCAGCTAAGACTCGGGCGTCTTGCGCGTCTAATTGCACCAATGACGCGCGCCGAAGGCCGTGGCGGACTGTGATGCAAGTAGGTGATTTTCTGGCGCATTGCTATCGCAGCACTGCGTTCCATCGCAATGCGCGAATACACGCATCTTATATCCTTACGAAATTACAATAAGGCCAGTATTACACGATCATATTTCTATATCATATATCTATGATCAAAGATATATGATCAAAAATATGATCATAGTTCAACTATTATTTACGACATATGTTTTCATTGGGAGAACCTTTGATCATGCTTCTTGGATCGTAGATATATGATATAGAAATATCACCGTGTAATACGCCTTAGGATGGGAAGGAGACATGACAAATGTCCGTTCAAATAAAGCTCTTTCCCACACAAATAACTTTACAGGAAACAGAAAAACAGAGTAATTAATTAATTTACATTCCTAGGAATATATACCTGGAAACGCAGTAGTGTGCTACCAATCATTAATCAACGATAAATACTATTTTAGTCCCAACTCAAATCAGGTAGCAGCAGAAATTAAGGAAATATGATATACTCAATTCAGCCCTCTTTTGTCATAAGCATCTAGTATAGAGTGTTTTTATAAGAAAATGAGTATGGTATAACAGGATTGAAGGATTTTTTACATTAACTAAGTACAAACATTTTCCCCTTTAGGTTGTAGTAAAGTAGTAATATCTCCATTTGTAGTGTCACTCGCCACATGGGTCTGCGAAGTGTTCGATGACACTTCTGCACACGTGATCTGAAATTGTCACTTGTATAATGAGGAAAAATACAATTATATAATATGAAGGAAAAGTAGTGGAGAAACATTACACAAGAAAGGATCGCGCCTAATTTGTACCAAAGAGTGATATGAGAATTTGAGGAAACATGTCGACAAATTATGTGCAATAAGAAATATCGTGAAAGGAATGAATTATTTACGAACACATTATGGATCACACTTTGATCAGATATCAGGGTAGGAGAGAAGCAATGACCGAAACAAAATTGGCAAAAAACAGATAGATCCAAATGAGACCCACATAACGACGTTAGAAATGCGGCAAAAAATTCTGATGTTATAATTAATCCTGAATTTTGAGTAATTTTAATAGTTACGATATATCTTGGAAATAATAAAGAAAAACGCGCGGGAATAAATAGAACCGAAATAGACCATACTATAGATCAGGGGTCGGAAACCTATGACCCGAGGGTCACCGAGTGACCCATTTCATAATTTCAAGTGACCTACTTTAGTTCCGAGAATAAAGTATAATATATAAAAATAAATTATAAAACATAAACATGAAACAAACATTTTGAGAATAAAAAAATTGAAAATAGATACTAAGAACAACATTTTAGTTCGATTACCATGGATCTTATACACATAAATGTTTACGTATATAAGATTCATGTCGAAAATATCTCGGACCCAAACATCTCTTTAATACTTACATTTTGGTTGATTTTGACCCGTGGCCAAAAAAGGTTGCCGACCCCGGCTATATATGCACTTCCCTTTCCTCATTCATTCCCTCGGCCAGAACCCTGAACTAGTGGACCCCTCGCATATTTATTTCCGTCGTTTGCAAATTGATCGGTGAGATATTTTAAGTAGTCTTTGAGCAGTGGCAGGTGAAGGTTATATCATTTGTTTGACATATCCTAAGTTTTCATATTTTTAACCTTTAAAAAAGTGTTCCTTAAATACCCCACCACAGTACGAGTGTTACGAGAAATCATATCAGTAGATGAGGGGTAAAATATATTTTTGATTGTAGAATGGAAGTATTTTCACTGAGTTGTTTGAATCCGCAGAATAGCTCAAAAGACGAAAGTATTTTTTAACATTGTTCAGTGATATTGTATCATTTTATACATATTACACCAAAATTGCCTCTCTATTCATTTAAAATAAAAGTTCTTCAAAGTAGTCGGCATCATCAGATGTGCGTTTGCAGAAATACCCTGGTGAATACACATCCCGATTAAGCTTTCGCACCTGTGTTAAATAAGGAGTCTGGTGGAGCTAATACCTTGTTCAATTATTTTCATATTATCAGACCACCAGGTGTCTTCTTTGTAAAAGGAGATTAGTACTTAAATTTATCGCATGTTTAACTCAGATATTAAAAACAATTAATTCTCTTTAACTCCATGAATCGATTTAAGCAAAGAAGAGTCCTTTAACTTTTATTTCAATGCATCAAGAACCTTTTTCTATTTCTACATCGCAGACTCCGAAAAATTAACTTTTATTATTTTAGACACCAATCTATTTGATGCCGACTGTACAATATTAGAACACTATGTGGAGAAAATTGCGAAAATGCTTTTGTCACCTCGTAACCACCTTCAGTTTCACGACATGATATAATTGGTAGTGAATGGTCGTAGAAAATATTCGGAAAACGCTGAAAGCACGAAATATGAATGAAACTCACTCAAGGTATTGAGCACAAACGGATGTTTAAAACAAACAATTCGGAATAACTTCAATTCAAAATAGTTTCTATCCGGAACCATTGAAGCGCGTTTTTGAGGTTAGGTTGTCCATTCTTTTCTGACACTCCTATTCCTCCTCGAGTACTCATCCAAAGAAACTTAAGAAGTAAAGGTTAATTGAGGTTCTAGGAATTCAAAGAAGATCGTAAACTTTTTACGAAGGCGGTGTAAAAATAAATAGTATAAACACAAGGTAAGAACAATTAGCATAGCTAAGCGTTTTTAAAATTCCTCGCGACAATTCAAGTATTTTGAATGGACATAATCACAGAAAATAATAGTAATACACCTTCATTTGTGTGACATTGCTACGTGAGTTGGCTTTAATAACACCTATGATTTATTTTCGCCGAGTTTGATTGTAATGGAAACAGTTGTTTCTTGGAAACATCGCTTCAGCCTTGTTCTCATTTTTGTACTTTTCAGATAAGAATGTAGTGCAGCCTCTGCAGATATTTTCTCATTTTCAGACATTTATCAACTTTCCTTTCATCAGGTTCTAAAGAATAACTACAGGATAACTACATCTAAAGGTAACTTTATCGGCTCGTATTCCCATCCCGCTCAATTACAATCTAGAAGAAAACATTAAATATACAAGTATTATTATAATTATCCTATACGTACAGTTCTTAAATCTTTTATAGTTAAATATATTATATGACTGAATTCCAAATATTTGTTGATCCTGTTTATATACGATAAAGGTTGTTGGGTATTTGGGTCATAAACAATTAAACACTATTGATACAGCCAACGTTTTAGACAATTAGTCTTCCTTCAGGGCTAAACACAGTATGTAACGGTATTATTGTGTTGTGGTAACATAAAAGTGTGTGCTATGTTTGTGTAAATTTATTAATAATTGCAATATGTAGGAGGCTAATGGTTTTGTTAGTTATTAACTGTTGGTTGGCTGTGTTGTAATTATAGACCTTGTTGTGTTTAGCCCTGAAGAAGGACAAATACATATCCGAAACGTTGACTGTATCAATAGAGTTTTATTGTTTATGAACCAAATACCCAACAACCTTTATCGTATGTTATACGACCATAGTTGGACTCCACATAATATTTATTGTGTGTGTTTTACGGAACACAATGTTTCAACACGTTGTATAACATATTTAACTGTAATACAAGAGTTACGGTTCTCGTTTGATTTTGAATTATTTTCCCCGAACAAGTTAAACGGTGAATTCCAACGTTTCTTTCATCTTTAGTACATAAAAGAGCCGTTGTTAAACTGTCGACAATTCGCGCAGTTTCGCCCGTGGTAGAAGAACTCTTGGTATGGCGGGGCGGTGCCAGGCGGCCGGCCGGCGAATGTCGGGCGTCGCGCGCGCCGCTCTGTCCGCCCACCCACCCGCCGACACAGGATGTCCGGCCAGCGGCGACCGGCGCGGCGCGGGCGGCGCGTCAGGCAGCGGACGGAGGGTTCGCGCTGCGCCGAGTCGCGATAATATCTCCGACGCTGGGGAGCGGAGTCAGTCGCCATTCGCGACATACTGACCGATTGCTTTCCGTTTCATGATCAACACTTGCGGTTGCACAATAGGGAGTTTTCAATTATTATTACTATAAAAATACTCACCGTAGTTTAGAGAAAGTAACAATTACGGACACATCGAGATACACCATTCCGTAATGTCAAAAAATAGAACCCTTAAATTAATTGACCAACAATCTTATACTGACAATACATTTAAAAATGATTAGAAAATTAAGAGCGGAAATTTTCCAAACGTGTTTGGGTATGATACAACCTTTTTAAAATATGCAAGTAAAATCAAGTTTTACAAAGAGGTGTAAATAAAATTTCGTTACCTGACAATCATTACAAACCTAGAAGTCAACTTAGTGGGAAATGAACATAGTACGGAAGTCTTGCGACTCACAGATAATGGAAAGGAAGTAACGCTCAATAGACCTCGTTTTGCAATGAAAACATTACCGTAAGCCATTCTGGGATAATGTATAGTGCAAAGTGTTCTGTTACCACGCCAAAGCCGACTAAACAAATTTTGCTCTCTTCGCCGCAATATTTTCATTTTAAAATTATGTTTAGACATTCGTGATTTCTATACAAGTCAATAGACTCACAGGATTCTATGATCACAAGGTTCACTACCGTACGGAAAAACAATCGAATATTAGCGTAACGTCGATGGAGGGGGTAGGCGAGTTATCTCTCCGGAAGCAGACGAAGAGCATCACAGGAATTGCTGGAACGGCTGCTTTTAACGGACTTTCTAGCTTAGCAGTCGCTCCACGTTGGGTTTAGAAGTATAATTAAACAGGATCTAAAGCAATGTTCCATTGAGTGTTATCACATAGGTTTATCGAAACGTGCAATTAATTAAAATTAGATGAATTAACTTACGATTAGTATGTTAACTTATGGTAATATGAATTATAATTTTCATATGGGACGTTTACATTAATTTGGTTGATATGAGATAATGTGGCGTTGTTATTCGTCACCGATAATTTGGAACTTCTCACAAATACAGTATTACGTTGCAAACTATTGAAAAGGCAAATGTAATTTAGTAATTTACGATATAACATTTTACTTAAAATTTCCTAACATTTTATGAATTTCTTTGTTGTTAGATTGTTAAGTAATGTACCCAAATTAATGTAACCAGTTACGAATGAATTTCATTAATTGCTAACTTCATCATCAAAACAGTTATTCAAATCATTGATGTCACTTCTGATACGCTATGAAAATGGCCTGTCTTATTGTAAATGTTGAAACTTCAACATTTTGGTTGTGGTTTTATACGAAGCTACTGAAGGGCTAGATGTTAATTTGTCAAACTGTTCATTTATAATAACTATACTAAGACATTTCACCATCTAGGAGATTATCTAAAGCAGGAAATTTATGTTAATTGTGTAGAGAGTTTTAAACGCAGTTGGTCTTTCATATGCTATATGTATCTACAATTCAGAGCATCTTAAAAAAACAATAAAATAAGTACGAAGAAAGTTACAAGATCAATAGAGCCGGACAAAATATTTACAGGAGGTTATAGAGGTATTTTACCCAGAAACGGATACCTTTCAATATTGATTGATTTTTTACAACTGTGTCATATTTTGAAGAGCTTTATTCTCTTCAAGATAAGCCGAAAATAGTTGAAAAAGTATGATTATTACCTTTGCTCTATGGAGTCGAGTGAAGGAATTCACGGTCCAGTGACGACTTACCTACCAAACTGTCACCAAGTGAATGATGCTTTTCATTTTTAACTTTCTCCGTGACAGGGGATCTCAAGAAATAAGTGTTAGAGTTCAAGTTTCCAACCATCGAATATATCAATTACAATGTTTCATCGACGTGTGTAGAAATAGTACATTTTGCTCCTGTATGAGATCTGTGGGAATCACGGAATTCCAAAATTGTGTGTAACAATTAATCAAAATTTTTCTGCTTGAACCTGAATCCAAAAATTGAAATCGGTTCGTTCAATGCCAATCCAGACAGCCGCGTCGCCCCTCCGATGGCTTCGCGTTCTTGCTTATCACCAAGTCATCCCGGGTTCAATACCCGGTGGAGCCAGAACAAAAATTTGTTTTTATTTTTCACTTCAATGTCCCAGGTCACATAGCTGTGACTACTGAATATCGAACCCCCCTTCTATCCACCTCCTACTGCTCCTAGTATCACTAACTCTAACAATTTCTAACACCTCCAAGTGGGCCAAGTTGTTGGTAAACGCAGCTAACCGACTTACCTCCTAATAATAGCCTTCCACCCAACTCCTACCTCCAATCGCTCCATGTAGATAAGCTTCAATAGCACGCTACATTTCCCATTTACAAATACTAGAATTAAAAAAGGACGTCCGCGTCGAGTCAAAGAACCGGAGGGAAAGCGCCCAGTGATCCCGCAAGGCGAGCCGCGACGCTCCATATCACCCACCTCCGCATAGAACACGGAGCGACACACGATTGGAGGATGGCGACTCGCAGCACGCTGCTTGGCTGCATATGAACAACGCCACGTCCAATGGAGAGAGCGGGCCGACGCAGCTGGCTGTGTCCACCGCATGCCCTCTTCGTTTATTAGCCCACATCAGAATATCTACGCGGAACCACCTGTCTGCATCGGTTTCTCTTCTCCGCAGAGATGGAGGAGCACCAATTCTCAACGCCGTCCACAATTTATGAGTGGACTTCCGGTTGGTAATTTTTCAGCACCGAACGTAATAAAGAGAAAATAAGCACATAAATTGGAATTGGGAACAGAACGAAAAGCGACTGGTATGAAATATGTAATTAATAAGAAATTAGATATTTGGAAATAATACAGAGTTAAGTGTATGAGATACGCGATAAATATGTGGATGTAAGAAGATCAAGATAGGGAACTATTATAAGAGAAAAATAATACAGTTGGGGTCAAGGAAGATAATTTCAGGAATAAGTGGATTCACCAAAATACGCAAGATGAACGTATATAGCAATGTCACCAACCTCAGAAGCGTAAAATAAATGTTGACGACAGTAAAAAGTGACGAGGAAGAAAAGATTACAGGACGATTACATAGATCACTACGGCTAGGGATGGATGGAATATTAATAAAGGGCCCAAGGATACGAATTGTGGCAAGAATTCTACACTGTGTTGTAGAGAAGGAAACAAACAAGGTCTGTTAATAACAAGTCCAAATTAATCATTGATATCTTAAAGCGGAGGATTACCGTGAAATAGAACAGGGAGAACGTCAAGTTAGTTCGGAAAGCAAAGATTTAATATTCTTTATCGTTTTTAAATAGTTTAGTAATAATTTTTTATTTTGGAGATTTTCTATTAACATATATTAAAATCAATTATATTACGCGTTCCCAAGTCGACCAATAATCCTTTGAAGGTAGGCACGCTTTACTTATTTATTTTCGTTGGCTACAAGGAAATATTTTTACTATTCTGCCTTTTCAAATGAGGCACCAAAACATCACAAACCATACTATTAAAAGTCACTTAAAAATTATTTCCCTATCATTTAAATCATAACATCTGTACTCTAAAAGACAGGTGTAAATAGGATATTATATTTTTGCAAATTTATTTTATGATACCAATTCCGAGAAAATACCAATCAGTAAAGATCATATAATGAAAAAAAGATATTTTCATGTTGAATTGATCTCTGAGATAGCGTCTACATTTTTAGGTACGTGTGTTGCAAACATAATTAAATCTAGAAGAACCGTGAATGGATGGGAAAACCACTGAGCATAGAAAATATCTCATGAGGGGGGGAAACTTACAGTTCGAAGGCCTTCAAAATATCTTTCGCGCAAGACGGAAGGTTGGTCCGGTTGAAGACGAGTAAATGTCATGAAAGAAAATAAAATGGTCGAGGATGTCCCAGGAATTTGTATGAGAAATTAAGCGCAATTGTTATGAACAGAGCGGTTGTGAACCCGGATCAACGAAGCCATCATTCTCAAAGAGCAACCGGATCACGGAAGTTGCTACTGCAACTGCTCATGAATATTGCTCGGTGAATACATTTCGCACAAATTTTTGACGCACAGTAATTTGCGAAAAAAACTCCCAACGTAGTCATTCACGCTTATTAGTGATATTTATCGCGTCCTTCGCCAGTCCGCAGTGGTGAAGAGTCACGCGGAGATAATATCTTGGGAACTTCCGAATATAAATATTTTTACCATTTTGAACGAAAGCTCAAAAAGGTTGCTACTCCACAAAACGTGAAACAAAATGGTTTTGAGTACAAATTGAGTTATTTCACACGAAAATAATTTTTTTCTGTAATAGAGGGTCTCGTGTTCGTGTTATTGCGCTCTACAAACTTGTCTTGGTGAAGCCAACGAGGTGGCAAGTCAGCGATCAATGGGGATTACGAAACGACAGGAAATGGAACCATTCAACGGTCCAGAACAAAGGGAGAGAGACTCTACTAAAATTATTTGCGACTTAGTTTTACTTGCAACAAAATCAGCATGGAATTGAACCCGGGATCGAGAATACTTTTGGGAGAAAAATATAAAAACCATAATCTTCGGAAATGATGAATAATGTCTGGAGCATCTATGAAGTGGTTCACAGTAAAATGCTTTTATTATCCTCTGAAAGGACGAGGCGACTATATGTTAAATCTACGGGGTATAATGCATGAGACTACCTACACTGATTTTTCGGAATCAGTTCCTATACTGGACCACGGATCACCGTGGGTCACAATCATTTGCTTGGGGATCCACCAATGGGTTTCTTCGAAGGAAAACTTGGTGTCTTTGTTAAATTTGGGCAGAGTGGACAATTTACTCGCTTCTTTGATTCTAAACGTTCCCAAGATCTCAACAGTCGAGTAATGATGAATGTCGTGCATTGTCGTTATTTTAAACATTCTATTATTGCCAGCAGAAAAACCTTCACCAGACTTTCTCTGAATCCTTTGAATCCGTTGGCCAATAATAATTTTTATAGTTCTGAATTAAATTAGAAAGAAAATTGCGCCCTAAATCAGTTTTCAAAAGTATTCTCTAAAGATCACGTGCGTAATTTCCGTAATTTTTGTTATTGCACAAACCATGTGCTAGTGATTTCAGTAACTCGAATGATCACCGTAACTCGAATGAAAATGAGGCTACAAAAAAAGTAGCAGTTATCTTTTCATTTCCTTATCGCAAAATTCACTGTGAAACCCTTTATTTTCATACTTAAATAATGAACTAATCTTTCGCAATGCTTAAGTAAACAAGATTTATTTCCAACAAGAATATCAATTACAACTAATCTGAGCTAATAACATTTACTAAATTAAATAACGTAAAAATTGACAAAAATGAAGAAAACATATCCAAGTTATGACTCAAACAAAAATCACATAGTCCCAATCTGAGTGGAACACGCAATGTACAAACGTTGTGTGGTCCTTGTGACTCGGGTAAGTTTTTACTCTATGATAATACAGTTTCTATTTTTATATACATTTGTACTTAAGTTTGTTGGGTAAATGAGGGGCAATTCACTCAATTCCAGTGTAGGGATTTACGAGACTCCTCTGGACTATTCTGGAATTAAAACCTTTCGCGCGATTCCAGGGCACCCGCACGAAGAACTGAGATGTAACTGAAAAGCATTAATTTGGGATTAAGTCACTATAAAAATAAAGATCACGTACATATTTTGGTTTACCACTAGATAAAATATTGTAACAATATCTCGGCGTGATACCATCACTGTTGTCACAACTTGGTCAAACGTTCATGGGTTTTAAGCGCACACGATATGCCGAAGGAAAGGAGCAGATGGAAATATGAAAACTTTAAATATTTTCGATAAACTTTTGAAATTAATCCACGTAAGTTGTCGGAGACAAGTTACATGGATTTCTGCAGTACAATATTAATTATGTTAAAAAACCAAATACGAGGGTTTTGAAACTGTACTACAGAATAATGATTCTGTTTCGTACGGGAAATATGTTAATTTGAAGAGAAAGTTTGACCCCATCAACATCCAGGTGATAATGCGGATTTACCTTTTAGTTGTCAGAAGACGCTCTAGAAAATAATTTAAAATGATTGAAAATAATTTAATAACGAAACGCATAATTTTAGATTTACAAAATTATAGATCAATCACGGTATTAAAATATTTAATTATTAAATAATGAAAGACTTACGACCTTTTGTGGACGAGCAGTATATATTTTGTGATAAAAACTAAAATCCAGGAGCACAAACGAAACTTAAAATCAGTTGAACACAGTGTAGTCATCTCACATTGCATTAATAATGATCACTTGATGGATTGAGATAATACATTAGTTTTGGACAAAGATTTTAATTATTAAAATCGTTGCATATCAGAAATGATATTTATAAAAAATACACACGGAAGATTGAATTTACGCACAGACTAAAAAGTTATCTGGTATGTACAGTACAACACAAAATATCTTGCATTATTTAATTACATTATATAATGGACGTTAATTATAGTAGAATGTTTAATAATATTAATAAGTGATAAAACTTAAATAAGTCAATACAAATAATTGAAACAAAGCAATAACTTAAGTCGGAAAATTAGTTGTGATTGCCGTGGGCGCCAAGAAGGTTATATCTCGCGTTGCCACACCTCGTTCCCCCATCGCCAGAGGTCGAGGCTCCGCGGATGCTGTCGCGATTCTCCACGGCTCGATCCTTCGAACGTCCGTAAATCTTCGTCGCAGGATGCTGACGTCTGCAACCGACGAACACTCGCAAGAAACAACCGATAAAGCGTCCGTTCTCCGTCAAAAATATCGGCCACGAGTAATGTTGTTTTGTCTGAACTGTATCCTTGGTTACGCACTTGCAACACTTTCCTTTCGCTGGATAGGGCACTTGGGGAGAGATATTTTGTTTATGGGCATTGTTCACGGTCGAGATTACATGCGTACTCTCATTTCGTCAGAGTAGAATCGAGTTAATGGAAAACTTCACATAAATCCTTAGGTATCGCCTAGGTTCGCGTGAACTTTAACACGTAAATATTTATATTAAACCACGTAGGTGTATACAGTCCTCTTATAGTAACGAAGAAAATTACATTTGAGCACGCTATTTGCTCCAGGAGCTTGAATGCTAATTATTCACTTCGCAATGGCTACATGAAACCTTCACAAGGTTTGCTTCCAAAGTTGCAGGAATTGGTTTGCAGCACTTTGCCGAGATGTTAAATCATCACCATGTCCCTTAAATCTAAATAGGATTTGAAGCCCGTATATATTAGGTCCACGAATTCCTTCTATCTTAAATTTTCTAATAATAGGAAAATTATGGATTATCGATACACGTGTTAGACCTGATGGACTCGTATTGTTAATATCCTCAAATAAACTGTATAAGATATGTAATTATTTATAAATTGGTATTAATATATTTCAGTTTGGTATTGTATGCACTAATAATATATAATTTAAAAAAACCAATTGTTTCGACAATTCGTCATTTAATCACTTTTATCTTATAATTTTTTGTATTTATTTCATCTAGCCCGTTGAATTTATGTGTCAAGTGTAACTTTTATAAATTGTATTTGTAATTCCTCTAATTATTCAATGTAATAAATGTATCCATGAACAGTGTATTATACATACATAATATTTGTGTTCTCCTTTTTTCTCTCCACACTGTACTATGTTATTCATTTTCTTCAGCATTGATGAACTAGTGTATCTCATCTCAAGAACCTCGTTCTGATATTATTATTTTGAAGGTCAAGAAAAAACTATGATCTTAAACTTTCTAGTTGCGTAAAGACGGTGGAATTAACACATTGAGTGTTACAAGATTCATGGGTAAATCTGCCAATTCATATTTAATGGAAACCTGTGTGACACTTCAACGCAACATTGCATCTCCTCATATGCCTCGACATACATCCCGATGAACTAGGACGCTCAGGCCTATACTTTTCGCGAATGCCTCTACAAAAATGAACTACGAATTTCGTACTTTGAAGGTGACAAATGTAATTATGTCGACGAAGAAGTCTTGATTGACAAGGGTACTCAGGATTGCTCGCCAATACTGATTTTATTATTTATTGCAAGTATTAAAATATTTAGAGACTCATACCAGACAACAGGTCCAAAAAGTCTAATTTCTTTGTTCTCCAGCAGCTAGAAAACACAATCCGATTTTTGTAGCGTTCGGTATTCCACGAATTTTTTATAGTATTCTACAATTTTCCATACGACTTTCTATTTCAAGAGCACTTTTCACAAGGTCTGGTGTAGTTTCTCCCTTGTTCTGAAAGTATGATGCAAGTAACTCCCACACTTAGCCATAAGAAATATTGTCTACTTGAACACATTATTCGCATCGGATACATAATTCAAAATCGGAAACTTGAAACATAAGAGATTAACGCAGTTTATGGTGGTAACTTTCTTCTACATACAAACTACAAGGTACAGCAAATGGATCCAGAAAAAGGCGGGAGGAAAGAGAAGATAAGCATAGAGAAAAAATGAAGGAGTGGTGGAAAGTAAGAAGAAAGGAAAACCTAGTTGAAATGAACGTAGTCCATACGAATAGAAGTAGTAAAATAAATGAATAAATAACGGATTATAAATGTGTACCCTCCGTCACGATGTGTACAACACTTCAACATTCAAATGGCATAAGTATTTCTCACGAATACCTGAGTGCACAAAAAATTTTTTTTGATCGAGTAACAATACCGTCTGACAGAATCGAGTGGAAACTTTTACTCTCCCCGAAGTCCATTAAAATTGAATCATTTTCCACTCGAAGATATCGATTCGCCTTTCATGAGAATCGACACCTCGTGAAGCGACGCTGGAATATCAACGCACACTCACGCATGTGAACACGCATATCGGTATGCGCTCGCGTTTTCACACGCTACCTTCCACTAATGCGTTAAGCCATATCCTCAGAATGCGTGTGTGAGTAAATGTGTATTTATGTTAATGCACTCGTATATGCTAGCGCGACCGTGAGTGTCGAATAAACGAAAGACTGCTGACTGCATTGGAGTCGTTGCCGGAAATTTGTTTCTGGAGGGGCTGAAAGGATAGTTCTAATAGTTTGGAAACTTCAACCCCCCGTAGGAGATATCCGTGTTTAATTTCGTATCATTGTTCACCAATTTATCTCTCAAACAACACAATGAGATATTAACGTTTTTAAGTAGGGAGATTGAATAAAAATATATTATACTGTAAAATCAATTTCATATGTAACTGTTTATATACCTCATACAGTCATATTACTTTTCCATCCTTTATTTTTTAAATTTTTTCACTTTAATTATCCTCTAAAGAGTCAGGGCAGTATATGCAGTATTTTCTCCCCTCAATTCCTTGTAGGTCTGTCAGAACATTGGTGTAATTTCTCATAGAAGATGAATCCAATTTCCAACGATGACGTATAATATATATTACAAATATACTCCAAAATGATCGCGAATAAGTTGCACATTTGTAGAATAATTTAGCTAAAAATGTGATGAGAGAAATCTACGTTGAAATTTTCGTTTTATACGTCTTCTGTCGCAGAAATTTTTATGATTGTTCTTATTAATGCAAAAATTTTAAAAATACTGTACTGTACAATGAATGGTTCAGAGGTGGTGCCGGAAATAATATGTACATGTGGGTACCGCGGTTGTACAATAATTAGGAACCGCAGCTTCACCGCATAAAAGCTCTCAAGCGTAAAAGTTTTAATTTCACTCAAGCGTTCAAACTGTCGCAAAAAATATATTTATTTACGAAATCTGAAAAACTATTATGTGGAGGAAGAAATGCTGAGGAAAAGCCATCCTCTTGCGCACTGAGACTTCGCGTCCGGTACGCGAGTGAACGACGCGCAGCCGAGCACTGGCGCCACACACGGGCGTCCGGCGCACCTCGCACACAACTCCGGCGGGGGACGTGTCGGGACGTCCGCGGGGCGCACGCGCTGCGCAGCCGTCATCCGCGGCCACGCGTCTGCGCAGCGCCCGAGCTTCCGGCAGCGGTGGTCCGCCCGCCACGCGCTCGCATTCGGCGCGCGCCACTCGCGTTCGCGGGTCACGACGTGGCGCGTCCGCCTGGCGTTTGCCGCGCTCGCCTCGATCTAACGCGCGCGTTGCATGGGTATATCCAATAGGACTTGGAGCTCACAAAAATTATCTCCGCCTTCGTTTCCCTCAATCTTGAGTATTACTTTAATAAAAATCGAATGTTCTTCCCCTCTTATGTATTTTCTTGGAGTTGGGCCACCAATTAAAAATTAAAATTGTCTTCGAACTTGCCAACGTTTCGACGTACATAATATCATCATCAGAGCTACAATACAAGTATAACATGAAAATACACACCAAATATACAAAGAAATATATGAACAAAAAAAAGAAGGGAAACTTTGGATGGCGCGAAAACTACAAACAATTACGTTGGCAAGTTCGAAAAGAATTTTTTTTAAAATTTGTGATCCAATCCAAAGAAATTACAGTTAAATATTCCTTATTCCTTTTTTTGCTTCCTGCACAAATTGTATTTTCTTTCTTTCGCGGTCAGTTGAGCAGAACCTATGGTCTGAGTCTCACCGACAAATAAAAGACATTTTATTGCAATTATTATTATTCACAAAGAGCTTCAATATTTTTGTTTGTTTGGTAACGCCACAGAAAATTTATTTTCATAAATTACAGGTATTCGAGTGAGTCCTCGAAAAGTACACATACTCTAAATAACCACATTCCCAATGAAGTCCATATATAGTTATGGTATTGACGTCTTTATCCTTTTCTCGCTATCTCGATATCTTGACTCTTAACCTCAGTTATTTTCTCTTTTCTTGCCTGAATCCATAATTACATATTTACGTTATTCGACAACGCTACTTAACGTGCATCAATTCTGTCATATCATCTGCGGTCCCCCTCGCCATCGTTCTTGACAAGTAGTATTTTGATAGAAGGGCGTAAAGAGTGGACTAAAACATTTTGAGATATGAAAAATTTCTGACAAAGACGTATGTTTACGGAGAAGTTTTTCAGCACTAGTGAAACTGCCTAGCTACGTCTCGAGAAACAAAATATTTCAGATCAGAAAATTATAATTCTCATAATTTTTTTCCCTTTTATTCTTTTACAAGTACAATTGTGTTCGCACAGATTGTTCGCGTTTGACGTTTTTACGACAATGAATTGCAGAAAAAAATACAGTCATTACGAAGTTTTAAATTCACGATGCTGTAAATTTAAATGCAATAAATAATCATTTACCTACAACAAAAATATAGTATGAACTATTACAATTGCACAGTTGCACTTTTAGAGTGTAAATAAAGATGTGGTTCATTTGTGTGAGCAGAATTATTGTAAAAATCAATATTTGAAAACACAGAACTCTGGCAACATAAATCTTCGCAGCTATTTCATTAACAGGAAGGGTGACAGACCTGGTTCGCTGTGCGGGGGATGTTTTTGCCTCTAGTTCGGGAAATATTTTCAAAGCAACTTTCATCGTTTGAATGAAGGAAGTTGCGAGTAAAATAACGAACATGGATGGATTGAATCCTTGAAGTGCGTCTCACCTCTACAATTAAGAGCCAGACAAAACCAAATCAGACAGAGGTGCTCTTGAAGTCACGGTCTCTTTCATTGCCATACATCGTTTCTCTTTATCAACTCAATCGTGTACTAAGAACTGAAGGTAAAAAAAAGAGAATTATCTTATGCAACGTCATGTATTGCCAACAATTAGTTTTATTTTCCTGAACTAAATTACCTGATTCCATCGACCCCATCAACTTACATAACACCATCAATCGAACTTAATGGAACAGAGATTAATAGTTGCATTATTCATATGTAACACAGAGTGGAAGCAAAATTTACATTAATTTTGCACTTTTCCAATTTCATATTAGAAGGTTCTTACGTCAGACAATGTCACATTCACCATAATCAGCGTTCTGGAAAAAACAACTTAATACCTAATAATAGCTAACCACAAACTTAATAATTCAATTAAGTCCCTGAATTTCTCAACCTGATGATGAATTTTACATTCTTGAGAACAACGAAGTCCACAGAGTACTTTGATCTTTCGTTCGCTGAAGAGTTTCGAGGAGGTTTCCATCACTAAAATAAAGATTAAGTGAAACAAATTCAGTTAGGCGCTTTCGAGGGCCTGTTTAGTCGCTGCAGCCACAAAGAGCATCGGATTGCTTTATCCCTGTCCATCTTCGCAGCGACCTGTTTCACCCTTTATCACGCTCCATCCCTCCTCCTGCTCTTCAGTGATAGAGCGTAATGACGTTTTAGTCGTAGGTGGCAACGGTGCTCGATCATAGTCAAGAGGCACAATGGGAATATTGCAATTAATGTTTCATCATAACCAGTTTCTCTTCAATGCATTCCACGGTCAGGCGAAGCAGTGTGCATTTCGAAGCGTGTGATTAGTTAGTGACCCCTCAGCTTCATTACAGCATTAAGAAGGCAATTGCGTACAGCCAGATCCAGCTCGGAATAAGTATCCGTACGCTGGATCTTTCTTGTTCTCGAACCGTGGAAGATTGATCCGAGGCATTAAGTGTTTCGAAAACGCGCGCCATATCAACAAATCAATTATATAACTCAAGAAAAAACCCTATACATTATTTAAGCACAATTATGCATTATTTAAGGATGAGGTACAACTTAGTCTATGGACGCTGATACACTAAATCAATACATTACGATGTGAAAATATAAGTAGAGAACTGGTAATATCGAAAATGATTTGCTCAATAGGATTCAATTGCGTGTTTAATGAAAGAGGATACAACGAGAAATGATTTTTGCAAAATTAATGTTATTTGCTTGAATCTCGATACCCAACAATAAATTTTTTGTTGCATTAAATTGGATTATTTTTATTTGGTTTTAAGGATAGAACTCTTCTGCAACCCTCCGTTGCATGTTCTACACAACCCATATAACACTAACTATGGAACTCTTGACTGATGCGGCTCTGGGTGTCGAGAAGCGAGCCGGCTGTATTCGACGCCCCCCACCACTAGCCAGTGTGAACAACTCGGCACCAGAACAGTTCTGTGCTCTATGGCACCAGTATATGCCAGTGCTACCAGTCAGTGTGGTCGACGATTGGGCTTCGTTTAAGCGATTACATAATGATACGGTTTATGTTGGCACTGAAGAGTAGCCTTTAACTGCAAGAATTATGTAGATAAGATATCTGGTTTATCTGCTCATAAGCAAGTACTGTATAATGAAGATTACTTATTCTCATTGTTGGTATGAGATGAATAAAGTGTATTACCACTCTATTTGTTAATAGTAGCACTAAAATTCAAGATAAAATAAATTTTAGTAATGCTTTTGACTTGACAGACCATTATTTAATTTCATATCTGAATGTTAATTTAAAATTTAAATATCATTATTGCTTTTCTCGTTAACTATTGTACATTTTTACATTAGACGCTTCCTTTCAGTAATTATTTAAACTATTTATCACTTAATCCTTAATGTTCTTTATGACTTAAATAACAGATTCCAATGGAACAGATTGGATAGTAAATTATCTTTAGAATCGTGTGAATAAGTGATGATAATATTCACATTCATAGGAATTCATGTTATATTCATTGAGTAAGTTTAGTAGGTTTCCCAAAGATCCGGAACTTCGTCAACGATGGATTATAGCTAAAAAAAAGGATTCAATCCTTCGAGCACTTTTTCTCATGTAGAAGAAAAGACTTCAATAATTAATAAGTCAAAGCAAGGCATGCGCCATAAGCTCAACAAATTTATTTTGTTTCAAAATATGTAATGTAAAATTTTTATGGCTGTAGAAAAAAAATATCATATACTGTGTGTGAACAACCTATTAAGAAATAAATATTAACATGGAAGACAGAAATTATTTCATTTATTAAAACAATTACCCTTTTTTGTCGTAAGTATTATTTTAAGAATAAAACTTAAAAATTTGTATTAAAGACAAACAGACGTAAAATAAAACGTCGGTGGCTGTTGTGTTACGCGGAGCCCTTGTGCCGACCCGACCACTGGCTAGTGGTGGGGAGCTTCTGAGCGGCCGACTCGCTCGCACTGCACGGACTCAGCATTCCATAATTAGAGTTGTATGACATAACCAAACATTGTAACCGAGTTATCATCCAATTGTCGCGTAACTAATATGAAACATTTCAATAATTCAAAAAGATTACGTTAATTCAAACATTTGCATCTCCCTCAATACTACACTATAGTAAAATGTTTTGATGTTGGTTCATGCTTTTTTAAAAGTATGTTCACTATTGACAGAAAAAACCTTCTAGAAGCAAATATTCATAACCAACCTCGTAGGGAAATAAAAATGAACATTTATTATCTGAGAATGAGTACCAGGAGTCAACCAAAAAAAATTATTAAAAAATGAGGATCATTAATTAAAATGAAAAATCGACAATACAATTCAACCCATAATCCCAGAGAAAAGATTATTTTTGCGCTCACGTTAGAAGCCCTAGTCTCTATTCCGATGCATTGACGCAAGGAAGTATCCTTTGCTCGCTGCTCGTGTACGCACGAAGCACGATGCTCGAGTGGGGATCCGCCGCAACCGCGTCCCCGGTGCTCGTGGCAGGGCCCCTAATGACATCGTCCGTGTGAACGACGGCAAGGTTACTTCGTCACCCAGTCACACCAAGTCGCCCGCAGCGGCCGTCACCTCACGCCCCGACCTCCTGTCGGCGCCACCCACCGGCCAATATCAAACGCAAACATCACAAATGTACAAACTCTGTGCGTCGAGACCTGTTCTTAATACACTACGGGATCGTTCAGAAATTACCTGTCACGCATTGTCACGTTATACCAAAACCTTTCTTAACGTGACGTTACAAAACGACCTGCCCCCTCCCATCGTAAAGAGTGAAAAAGTAATTAAAAGAAAATATTATCATTCGAATACTTAAGAGGTGCGTAAAGACTTTCATTTTCATTGAAGGAAAATTTGCCTCAATTGAGACAATTTTCAATATTTATCATATACGAAGTGTAACGCCACGCTTTCTAAAATACCCACGGCCCCTCTCATCACGTACCGCCACGTTTCGCCGAACCCCCGACCCCCCAAGACCGGACGTAGCTTATAAACGATCCCTACTATGAAAACAAGATCGGAAATGTTAGGTTATGGGGCGTTTCAAAAAAGTTGAAACAAGAAACAGGTCCATTCTTCAAAAGAACATATTAAACAAAAATGTTTCTGTCAAAAGTAAAAGTGAAAGGAAGTGTATTTATCGTAAATATAAAAAACTTTTAACCCGGCAACACGAGACCTTTATTTTTAATAGAAACTGAACGCAGGTCCGTTTACAGTTGGTAACACAGGAAGGCATGGTCAATACTATACAAATGGAGATCGTACTCTACTCGCCCATATGGAAACACCGACTCGCGTGCAGTCGGTGAAACTTAACTTCATAATATTGTCATTACCATTGTACTCACTGGTAATTTTTATCGCACTATAATTTGTCTTGTTTTCCACCACAAGCGGAATTATTTGCGGCGCTTCATGTTTTCTTTCCAATATAAAAATTTTAAAACAAAAAAAAAATTTCCACGGAATACAACTTTTCCATGTCAATAGTTCTGAACATTTCTGGTTTTCATATGAAATATTAGTTCATGTAAAGAGAATTGAATAAAACATTTTAATGCACACTGTTACATAAGCTACAAATTTTCTTGAATTGTGTGAAATTATCAATTTTTCTGATTATTTTAAAGAAAACTAAATCGCAGGTTGAATGAAGCACGCTTAATAACTTATCTTGACAAACGCGACAATTCTGTGTATAGACAATAGGTTGTATAATTCGTGGCGCGCATTGTTTTAGGACACTGATCGAAAATCAACTCGATTTTTCTTGATTTTTCACGGGAAGTTTACGATATAGCAGTAACATTGCACGTGGTATTATTATGTGGTACTGGCTACATTACCGCAGGGGTTGCACCTTTAGAGACTTTGCTGTTGGAGTGTGATTGGGCACCCCCAATTGTCCCCTCGGGTCCCTTGTCTACTCCCCACAAAAGTGGCTTCTGCAGAACTTATCAATTCTCCAGCACTCCATTTCTTCGTCAGACGTTGAAGTTAAACAAAAAAAGATATAATAGCCTGTGTCCCTACTCTTTTGGATTTTAAAAATGTCGATTTAACTTGAATATTGATAGTTAGATAATGCTTTGTATTTTGATAAGTAAGAAAAAATACGGAACATATTTAGTTGTATGGTGGGTGAAACGATGAAACGTCAGATTGGAATGAGGCTGAAATGGAGACTCGATAAATTATGGCGAGGACTCAAAAAACTTAGAAAGGATGCAGCTGTTGATTTTAATATTTAAGGGGCTCTTCAATGTTTCATTCAAGTGAGCAGTGGAGAAAATGTCAACAGCGAGTAAAATATATCGCAGAGAGATAAAAATGGGTCTTCGGTTAATAAAGAAATAACGACTCACAAGGCAGCACAACTAAATGGCGTAGCCAAGACTCGAACATGATTCTGCGTTTACTTCGATCCTTTTCCGTCCTCCTTTAGATTTTTTAATCTTACATTACAAGGATAAAATGAAGAGAAACAAAAAAAATTTCCCGTAATTGCGAATTACAATATTGGGGAAAATCGTACCAACTATCAGAGTTCCTGGCATTGGTCGTCCATCTCAGTCCGCATGCATTCTTGTTCTAACCGGTGGAGCCACCTACTAGTAGACATGGCGTAGTGGTAGCGTCATCCTTCCAAACAAGCTGCTGAGTGGGAGAGGGTGGGTTCTATATCCCGCTCAGTCCCGGGTGAGGCTTTCAGCTGGGGGTTTCCCGACGAATGTCCTCACATTCCCCGGCAACGTAAAATCTCTCCAACCTTAATCCTTCTCCCCAATCATTGGGAGAGGTAGAAAAGCGGACTTCATCAATTGACATTAAAATCTATCTTCAAAACTAAGATAAAGAATAAATAAAATAAGTTGCAAATTTGACGACGGTGTTACAGAAATTGCAGCCAAAACATTTGGACCTGATTTCGTGAGAAGTGATTTCAAGTAGAAAGATTGATCCCCAAATCTGGCGATATTTTCCTATTTCACGCTTCCTTATCAATTTCCCCACTTCGGGAGATCGAGTCGCCAGTTCAGAAGCGGATTCCTCGGCGACGCGGGGACGAAGTGGGAAAGAGGTGTGGGCGGGGCATGTCGCGTGTGCACTCGGAGCCTTGAACCGTGCGAGTTGCAACTTGCGTCACTGCGCCCCGTGTAATACACACGCTCCGTCGGAAAAACGGACCCCGAGACGACCTACGAAGTTGGGAGCGGAGCGGGTTCGCGTGCCAGGTGGGACAGCATGCCACGCACCCCCACCAACGGAAATTCGATCCCATTGCGACGTCTATGCAAGTTGATGGAATTACATCTGCGATCCATTCGTTCTGTGGTTGACCCAGACAAAGGCTCTTATATTCACAATTCTTTAGGACCAATCGATGTTTCCTTCATCATTCACTGAGGAATGCTCTGTAATATATACATTCAAATCCACAGAGATAAAAAGACAGTAAATATACCGATAATTATATCCGAATAATATGCATGACCAAACACCATAGATGAAATATTTAGATTTATTTTGAGACTAGAGATACAAAGAAATTTAACTTCTCTGAAAAAATAGTATTCCCGTGACAGAAGAAAAAAATATGTCCCACGACAAGGGATAAACAGAGCACATAATGACACTCTACAGTAATAATTTGGATCATTTGAAATCCGTGTCATTGTCACACACCCAGAAATAACGTTTTTGGGAAGGAACTGTAGCCAAATATAAAGTGAACTGACAGGTTTCACCTGTCAAAGAATTGAGAGAAACTCATGAGCAAGCATTACGAAGAACACTCGGTCGAATTGGAGACGCACGAATGTGTAGGGAATACAAGTTACAAATAACTTGGAAGTGTTTCCCACTGCCTCCGTCCACATGCGGCAGCTGAGTTGACCGCTTGGAGACTCCATCCTCGCGAAGCTCCCTCCCGAGAATAATTAGTAAGACCTGACACACGGAGGAGGAGGCTGAACAGATGGGGAGCTGCAATTTGTTCCACTATTGAAACCATGTCCTAGGGATATATTTTTGGTCCCCTTCGTGATCCGTTTTATTACCACAGGGTCCGACCTGCCGTAAAAGCCAAAAATAGAGAGCAAATCATGGAGACAATGGGAACCCTTTGGGTTCACCCCGATCCGTCGATGGGGGAGTTTCTATACATTTTTAGATCGAGTATTGTTGGACTGGATGCAGGATGAATTGTCAATTTGATATGCTCTTCAACGTAAACATTGGAGAATACTGTTTTCAGAATATTTTCATTGGTCCCATATCACTGCGACCTAAAATGTTCAGTTTCCGTAAGTGAAGAAAAGAGGTTTTGAGAGCTATTAAATTCAGAAACAGAATTTCAGATTAATCCCGGGGAGAAGCGGGAATACACTTTGACCGATTGTATTCGTTTGTTTTCTTCTGCCCAAATGTTGAAAATTTGAAGGAACAATAAGTAAATTAATTATGTAGAATATTAATGTAAATATGTAACAAACTAGATAATAGTTTATGAATTGTAAATATAATTTCTAAAAAGTCTTTATAAAATTGTCCAATTTTTTTTGGAGGTAGCAAGTTTGTAGTCTCTCCCATTTTATATGTATGAAAAAATTCCCAAGAAGGCTAAATAAATAAACAATCAATCAATTCCACTTATCCTAACAATGAGAGAAGCTAAAGAGTGACCTAACGAAAATTGTAGGAAACGTCGAATAGGAGAAAGCATGAAAATTACAGAGAATATTACCATTGCAGGAATCCTATCACTTAAATAAACACCAAGATTTTTCACTCATACGAAGAGAGAAAATTTGATTCAGAAGTAGGAATTAGGGAATGTTAGATCAGTGCTGTTGGAAGGTAATGGAAATGCAGTCAGGGTAATGGAGATGAAATCGTAAAAAGTTGAAGAAAAGGAAAGAGAGCACATGAGCAACCACATGTGCTGGAAGGAAACAGTGAGGGTGGGAGTGATGGAGGGGGGGGACCGTGGCTGCCAGAGGCCAGGAATGCGTGCCACCACCGCTTCAAACGCGCCTGTCGGGCCGCGCTTTAACATACAATGATCAATCGGTGGTGGCAGGCGGCGTCCGGTGTTAGATGCCCGAATGCCGCTGCAGCCTCCCGGCCACTGCGGACGGAGTTTCGTGGACGAAGAAGGTGATGGGGGATCCAGTCCGTCGATGGCTTGAGGGGCGGCGCCCAGTGGGACGGTCGTCAATGATGTGATAAGAACTCAAAATGAAAGTTTGAACCGAAAGCATTGGATGCACGATGCCGATCAGGCTCCGTCTCGTATATTAATTCATCTATTTCATTTTCATTCCTCAGAGATCGTTATAATTATTCTCAAGACAACGAGACTCCTTTTTCTCACTATGTAGGTAATACTATGTTAGCAGTCACTTTTTTAATGTATGAACGGTATTATTTAATTTCACATTATAGAACATTTCTTGTATCATGAACCAATTCCGCAATTTCCCAATTTCAGATTGGAACTTCGAGTTCGCAATCAGTGGTCTCAGAAATTTTCAAAATTGGAAATGAATAATTTTTTACCAATTCTTTTGGGAATTTCGACTCACTGTTGGTAGAGGAGAGAAGTTCGAGCGTCACTAGCATTAGCGAGGAGGAGCGGCACACAGATCTGGAGGTTGGAGACTGGAGAAGATAAAACGACAAAGGGTGTCGGTTCTTTGAGAAGATGGGGAGCGCAGAAAAGATTATCAAATGTTGCTGTTTCTCCTTCTGCACGGGATCCTGTCATACTCGGCTCTCTCCTCCCCTGACAATCCAGCATCACAAGTCCCGAGAATCCCGCGGCGATGCTCAACGCCCAGAGACATGGAACATTTGTGGATTCCAATCGCGGTGTATTCATCAAGTGTTGAACCCGTGAAAAGCAACGGGAAGACATCACTGGTTGCATCTACATATAACTGTCATCCCCCCTTCCCCATTACCATGTCACAGTGGCGACTGCAGTTGCCTATTTAAAATCGAGATGGTTCAAATCAGTCTTCGTACTGCAAACTAAAGACTATGATGACTACTCTCTTAAGAAAGCTGTATGTAATTATCCTTAGGTTTCAAACAAGAAAATAAGAGTTCAGTCAATACTTCAGAATTTTCTGGAATGCTGATAGTTTTCACTAAAAAAATTAAGTTCTCGACTTTTGAGTAATTTCGAGGATTCACTCACGCAAAACTGAACGTATGGATTTCGAATTAATTCTCATGTCAATGAAACAATTTTTGTTTTCCAATTATGAACAATTTGAAATGGAAAAATAATATTTATCAGAAGAATCCAATGAATAAATTTTAGTTTCATCAATTTCCGAATCGGATCGTGGCAACACATCTCAGCCACCACTAACATACAGACATACTGCATTACATTCCTCGGTCATTCATCTCCTTTGCAATCCCACTCGGAATAAAATAATCTTAAGAAAATGGACTACACAGAACTGAATGGGAAAAAAGGACATGCGAATCTGAACAGGAAGAAAAAGGCAAATATGAAGAACAAATAACAATATCTATAGATATTACATTAGCTTCGTCTCACTTAGGTGGGATATCTATAAAACTTCCTTCTTTTTAAAGAAGCAGAACCTTTTTACAACTTTTTCCACCATTAAAGAACCTATTCGACTGGAGTGAAACCGTGGTGTTTAGTTCTTATCGTAGAGGTTATTTATCCTATTTACAATTGTTAATGTATTTTGTGGCTTCGGGAGTCCGGGTCCCCTGATCACACACTTCCAATTTGTCAATGCTCGTTACACCACTGGCTCCTCATCACGATTCTATTTCGATGACCGAAGCTTATGAGACGAGCCTCAAGCAACGTGCATTCGAATTGGAAATTCATTTCACACTTGTAGCATTTCCTATTTCGAAAACTAACGACCAAGAGTTACAAAGTCCGCGAATTACGTCAGCTAGTTAATTAGAGGAATTAGCTGCTCAGTGGCGTCGTGGGAGTACTGCAGGGGTTCCACATAGCGATAGGGGGAGGGGAGGGTTATAGCTGTGCGACAAGAGGAGACTGGTATCTTTGGGATATTCTTTCGCGTCCTAGAATGATTAATTTTCAATACATCCACATTTTAAATGCACACAAATTTCTGTTCTGAATCAACTCAAGAAGTTGTGCAGTTTGATTTGCTTTTAATTTATTTTCAGCAAATTAGATTTTCAAAAGTTTTTTGATTAATCTAGAAAGATTGCCGAGAACTCAACTGATTAAATCTCGAATTTAGATATATTTTAATAGTTACATATTGTAAACAATATTTTCCGAATAATTTAGAGTTAATAATAGGACCTCTTTGTTAAATAAATGTTTTGCACACTTTTTAATACAAATTTGTTGGTATTCTGTTCATAAAGCAAGATGTAGCTAACTATATTTATTCTTATCTTAGGAAATGATAAATTCACCTCGACCTTAGGGTCCTAAATCGTAGTTGATGGGATGATCCGTTGCTTGCTTCCGGAGAGTAAACTACGTTATTGTCCTCGGCGTGGTTATACGCAGTTGTAACTGCTTTTATGAAAAAAAATTTTTTTTCCTTTATAAAATCTGTATCAGATAAAGACGAAATATTATTAAAACTATATGGAAAGAAATTTCATCATTATCCGATAATTTATAATTTTATTGATTCAATTTTTCACCTCAGTAATATATTCCAAATTACTCAGGATCATTGAATCATTTCTCGCTGCGCTACTTCATGTACCCGTTTATCGAAGGGAAAGATTTATCGAAGTTTCTACAGGTCGTACTTGGGGCAAGATGTAATGACTCCGCCTCAGCAACTGGCTCCACGATCGGCGCATCTCTGCGCTCCCGAATTTGGGATCGGGCGCGCGGCGGCGTTAAAGCGTGACCTCAATAAAAAATAATGAGCAAAGTAATGATATGGCTCGCAAAGGCCTCTCCGCTCGCCGTGCAATGCTTTAACGCGCACTGGCGCGCGTTGACTTGAGACGTTCTCTGCAAATGGCGCATAATGCAAGAAGTATGGACATTGCTCAAAATATTAGTAGATGCCTGCAGCCTGTGGATTCAAACTGGAAGTTTAGTATTAATGAGACTAACATGAGAGAGGACTTCTTGCTTACAAATTGCTTTTGCAGCAAATAAGAAGCACAGATATACAAATTTGTTAATGAATCTAAGCATACAATCACTTTTGTCATTTTCATTGATAGGTAAAACTACAAGGTACTATGAGTATTTCTTTGCAGTACAAATATTATTTGCGTTCCAATTTTTTTCGTCTTCCAGCTTTCAAGTTTGAAGCTAAATTTATCTTTGAACTCTCGCTTCTGAAACTAAAATGGAGAGAAGAGAGATTCGGAACACAAGTCTTAGGTTTTTGGGTTTTCCCGTACCCATATTTTATTTAAAAATTACAATTAATAAATGCCTTTATATTGAACTGTAGAATATTGATCCGACCGAGAAGGTGGCTGACTAGACAACCACTAACTTTGGAAGTTCCAAGATTATTTTAATTGTTTCAATTATTTCAATTGTTTAATTGTGTAGAAAAAAATACGAAGATATACGGTCAATATGATTTTAAAAAATGAGTAATCAAATAAGGCATTCTCTGAGAATATTTCAGTCGAACTTTCCAGATGCTACGAAGACACTTAAGCGGATATCCTTTGCCAATGATAACGACGCCGACAACGCGAGATAGAATTGCGAGACATTCCAAAAGTTGATAGGCTGGTGGTTTCTTCCTTTAGTTCCCAAAGCTTTAGTGGATTCCCTTCCTGCGTTGTTCTATAAGAGAATTGACTGAATTACCCACGTCTACTATAGATCACAAGTAAATACGAGTCCAGATTCATGTTTCTCCACAAAATTGCATCACTTTGTAACTTGTATCGTTATTACCATCCGACTCCTGGAACCGTTGGACCTCAGATATCACGTCACTGACCAAGAGTACAACGTTCTTCAAATGGGCGACGTTATCAGTAAGGGTTCCCTGACCTACTCCAAACTAATGTCGATTTGGTACCTCCAATTTCCCGGGAGACCAACGTCTCCCTCTTGCAATCCCTTTGCCCAAACCATGTGCGTAGGAGGAAGAGCAGGCTCAGGTCTGAACCTCAGGCATCATAAAATAAGACTCGAAATAAATAAATAAACAAAATTGATCCAATCAATTTGGATCCGAATAGGATTTTCGAGAATAAGGGGTACGAAAAGGCGAATGCAGAAGAGAGCCCCGTTACGAAATAGCAGCGGTCCTGTTCTGCTGTGGTGGCAAGGGCCGCGTCGAAGGGTGGTGGTGGCGGCGGTGGAGGCGACCGTGGGAAGCAGCGGGCACTGATTGCGGGATCGCATGTCCCCCTGGCGGCAGCCGGTGACCGACGCGTCCGCGCCCCTTCGCCCAACACCCACCAACGTTCCCTCCCCATATTCCCTGTGCTCGCGACCATCATCCCGCCGTTTTGCACTGCTCCCTTTTTGCTGTCCACTCTTATAGTCATAGTCGAATTTCCGGGAACTTTGGCTTGACCTCGTCGAGGCTTGAAGATTGTTGCCATCGCAACCTCCCCTCAACAACTGTTCTCTTTTTCATTCTTGATCTCTTCCTCTTAAAACATTTACTTACCTAAAAGTGAAAGAAAATCACAAGCTCAACACGTTTCTCTGGTACTGACCATCGGTTCTATTAAAATGGTATTAATCGTACCAAAATGTCTAATTGTCCGGTGAATACCACACACTCTTCCCTACCAACATGTTCTGTTTTTCTCTCAATTTTGCACGTAATTCCACTGATTATATTTCGCGGAGTCGTAATAATAGAACCCGTTCGTACCTACTCCCAACCTGCTCCCTCGTTTTATCAATTTTCTGTCCTATCTAGAGCAATAACTACCGTGTAAACCTTCCATCACGTACACTGAGATAACTGATCTTCGTCCAACCCACACACCTCTTATCCTAACCCGTTCATCTACATTCCTGTGTTGGGTAACGCTCCTTAAACACCCATACTTTCCTATTCTTGATAACACCCTACATCTGTTGTCCGTAAATATATTTTGAGTTCATTGGCTGACCACTATACAATTCGTGTCTCCTACTTTCAAAAATTAATCGAATTAATTGTTCGTTTCGTTAAATAGGAACGAATGTTCGTTTTCGTTAGTTCTTTCGAAACCGTGAACGATGCTCAAAATAGTACTACGCCACATTGAGTAACAAAAACCGAGGAAAACAAAACCTTTCAATATAACACTTTCACCCACTTTTATATAGTTCACATGAATCGGTGTTTTGCTTACAGTAGGAATAATTCGAGATGATATGCTGACCGAACTCATTAAGGGTACATTGGAATGTTCACCACTCATATCTAGCATTCCTCATTATGATTCTTTAATTTTAAAGCAAACATAATTGTACACTTTTTTTCTGTAAACGGGTTGGTAGCATTGTGACAGTATAGAAAGTTCGTCCTAAATGGAAGTGTGGAATATAGAGGACTAAGAATTCATTCCTTTTCAAAAATACATTATAGAAAAAGAGAACGGAATAGTTTTATTTGGTCTGTGCTTCATAACGCATATCGAAATCATAAATACTCAAAAACCATATTTCAAATATGAATCTCTTGCTTCTATTTCGTATTACAATTTACATGTAAAAAATACGCTTATTTTTTAAGTGTTATTTATTCCAAATATAAATGAATGATGAGAACAAAACAACTGGAGCGTAAACAAGCGAAACAAATAATTACGAATCGTGAGTTGTGTTAAGGTAACGTAGCCAAAGTCGTGAGAGGCGTCCGATTGTTTTTTTGTGACTAGTGGCGCTGATTCACCACTAAGAGCGTGAGGCCACCCCGTCTAACCCTCGTAAAAGATTCCACCTGGGTTGGGGGGCTCCGAAGTATAGCCCCTGGCGCCGCTTCATTTACAAGATAACATTTACTGTGGTAAGGGAGGCAAAGTTTACAAGCTTGTCATTAATATGTGTAAAAGACCTGGAACCTGTTTGTCGGCTACTGGAAACTCACCCGTGAAATATACGCATAGTACTTGATCCAGTAGATGGATGCTGCCAACGTGAACACAGATCGATGTTCCATAAATTCATCTTCGTTTTGCCTCCAGGTACAATCGTACAAGTCAAAGGTATTTTGCCAACAAATGAAGTAACAATCCTGAGCAAATTGGGGTTTGAGACCATAAAGTAAGAAAAAATGACCGCTCATTCTCAAAATTTGTGGACGCATTTGTTGATCCCGGAATAAGAATATTGGAATTGCAATTTCCAACAATTCTTTGAATTTTGCACTGACAAAAAATGTATTTCAGAGAACAGGATGCGGACCACTCCATATACATCTGGGTACATAATCTTTAGGTGGGGAAAAATTAAATTGAAATACTTCAATGTGCCAACTGACTATTCCTCATCATGTCTACATCGCAATCGTACAATTATAACAAAAATCAGAGAATACTAATAATGATAAATCTATAAAATTCACAACATAAAACCACAAAGACTCACGAAACTTTCATTGTAGATTAATACATTATAGTCATTAAATAAATAATTCATAACTTACAACCTTTTATGGACGAAAAGTATTTATATTTTCTGTGAAGAGCTCACAACGTTTCGACTTGGATTAAAGTCATCTGACGATGACTTTAATCCATGTCGGAACATAGTAAGCTCATTACAGAAAATATAAATATTATTCGTCCATAAAAGGTCGTAAGTTATGAATTATTTATTTAATTATATTATATAGTGGACGTTAATAGTAGTATAGCATAATAGTTATTGTTGGCATTTATTGGCAAAGGTTACATCACGTGTACCAATAATATAATAGCATACCGAGTTGTTGATGTAAGTGTACACCTGTATATCTTGTGGACGACCAAATTTTGAATAAACCACAGGAATGTATCCCAAGTCAAACACTTATTTAATATAAATTACTTTGAGACTAGTACATAATTTTGCATTAGTATCCATCCCTGTGAATGAAAATCAGGACTTTGCACTACGCGTCGTGGCAAGTCATGGAGAGATGGCAGAAACATCAGGTCTAGTGTCTGAAGCCGGTTGACAGCGTGGGTGGATGAGATTTCGATCTTTGGCAGAAGCATAGAACTAGAATACGCAGACGTCGTTCTCGTCCACGTGTTGGGAAATTAATTATAAAATCGGTCCGTCGGTGTCTGCCCTCGAGCTCCCATAGTCTTGTGACGTTTTACTTTAAATACTAACCTTCTGCTGCTTATCTGCGCAACATTACGACTTTACGGTCGTAGTCTACTTTATGGTACCAAACCGAAAGAAACAATGTCTCTTAACTTCCTTTCCAAGCGATAACTTTTAAAGAGTTACTTCAGGTCACTTTAATGTAGATTGCTTTAATTCTTAGATCTTTATCGTTGCATTTAGAAGTGCTGAGAACTTGTCTTGCTCGACTTAAATACATTCCGATTTTGCTGTTAAAAACCCGTTATTTCATATCACACCTCATTATTTTTCCAAACACTTAATTGCCAAAAACGAATTTCATACTAACAAATATCAGTATACGTCTTTATATATGTATCAGAGATAAACGTGTGGAAATTCAAATAAATATTTGGGGAAACCCAAAACAATTTATTTACCCCTCCCAACCATTTTTCTATCGCGCAAATTCACTGCAATTAAAAATACGCACATCATGGCATTACCTTTCTTATCAAGACCTTGCGAAGGAAATTTCAGTGATTTTTCTAAAGAATTGACTTGACACTAATGTGGAGTTCCGTTTCTTGGACGCTCGGTCATTTTAGTGTTTTCCTTCAGTCTAACACATCTGATATCACTACTTATTTCACCCTCGTTCTTATTGCTACCCACAATATGAAACGACAACTGAATGCCCCACGTAAAGAAAACAATCAACGAGCGAAGGGACAGGTACTTAAAAAGGGGTGGATCGAGCATCGATCGCCTGCTCCTAGCGCTGTACCCCGCCTCTTCTTCACGGCCGCGACTGTACCTGTACACCTGTCCCTGTTCTGAAGGCATCTTATATAAATGTGAGGCAGTAATAGCTTGCACACAGCTCAAGTAGCATCCCCCGCGGAACCGGTTTGGAACCGCGGCTGCCGCCTCCACCGCCGCCTCCAACTCCCCCCCCCCCCCNATCGAACCGCCGCCACACGCAGCCTTGTCTTACAGACGCAAGAGCAAAACAAACACACAGTTTACCTCATACAACATGCATTAGCGCGGACTTCCACTCGGTCAGGGAACCCTGTACTCGCGATTAGAACATGTTAATTTGATACAACCTTTATAATTAATGCGCTTTCACCTCGAATTTCCCGCGGCGCTTTTAATAAAATACATATAACGGTAATTAATCATATTTGAGCAACAAACATCTATCTGCGAGGATGACGAATCATTTTTGCTCGGGCCAGTTAAATCAATCGCGGCCCTCTCAAAGCTAATGGAGACGATGACCGCTCTCGGACGCAATTACAGAATTAAATTAAATTTATTTTCATTACTGCGGCGCTATCAAGGAGCTGAGTAGCGGTCTATCTAAATCTAAAGCACTCGCGTGTAGAAGGTGTGGGAAGTGCGCGCGGAACAGAGCGCAATAACAAACTGCTGACTGCCGAGCAAATGTCGCACGTAAGGACGGCAATATGTTTTTAGGCGCCCGTCGGCGACGTAGGTGGTAGCGACGGAGGAAATAAACCGCTGCACGTATTGTGAGCTGCTGTCCCCGGAAGCGAGGGGTTGGCGCCCTCCGAAGATCCGGAGGGTGGCTGTCGCCGCTCAGCTGAGGGAAGAGTCCTCGTACGATCGATCTGAATTCCGGCAAAGTCTTCGCTGCCCCGTGGCGGTCGGTTAATTTCAAAGCAAAGAGAGGGAGTGTAGTGGACTCCACTATGCCTATTGTTGTCTTAATGACAATACATTTGCATGATTGTTCATTACGGCTTTTCTTTTTCGCTCTCCCGGCCCGGCAGACGAGTCGTGGCGCCGTGCGGCCTCGGACACATAATGCGGTATCCAAACAGGGCCATTAGCGACCCTACATATCATTAGGTTCGCGAGCGGTGGGTGGATGGAAACGGGAGCGGCTGCCAGGGGCGAGAGAGGCGATGGCTGCCGACGAGGCTGTCGGCTGCTCAAAGCTGAGACGCTCACTTCCCCAGGGCGAAGTCTTGAATATTTAGGCTTTTCACGATGAAAACGTTGTCAAACAATTGTTTTGTTGTACCGCAAAGTGTCGTGGTCATCATACTTAGAGCAATACAAACATTATTTGGAGAGGGGGAGGAGAGGTAATAATTCCTTGAGGGGATGGTTGCACAGATATGACAATGACGTCATTTGTAAGATGAAAGAGCCTATTCTTAGCAATAAAACAAATGTTACGTTCACAAAAAAAAAAAAAACGATTACAAAAACCAGTTTCTGGTTACAGAAGATAAACAAGAATATAAAAGACCAGGAAGAAGGAGAAAAGACGAAAGTCTCTATTACCTTTCAACGAAATCACAATAAGTCATCTATCGGTAACATTTCCATTTCATTTAACGTAAACTCTTCCCACATCTAATAAATCCCTTCCGAGATTCTTAAGTAACAACATTTACAATTTTGATAATTATTCTCCCGATCGTATGAGTAATATTTTGAAGAAGTGGGAATGTGATGGTATTCTATTGTAAAGTAAAAGACACAATGCTCTAAGTTCGATATAATTCAAATTTTGTTTCCTTGAGTTCAGTTCTTCGATTACCTCAACTTTCCAAAAATATTACTTAACGTTTGCTAATTTATGAATAAATAGACCTGAGTCATCCTCATATGCTCAGTCTATTTGAAGAGGAAGTTACTTTTTGCAAACAGTCCATTTAGTTCATAAAATCTGTCTCATTTCGTCCAGTCTAATAGTTTTTACCTTTTTTGGTGTCCGTAGCTCTTTGTGTTGTATATTCACCCCCTTCTTGGATCTCTGGTCCCCACTTTTCGCTCTTATCACTTGACTTCCAGGCAGGAGACTCGCCTTCCATCCTCCTTGATTGCGAGGACACATTCTTAACATTCCGTCCTCGATGCCTGCCACCCCATTCGTATCCTCATCACATGCCTCTCCTTCTCCCCAACATTTCCCCCTACAAGGTCTCTCCTTACTTGCTTTCTGGACATTAGAAGCTAATACGTCCCAAATTTCGCCTTGTCTTCGGTTTCACTTCCGTTGCTTCTTAAAATACTAAAATCATTCACTAACTTTACTGTGCATACGATTTTTAACTTCATGGATTGGTTAATGAATGTATTGAAAGCTAAAGGGGAGTCAAATCCCAGGGTTGCAAATTAATATCGGAGTGTAGTTTCTACTCATATTTCTGAAGAAAAAAAAAGAAAAGTAAGGGTTCTAATGACCTAGCAGTTGACGAGCCCTAAAACCCCAAGAAAAGAAAAAAAACATATTTCTGAGCGGAGAAACGAATACAACACGTTATTCAAATTCTCTTATTCATCATTCGCTAATAAAATGTACCAAACAGCAAAAGGAACAGCTCGTAAAAAATAATAAAAATATAATGTAAATATTTCCGTAAATGAAAAGTTAGCATACAATACACTTTTTATGCGTCATGGGACAGATTTTTGATTTTCGCAGATGTGCACCTTGGGTGGATGTCTGGGCGCCTCCTCATCAGCAGCGTGTCTCTCAGACGCCAGAGGTCTCCCCCCTCCCTGCGTCACCCACCCACGCGGCCAAGGCCTTCGAGAGCCGCGACCTGCGTCAGGAACGCCCTTCGCCCTCCACCCGCGAACGCCGGAAACGCGTCAAGGACCGCGGTAATCTATCACGCAATCAACGACGCAAACAAACGCCTATTCATCAGGCACCTCAATCAATATTCGCAGGTGTCAGTCTCCTTGGCTGGACGGAGGATGGCGATGAGGAAGGAGGGGAGGATGTGGGCGTCGAATGAGCGGAAGTAGGTGGGAAGAGATCCGATGAGTGGATGCTGTGTTACACGAATGGAACAATTCCTCCTCACAACACACATCTTTCTGGTAAGTGATAACGTGCCATTGAATCCAGTCCAACTAGCATTTGCTCACTGACAAAATACTTTGGATGCGAGTACTCTAGGATTTGATGTGAGATCCAAAGTCAGTGGAAGGAAAGGAGTACTCCAAACCTTTGGATATGACCTATCTATCTTATAGCTCTTGTGAGGTTGGGATGTCACTTCCACAGGTTAAAGAATTCCATTCCTTCCTCTGAATTTGGATCTCGCGTCCAATATTGATCTATCAGTGCAATACACCTCATTCATCTCATGCAGTTTGGAATCCCTGGTCTAATAGAACGCTGCATCGAAACGAAGCCTCCTTTGAAGCGGAGCGACCGGGATAACGCGAAATCTGCACAAACGAACCGGACACACGTCACTCTGCTTCACCAACCATCTAACTTTACCCAGAAGGTTAGCGTGACCCAGAAGGTCGGCGTCATCGGGGTGGACCGCAGTGGAGATCGCGTTTCGGTCTCCGATAGTTCACCTGGAGGCATGAGACATGAAGGCGATGCCTTGCCGCTCTGTAGGAGAACGACGAGCGGCTCGAATTCTCACACGTGTCAGGGCACCCTTCAGCGCCGCAAATGCGTGGATGCGAAGGGATGTATGGGCAGCTTCATTCCCTATTGCATGCAGGTTACCGTTCTGCCCACTCATCCTTTCTTAGTTCCTCGACGTGTTTACGTTCACACATCAGACAGACTGATCCTTTCGTTGCATTCACATAGTATCCCACATAAAACGTACAGTTCGTTTACTCTTTTCAGCGGATTTTCTGGAGGAAGAATACGTTCAAACGATCTACAAAACGCAGTATTTCGCACCTAATATGACTGACGTAGTGAGAAATTGAAGATAAAAAGCATATTGAAAAATAATGTTACATTTTTAGTTACGATTGCCGACCCTTTGGGCCTCTCGATCGAAATTGATTGGGAGACCCTTTCTTGCTTTCGGAAAGTTGATTGTTTTATTGTCCTCCACGTTATTAACAGCTTTTTTTACGATACATAATTATGAAAGTTAAACGCATGAAATTAAGAAAAATTCATTTTCCCGATATTTTTTGCATTATTTTTTTCTTCAGAGTACAGTGATTAGACGACATCGAAAAATCCTCCGGTATGAGTTAAGTAACTCTGAATTGCTATTTAGAATTTCTTAATTCTCACTCTCAGTTCTTATCCCCGTATTATTAATCGTGAACGTCGTATAAGTTCTGACTCCTTTTTTTCCTGATCGCCTGGTGTGGAATAATTATTTTGAAAAATTAGAATAAAGGAGAGAGGCCGCTTAGACAGCTCATATGTTCGCTTGGCAACATGTCTGACAGTTTGACCTAAAAATCACATAGGACTAAAGAAACAATGCGCGAGACTTAGATAAATGACTATGACCCAGTAGATGTGAGTGCACTGACGTTTCTGTTTTCTTCTTCACCAGCAGTGACTTGTCACGAACTCATGCTCTCCAGGAAGTACATTACTGACGTAGCTTTACATCAAATCAATTACGAAGAGAATATTAACACACAGCTCTCAGTTCCGATTTCAGACAGGTCATGAGGAACCTCTATATTGGACTTCAGACCGTCTGCGCACAAAATTCCGCTTGCCATAGAGCAATCTATGGACATGAGGGGACGGTTGCAAATCTCTCTTTTTCTTTTCAAATCTCCCACCGATCGGCTCCGCACGTAGTTCAGATGTTGTCCACTATTTTCCACCATAATAGAATCTTTGTATTGTGAAAGTAGCGGTGTGTGTTACCTCGTGATAAGATAAGCGATATCCACGGAAGTGAATTATTGACTTTTTTCACTTCTCTTAATGCAACTTACGGACTTCCAAAGGATATTCTCGTCTCAACGGATTCTCCATCGAATGTTTTTATTTATAAAAGAAACAAAACCGTTTAGATGGAGGTATGGGAAATTGACTTGGTTAAAAATGAATTAAGAACAGAGTTAGAAAAAATATTACACATTGGCCCATTGAAGAATTCGATTTCTATTTCTTTCCAGTTCCTGTCATTTGTGAAGTTTATTTCAACGTGGATTTTCTTTTTACAAAGGTATATAAACAACAGAACTTTTTGCGTTCACCTTGACGCAGATGATGCGTTTTTCCCTCCTGGAGTTTCTTAGAAATCGAAGGTACTCTGAAGTTAGATGTTGAAATTTAACTTTTTTACTGTGTCGTCGATAAACTACTTTGTTGTGAACTTCGCGATAGTTCCAACCAGCATTTAAGTTTGAAAGTGATCTAGCATAAGTTCATATGAAAAGTTAATTATGCAATTGATCTGCCTTAGAAAATGAAATATCGTCGTAATTAAGCCGGAGCTTTCAAATCGCACAAACAATTCTTAAAGTAATTAATACACTGGGTCATCTGATCGTGTAATTGCTCGGAAGAACGAACCGAATCGCGTATCAGATCTCTCAGAAATATCGATTTTGTCACAAAAATTTTCATTGCTAAGATATTTTTAGCGGAGTGCTGTGTATACTCTAACATGCGTATTCTTTGCACATACTCACTCCTCTATAAGTCTATCCTGCGAACTAATAAGGTTTTTGATATTTCGGAGCGTGATAAAATCATTCCACAAATGGTCCTCATTTCTTGAGTTATGTATCTCAAGCTAATTCAAATGAGACTGAGAGAAAATACTTGTAGGAATGTAATCAGAGTGAACTTCAACACCGACCCTACAATTTGACTTTCCGAGAAAAATTTTCTTCTGAGGAAATTTTTTTTTCCATTAATTGAGCTACGATTTTTGAATTTCCGTTTTCATAGATTCGTGCTAATATACAAAGAAAATTCTCCTTCCAGAATATCAGGAACGTTCAAATACAAAATATATTTTTCAAATCAATAACAGTTAAAATCATCAAATAATGTTAAAAGTATTGTAAATTGTTTTTCACGGAAAAACTTTCATGAAGTAAATAAAATATTGGTACGACGCGGGAAAATGATGGTCCTAAAAATTATCATCTCTGCGAATGTTTGCCCCAAAGGACCACTTACAATACCTGGATATGAAAATGCATTGCAGCGATGACGTTAGGACCGTGCAGTCACTCAGAAGAGATCAGCAAAAGAAAGACTGTTTCAATTTGGCGTCGTTTTCACTTACCTGTAAAGAAAAAGAAACACTTTTAATAAAATAATAATAATAATAATTTTGTCATACCTAAAAACAACATAAAAACAATGATATACCTAAAAGACAACATATACATAATAAAAAATATTCTTATTTGTTACGGAGGAGTATATTTTTGAGCAGAAACACCACTGGCTGAAATGGCTGAAATGGATATATAAATCCATATATGTGTTAAAAGTTACTTTTCTATTTGTGGAGAAACTGCAGGTATCTCGTATGATAGTGTATCTCGTTATACGAAGTGAACGAACAGATACATGATCTGAAACGTCTATTAACGGAGGAATGAAAGTAATAGATCCGACAGATGATGGTAAGGGGAATTTTGCAAATAAAATACTCGTAACCTGAGGAGCTATTTGATCGAAGTAGCGCGTTTGGCGAACTCTTGTTTATTGGAGTAGTAGGAGTTGTGCAGTTACGCGCATTACGAAGCCACTTTCCAATGACACTTTCACACGAGGGAACTCGTTTGGTGATGAGAAGAATCACATGGCAAGAGTTTCACAAAAGTACATTACCATTAGATAATTGCCTCTGAAACTCACAGAAAAACCCGGGAAAGTGTATTTGTCTTTCAGATTGTGCGTATCGCTCTCCCTTAAATTTGTTTTATTTTTTATTTATTTACAACTCTCTGCATTTTATGTCAAATTTATCAGCTTAGTTGTTTTTTGAAAGTACATTCGAACTCTTAGTGTGGCCTATCAGGCGTTCTTAAATTTAAAAAATTGTATCTTTCCAAAACATAAACGTCGCACATTACTTTGGCGTAGTTCTCTCTACAATGACTGAAAAGTATTATTAAATAACAATAAATAACATTAATGGATCCAATAAGTAATAATACAAATGAGAACTACTTCCTATTCGCAAGTCAGCGATTAACTGTTGCAAACTAGAAACTTTTGAAAAAAAAGATACAAAATGTAAGTCTACATTAATACAACGGACAAATTACTCGTACATATTTTCATTTATCGAGTCATATGCCGAAAAATCGAATGACCACGTCTAGATAGCGTATTAATACATTACGTGTTCCTTGTCCGGACATTCCGAAGTCATATATGAGCCAGAGCACAGTCAGGGCAGATTCTAATTAAATAAAAGTACGTGATATGAGACATTAAAACGTATGGTCAAAAAATAAATAATATCAGTTAGTACCTTAAGACAAAATTTCTGTTCTTCAATATTTCGAACTTTTCAACACAACTTAATTAAGTTGTCAATTTCTCTCCATCACAATTTTCAGAACACTCCCCTTCCTCTTCAGCTGCACGAATGAACTCAAACAGAGCACTACGATCTCGGAAGGCGATTCTCTCATGGTCGGTTGTTGAGAGACTGAATTAGGAAAAGTGAAATGTATCTATGAATAATTTTTACTCGTATGGCATTAAGTGTGGGGAGACTGCCAATTCTCTGGTCCGTTCTTACGTGAGGGTTCGCAGAAACCGAAGTGAGTGCGAAGGGGTGAAGTGAAGCGATGACTCACAGAAAAAAGACGGCGAAGCAGAGGGGAAAATCAACCTGCCGCTGACGAAGTCCCACTTGCATCAGTCGGATCTCCCGACGTGGAAGGCGAGTACACTATAAGCTCTACGTATGAGTTAGTGAATAAAGCGGTGAACTCCCAGTTGGACATCTCAGGTTCGTAGTCCGGAGAGGTCATGACTTATCTAGACTGATTCCCAAACTCGCTCAGTCCACTGTAATATAAGTACCGCGAGTATCCGAGGGTTCAAGTGGTTCTAGCGAGATGTTGGTGGCATCATCTCCTCCTTGGTCCGACGTCAAGTGACTGTTGAACATCTCAGGTTCGAAGTCCGGAAGAACATGTTTCATGCCTCAACGTCCAGACTGACTCCCAAGCTAGCTCAGCCAGCTGTAAAATGAGTACCGGATGAATCCGAGGGATCAAGTGGTCGTAGCGAGATGCTGGACACATCATCTCCTCCTCGCTTCGATGCCAACTGATTTTTGGAGCTCTACTCTTTGTGAAGGGTATGATCTAGAGGCCGTGGTACGTTTCTTGTAGTCCATTGTAGAATTTGAAAATGCACTATTTTGTCACCTAGATACACGCAGAGCTAGCAATCAATCCTCGCTGCCTCCCCTTTGGATCTCCCCTCGACTGCGCGACTGCTGACGTCGGCTCCCTGCGCTCTCCCTTGCTCTGTGGCAAATCGTTTCAAATTTCCGTTTTCCTCTTCTCTTGGTGCATCTTTCACCGGCGGCGTCCCTGCCTTCCCCACGCGCTCCCTCGCACATGCCTTTCCGGTCGCGTCCCAAATTAACATGGCGCCAGGGAGTCCAAATGACTTGTGACAGGACGCGGCGAAGACGGAGAACGGAAACACTTCGACTTCGCTAGCTCTCTCTCTCACCCAAACAAAAAAAATCCGAACGAGGGAAACAGAGGGACACGGGGAGATGAAAAGAGGAGGTTTCTTCGGCGCCATATCTACATTTGTCTCGTGTCACCTCTTCAAGGCGAATATTCCGCAAAGAAGAAAGCTCAATGATGGACGACGGCGGGAACTCGGCGATAGGCCTTTCATCATTAGCATCATTTCCATTATCGAACTAATCGTCGCAAATCTCCACATGCTGATGCATATTTACTCGAATTATAAAACGATCGGTCTCCTGGGGAAGATGTGGAACGGAAAGGGTGTGTGGGGAGGCCTCCCACTTCCGGAGGTATAAGGGAACTCGCTCTGGAATACTGCTGGATTTCGCAGGCATTTTATCACGTTCCCCCACCACAATACATTTCGTTCACACACGTTTTCATGGCGGATGCTAACGACGCGTCAAAAGTAAATGAAATGATTAGAAGCCTTTTCTCATTCGCAGATTATACTATTCAATTATGAGAGTTTCTTTTATCGTCACACTGAGAGTGATTCATTGCGAATACAATTTCTTGTGACGGAAACTCTCTTCCTTTATGACACGATTATTAACATTCAGTCTTTCATAGTTTTCTTGGTCCATAGGTTCCAGTAGTATTTTCGGTATGTCTTTTTCTTCCTTTTCTGCTAAACATACTTTGTTCTCGAATTAGGTCACTAAATTCTGCATTGCCTATTATTATCCAATTCTGCGAAATAATTCTAACACAAAAGAACCGAAAAAAAGAAAACATTCGAGAGGACAAATAAATAAATGTAATCTAAGAAATCGAGGGATGCAACCCTTAAATGTATCAATGCTGAATATTAAATTTATGTAAATTAGGGTCGTAGAAATATCTGTTTTTGGAAATTGCGAGAACGGGAGTACAAATATACCATATGTGAAACGTTGCAATCCCGCTCACTTCAGCAAAGTCCGAAGTAATGAAAATGATATCCGTTGTCTGTGGTCGACATAACGTGAAAGAAACAAATTGAAAGAAGAAAAATTTTTCAGATACATTTATTTCTTATGTTTCTGGAAAGTTCTCTGATAATGCGAGCTTATATGTAACTTCCATTATCAATTCCTGAGCCAATCATAGTTCTCTTTCTTCTCTCCCAAGGAGTAATGTTCTCGTGTGTGGCTTCCGGATACTATTCGTGTATGCGTGTCCTCACGTGGACGAAGGATGGCCTCCACTCTCCTCCACCCCACTCCGAAATTTACATGGTGCTCGCGTTTGGAAAACAAAACTTCTCGTGCACTCCACCATCTCTGCTTTGCGATACTACAAGAGGGCATTTTTATTCATGAGTGTACGCGCTTCCTCGATTTTGCAGCAGCATCAAGGCGGAAGAGATAGAAAGTAAATATGTCAATTCTCTGAATGCGTCGACCAAATCTATAGAAAATTAGGTAGGAATAAATACTCGATTCGTTCTCACAGGTTGTTTGCATTTGTTAGATTATTGTCATCATTCTTTCCTCAGTTTCCTGGTATTTTCACAACATTAGCTACATTTTTTACAATCAAAATACAACACAATACACTCACACACTACATCACCTCCTAAAAACCTCCCAACAATTGTTGCTGTCTTATTATTATTATTATTATTATTATTATTATTATTATTGGAACTTTAGGGCTCGCCAAGCATACTTTTGATTCAGTAACATCTCACATTCTTAAAACACAATATCTGGAAACAAAGCTCAATGCTCGGATAGCAATGATATGGTTTTAAACAATATGGTAACATAGTTTTTAACTAAAAGTAAAAAACGCTAAGAACAATAACAATGTGTAACCAGCGGTAACATCATATTCACAAAAATGAATCAAATCTCATCCATGGTTCTCGATTCAAACTCGACGCATGGATCTCGTGGTCATGCAGAGCGCTACCCCCAAAACCACGGAGACTAATATAGTAAATATATACCTCACAATCTGTCGTAGCTTATTGTCATTAGCATAAAATTCTAAACTAAATAAAAGTCTCTCATTCTCAGCATTGAATACTGCCACAAAGTCGAGAATGATTGCAATAAAGCTAATTAAGAAAACGAGATAGAAACTCGTACAGACTCCATACATCAACTCAACTGGAAACCGGAATATACGTATTTGAGAAAATTAAAAAGAAAACTACCAAAAGGATTCTACTCGAGAATGAGATAATGTGAGATCACCTTTTCATTCCAAAATAAATATGTTCTGGGAGTTTAATCAAAACCATTTGCGATAATATTTTCAGAAACGTACACAGGTATAGGTAGCGACCATTGTTTGGTTAATTGATTAGAATTTTGTTTTAAAGGGACATTACGTTTCTGAATTAGCACATTAGTTTCCTGGATAATTGTGTACGATACAAACACAAACATCGGAGACCTGCGTGCCAAAAGAAATAGTACAAAATAAGTTGAGAAGAGTTTATTTCGGTGATCCTCCGAACCATTACTCATCTTTATTTATCGTTTGACAAATCAAACAGTGCCTCGCCCGACCAAAAAGAGAACCCCCGAGAATAGAATGAATGAATGAAACGTCAGAGCAAAAACATGAAGCATCTCACTCGTAAGTTATTCACTGCTGCCGAGAGCAAGACTATGCAGATCGCGCCCGTCCAGATTAAGACCCCGGTGCACTGAAGTTAAACGGGCGGACCGCAGGTGATGCGGGGACGGAGGCGCGCGACGAGCTGCTACTGGGCTGCGCGGGGCGTTTCGAATCGCGGCGCCGCGGGCGCGGTCCCGAAAAAAACCCGTGAAGGAGAGGTAGCGGCGGTGGCGGCCGGGATGGCTGGCTACTGCAACAGGGACTGAGCTCAGCAATTCACTGGGGAGCGAATGTAGGTCGGGACTGTTCTGCCACTGGGAGCTTGACGAGAGTTTCTTTTATTTATTATTATTTACTTCAAAGATAATAATAAATTATTAATAATTATAATAAATTTAGTGTCAAAAAAAGCAGTTACAAACTGCGCATGACCACCTGGAGGACATTAAACTAATTTGCTCCTCGGAAGCAAGCAAGAGACCATTCCATCAATTCCGATCAAGAGCCCTAAGGCAGAGACGGATTGAATGACAAAACAAAGGAATGCACGGGTACACTTATAAAAAACGATCTGATGTATTATTTACGTTACCTTAGGCCCGATTACATATTTTCTCTCCATAACATTAGCTCTCTAGGCTAGGATCTATTGTAATAGTTAATCTCGAATTTAGAGTTATATTAATAGTTCCGGTTTATAAACAATATATTTCGAACTGTGAACTATTTTGTTTTATCAAATATAAATTTGTTGATATTACACCGTGCTAACAATTTTCATTCTTGTCTCACGAGTATGCTGAAATTTACGATCCGCCTCGACCTTAGGGTTCTTGAACGGAATTGATGGGATGGACCCTTGCCTGCTTCCGGAGAGTAAATTAGTTTATTGTCCTCTACGTCGTTATACGCAGTTTGTCACTGCTATTTTGACAATAAGATTTATTTATTTACCTCAATACATTTACATCATTTCTAGGTTGGAGTTGTTCTGTCACTGTGAATACAGGACTACAACCACAATAAACGGGCGACAGTGCATTTTTTACGGTTCCCTACCTTAGATGTGATGACGAATCAATTATTTTGCTGCGACGATACATTCTTTTGTAACCCTATTGATTTTCATCAAAGGTATCAGTCCCGTTAATATTTAGCACAATCCATAAGACTTAAATTATTGGTCCTAACTACTAAATTTTAGGGCAAATTAAATATTTCCCTTCAGTTATTTTCTAATGCAACACAATAAATATAGAAAAATCGCATCACGCATTTATTCCCAGGAATGAAGAATTAATTAATTCGATGAATGTTCGGATCGAACTGAACACAAGCTAGATTATTAAAATTTTATTAATGCCAGTTAATGACAGAGAGTGTGTGGTTTAGTACGCATAATCGCACCGATTTCTGCGAGGAAGACACGATTTCTCATCTCCGCGTGGTAGTGGAGGCGGTCGAGGCAGCAGGTAGCTGCGCGGACAAGAACTCAATCGTCATTGTGTCTGTGTATCTATTAGGCGCCTCGGCACCTAGGAGCCACTTGTCATGATCTCGCAGTTAAGTCAATAGGGTCCCGAAAAAATTAATAAAAGGGCGAAGAGGACGATGGGCGCCACTTCCCCCTCCCTCGACCTTTCCCTTCACCGAGGAGTCAGAAGAAAAAACGCTCCGTCCTTTTGACCGAAGAGTATTAACTATTTTTGGTGAGGTCATTTCCCGTTTTATTCTCTGCCATCCGTCTCCCAGCGATGCACTTCTACGGTCTTCCCGCCCCTCCCCTCCCCTCCCCGCCCAAGTCCCTCGATGCCGGAGCTTTCACCCTTCCCGTTATTACGGCGATAGCATCAGAGCTTATCGTCCGTCATCTGACTTTGCTAGATGACAAAACGACAAAATACACCACATGTCCTTCAGAAAAAAGTGTTATAATGAATGTAACCAAGTTCGACCGCTGCGGGCGACTCGGTGTGGGGGGAAGGAGGGGGGTGGTGATGACGCGTGAGTGCGTCGCGGACGTGCGACAAACGCGGTCGAAACGGAGGAAGGGCCCTTCGCTGATCGAACTAGATTCCCATCCGGCGAGCGAAGAGAGGTTTCACGAAACAAATAATAATACATCGACAGAGCGCGACATCTCTGGAATGTTGGAGAGAATCATGGGTAATGTTTGCGTCGGCGAACGACAACGCCCGACATGAAGCGTGTATTCGACAGAAACAGAAAGCGATTTTTCATTCTTGTGTCGAAAATATCACTGATTGCATTTAACAGATCCATCTGTGAGGCGAGACTGTGTAGTCTGGAGAGCAAAAAGTACAAGATACGCTGAGAACATTCTGAAAAAACTAATGAACTATCTAAAAAGTTATCTTTGTATCAACGAATGTAATGGTTTTTAAAAGGTACATAACGACAACATTGATAATTATGAGGGTTAAAGCAATATTCTTTGAAAATTTTCTTACACTCTTGTAATGACAAATTGCTAAGTACATTGAGCGCTTTTAGTCGGGTTGCCGTTCAATGATGTGTATTTTGAGCTTTGTTCTAGGGATTATGGTTTCCGTCGGTTCCGTGGTATCTGACCCCGCCTCCTATTGATTCTCCTCATTTCGCCACTGTACTGTTCTACTATAACCTTAAAGACGTAAAGATGGAGTAATAATCAATTAACATTTTTCGAGATATTATGAAGACTGAGTGAGAGGTATACAGAGAAGTGATACATTTATATAAAAGGGTTCTAATGCCTAAACGTTGGCGAGCCCTAAAGATCCAATAAAGCTAATAAATGAAGTGAGTAGAGTGTGTTAGTAGTGCAGAAAGCGCTTGTTAATTATAGATAGTTTTAAAAATTGCGAGGTTGGAACTTTAAAAGACCAAACAACATCTTGCAGGTATACCAATGCAATTATGGCATAATTTCACACCACAAGGATTGAAAATGAAATAGTTATCGCAACATTAGTTCATTACGTCTAGTTAGACGAGGTAGAAGAATCGTATCAATCCAAACGTTCAGGAGTCAAGTCTCGGCTAAGGTAATGGGACAACACCGATATAGATCAACATTTCAGGCGTAAAATCCGAATTATTTTGCTCGTACATTCATCTGAACAGGAGCGAGTGTAGAACAAAACCCAAGCTAACGTGTGGGTGGGTCTGACTAAAAGCGATGCATTCCAGACTGAGGAATTATTTAAATTATAATTAAAGGGAAATACAATATCTTACGCAATATTAAAATTAACGGTGATATAACATGTGTGTGTGTGTGTGTGTGTAAGATGTGAGGTGGCGGTGAAACACGTGATATTCAGAGAGAAATAAATGGTGGTGGATATCAGGAAGGATATAATCAGAGAAGTTAAACACAAGGAACTGGACTAGCTTGCTGAAGGGTCGACGACAATAAGACATATTACAAGACCATATGGAACGGCATAAGACAGAAGTACACTAACAATGACTTAGTGGTCCGAGGTATTCAAAACGATAAATTTACTGGTCCGAGAGGTTCAGAGGTTAGTGACCGCTGTTTTAGAGCTCATAACATAACATGGAAGTAAAAGTAATTCGATATGCTTCTCGTGATCCGTGTTGGAAAAGCCAAGCGTTGCCTGATGGTGGAGGAGTTGAAGATCGCTACTACACCTTCGACGCCTCGGGCTACGCAACGCGGTTCTGCGCTGGAGGCGGTCGTTCGACGCAGCCAACCTGTCGATCTCGACACTCTTTGTGTCTCCTCCCGGGAAGAATAGAGATTTCAGAGTGAATGGCATCCTGGGTATGCTTCCTCTCGGACGGGGCGAGACGCAACTTTTACCTTCGATTTCATTTTCCAACGCTATCGAATAGTTTCATTAAAAATTTCCTCGTTCACTTTGCTGTATTTATTTATTTATATTTAATATTTACTATTTATTTCTAACTTTGAACGATCCACTGAAGGAAATGTTCGCTCATGTGCATCAGAACCTGTGTGAACGTGGATCCTTCAAAGTTCCGATGCAGGACACCGGGTGGGTGCAATCGACACGAATAACCGACTAGGAAGAGCGTCTGGTGAATACTGTGGATCGAAATCCCAGCATATTTTTGAATAATAAAGCGCTTAATACTGCTTTCTGTCTTATGTCCTTGCTTTGTTCCTCAGTTATACGAACGCTCTAAATTTCTTTCAGTAAATCTCGTAGGTATGTGAGTTGAAGAACAAAGAGCAACTAGAAGATCTTTTTCTTTAGTCTCTCTGATTTTTTTCCCTTTTCACAATCCTCTTTTAACTACTATTAATTTAATGTTCATTTTTAACAAATCCCTTATGAAGCAAAATTTTGAACTGTATTTCAAGAATAAATGGTATATCCCCTTTGTCGCTGTTAATTTATAATTTTCCTCAGATGTATGTCTCCAATATAATCTTCATATAGGCAATATAATCTAATATCTCATTAAATAATCCAATATAAGCTCTATTTCATTCCATTTATATAAAGACTCCTTTCTAATGAACGAAGTGATTTTTAAAAATTTATTTTAATTTTTTGCAATAATAATAATACATTTCTGTAAGCTGAAACCAAGTTTTTGGTCTAGAGAATAAAAATAAAATGAAGAGAAGTGAACCCGCAAAAAATGTATGGATCCTCTGTACCAAAATCAAAGCTGCATCAGCACGGAGCGGAGGGGCGCCGGAAGAGAGAAAGGCCGAGGAGATAAGCGATCTGCGAGAGAGGGCGGTTTCCGAAGTTCGGTGGACGCGTCATCCGGACACCACGGCGTGCCTGCCTGCCCCGCAACGGCGCAACGAACTCCGTGCCCCCACATCCGCTGGGCCGTCGAGCAGAAAATATGCTTTTCGCTTGCGTCGTCACCAAAAAACATACTACAGCTATTCTACAGAGGTTTCAGAGAAAGAGCTCGAAATAGGAACGAGCCATAATTCATAACATCTCGTACTGAAGATCCCGAAATTTACCAATTAGATAATTAGTTTTGTTTCTCTACGTAATATTATTGGACGGCCGAGAAGAAACTATTTGTACCTTAATCTATCTAGTTTTCGACAGTACTTTGCGATACTGCTGATAAATTCACTTATTACTGTTGCTAACTAAATTCAGTTGGTCTCAAATTTCACGTATTTTTTAAAATATGTGATTTATAGTAGTTAATTTTCATACATTTCCAAACGCGAAATGTTGGGATATAAATAGTATTCTCTTGTTTTATTCTGAAGTACTCATTCCAATACACTTTTTTTACAGTATCAAAGACAACTGAGGTGCAGTGTATAATTTTCGTGTCTAACTCAAAAAAACATTTCGTAATACAAAGTATGTGCTAAAACGTCTCTAGAGAGTAACATTACGGGCCAAGAGAAAATGAATGATAGTGATGAATGAAACATTTCAAGAAAACTCACCTTGTTTAGTTGTATTCTCATTCACGACAGGTAACAAGATAAAGCGCAGTTCCTGAACTCGAAGTGCAGAACTATTTACATAAAATGTGTAATTCGCGTATAATGATGAGGAATTCTCCATCCGAATTAAACACGCTGCTTTTTAGTTCTGCAACGCTGACATCGAGAGAGTGCATGAGCTACATTGTTTGTGAGCTCTCGACGCGGTGGGTACAGAGAATTCGAGGAACTGTATCTTCGCGCAAAGTACGGAGGGTTCCATTTAATACAGTACTGACTTACAACAACAAAAACGTAAACGGTGCAAGAAAAATGAGGAATTCATTCTTTCGGTTTCCCCAGACCCTTTCCCAAAACTAAAAAGACTGAACTATGACCAGCGGTTGGGGAACTTCGTCGGGGTGACCTGCACTTATTCTGCTGCGGCGGTCGGCCGGTAAAAAGCGTGCGCCACGCCGCCTTCATCCCACATGGCGATCGAGAGATCGCGTCTTTCTACGGCAGTTAGAGAAAGGGTTCCGGAGAAACTTCAACAATCACAAGCCCTCAATGGAAAAGAAAAAAAATAATTTTTGTGAATTGGTTTATTATAATTGTTCGAGAAATATACTAATTATTCCCCGTTCATTATTTTTTGACAACTACCTTGAATTTCATGTAACATTATCTTTTAAGAATCATCTCATTCCTCTGAAACACGTTCGTAATTATATTCGTCGCTGAAAATAATTAAGTAATAACACAGTGGAAGAGAAACATTTCAACAGAGGACATATAATACTTCTAAAGATTTCAACGATCAAATCCACTCAAGTAAGTGGACCAATTAGTAAAGTATGTTTCGTATCCGACGAAACGACAGAAACGAAGCGAAGCTGACAATGCGCGATAGGAGCGACCGTTGCAGTGCGCCACGTAGACTCCGGTTGTGACGACGGCGCCTTGTGACTCGCACACTCGCCTCCCCGCGGGTGTCGGGGTTCATAACTTTTCTGTTCGAAAAGACGTGCAGTTAATTGCGGTCGCGTTTTTTTCTGACTGCTCGACCCGTCCGCGGAGTCGGACCGAAACGGAATATCGAATTTTCGCCGGGAGCGACACGTCGTCTGAGGCTCACAGCAACGGAAGCGCCTCACCCCATGCAGCCGAACGGGAATTTCTCCATTCATAAGGCTCCTCGGAAAGAATAGGAATAACAATACGGAGATGAGAAAGAAATAACTGTCCTTAATTAACGCTCGGTACTAATGGAAGTGTACATCATGACTTACTCATACCCATTGGTCTTCATGAGACTATAAAGGGATGTTCGAAATCCGTACAATATCTCCCCTGTTTTTGCGTCAAAAAAGTGTAATTTGTAGCTCCATTTATTCTCCTGGATTGAGTATTTTAATATAATGTACGCAACGTGTGCATATAATTATAACATACTGTGGTAATTCATTAAAATTCCTATCAAATTCTCTGTTGAGTAAGTGTAAGTATTCGATTCCTTAATATGCCCTGGAACGAGAAGAAGACTCAGTTGGCGAGGTACCTGCAGCAAGTAGCTGAACGAAAGGTAGTAACTCAGAACGAAAACCCAATTCCGAAGATCAGAGCCTCGCCAGGCGCCTCCTTGCTATTAACATTAATAACTTACTGCTTTAATTATCCTCTGACATCATAATCCTAGGTTATTAGCGGTTCCCGCACTGTGATGGGGGCGACTTTTCTCGCTTGAGGCGTCGGTGGACTACAGTCGGTGACCGAAACCCGTCGCAGCGCAGACGATTTGACGCTCGCTCCCAGAAGTTAATCCCTCCATTAATCGAACTCGTGCGAAATCCACGGAAGTTGAGAGAAAATAAAAGAGACTGTGTGGAGAGGCAAGAAACAACCTTGAAACTCCGGTATCTCAGGAGGTGTTTGCATTGGTCGGAGCATCGTAAATTGCGGAAAGTAATAGTTCTTTGTTTGGTACACGGCAATGCTGACTTTCTTCTTATTTAGAGAATGGCCTTCTGGCCTATGATACTGTAATATACGTGGCGATTTAAATTATGAACCGAAGGTCGCTCTACACGATAGTACAACTAACAGAATTTCCAGCGGCTATGGATGTAAGATATTTTTCTGTGGACATTCGTGTACAGAATTGGTGGCCATATATGTAGGCTCCCCATCATATCAGGTTATCGCGAGATTAAAATTAAAACTTTACCACAAAACCTTCGCGAAGTCGTGGACTGGTACATCGAAAATAGTAGGAGATAGAAGATACACGAGAAAGACCGCAAGGGAGAAAAATTAATCAAAATAATTGGGGATGGGTTTATGAGACGGAACGATGGATCGAAGAAGGTGGACCAAAGATCGAGAAGCAATTGAAGCCGAGGTATCAACGGAATATATCATAGTAACCCGACCATTATTAGGAATATATGTTGAGGGAAGAGAATAAGGAAAGAGATTTTACGAAACAAAATCAAATAAAATTTTCTTTTCTCCTCAATGAGTTCAAGTGAGCACGTAGATTCCTGATGTTTCACAAGTGAACTCTTTATTCTTTATTACACGATCTGCTAGGTTAATGAGTTGGGATACCAGGGTTATGTGTCTCTATCATGCACGTGAGTGGTCCGAAAAAGAAAATTTCACAGCCTCTCACTCCTCAAAAACTGCAACACAAGATTAAAGTATATCCGGAAGCTGGGTTGAAACAATGTCCAAAGAAAACATTCCTCATAAATGCTCTTGCAAAATTGTATCAGAATAGGGAGCGTCGTAAAATGCACTAGAACATTCTTAAATAGTGAAATCTATTAAAACGCCATCTCGTTCATAAAATATCCATAATTCAACAATTTATATTGGTATTTCGCAAAAGAAATCTCCAGTTTCGTAATTCCAATTCTTTCTGGTCAGGTCGACTTCAAAGGCCTGGTGCAAGTAGTCTAGAATCCTTCTTAAATTGTGCATTCGTCTCGCCTCTAAAGATCAAACGCCGTTCGCCACGCTCCATGCAAGTTATCGCCGCAGCCAATGCTGATTGCTCTGTGTACCCGTTGTACTTTTCGCGGACGGGGTCTGAATCGAGCTATTTTCAGACGCCGTCGCGCGTTCTCGGGTTGGGGGGGGGGGCGGTACCAATTACATTTCATATACAGCCCTCATCCCGAGGATGTATATTCGTGTGAAGGGGAGGAGATGGCAGAGTGGGATTTTGGAGCTGAAAGGGGGTTGGATGACCAGGGAAGAGGCTAGGCAGCCGTCGACGAAGCCGAGGCGCCGTCAAACGTCCTTAATAGGCTTCTGTTAACTACGGCCGCTAATTTATGCCAGATACTTAAAATTTCAAAGTCAAATGTGGACATTTGCGGCTAAAAATGTTAAAACAAGAATAAATTTATGCTCGTTCTCGTAAATGGCAGAAGTAGAGAAGGGATGAGGCAGAGGAAGCCAGCACAAGAAGTTGCAGGGAGACGGGCGCTAAGGGAGTTGGATGCATACGTGATACGAAAAAGAGCAGGCATAAAGGGAGCGTAAGAGGTCCGAGAGTGGATTGCCTGCTACGGAAGCTGCACGCATGGTTCAGTTGATCTTCGCTCACGCACCTCGTATGACTCGACATCCACGTGGGAACAAGCTTCATCCATTAAATTGCGATAATTAGCAAATGCAATACGGTAAAATAGGGGATAACGTAAAAACCGTAATTAACGATGGGGAGGAACCAACAAAACACGCACCAACCAAAAGATAGTTCCCTGAGGATTATGGAGCATATGATTAATAATTCGAAATTAATTACTCTCTACCACAATCGGGGAACGACCACAAATGACCCCATGAAATAGGAATATGACGTCGTAAGCCAAGTAAATATGTGCGAACTCAGCAACGAGGCGGAGACATGTGGTAATGCGGTAGTTGGGTGGTCGGGCAGGCGCTTCGTGGAACAACAGTCGTATACGCGGCGCTGCGAAAAAACTGTTCTTAACTCATGTATGTTTAACTCGCTATTACGCGGCTAATATGGAGACAAAGAAATGATGTCACAAACTGAGGAATGAGTTGAACGAGTAAAAATTAAAAAATAAAAATAAAAAAGAGAACATACTAATGTTTTCATGTGTGTTTAGGAAGTAGGGTACTGTGGCCAGAATATATACGGCCCCAAATACTTTATTCACTCAAGAACAAACAGTTCCACCAACATCCCAAAGTCCAATAAAGTGAAATGATTGTAGCATTTGATAGGGGAGTTGTCCGAAGTTAATATTTGAATTCAATCCCCATAAAAATTAATATATACCCCCATATAAATGAAAATATCAGACGCATTTGAGTCCCATTGAGAAGGTTTCCCCTCTCGTCTGCTGAAAGTTCAACCAGTTTTAGTCATTTTATTGGGGGAGTCTAAATTCATACTGGGAAACCTTCGAATCTGAGCAAAGAGTATATATTTCTACTCTAATTCTTATAATTCTTATGATTGAGTTAAAATTTGGGAATTTTATAAGTTTTAGACGAAAAACTAATTAGAGAAAACCCGGAAGGGAACTTTAAAAGGGGAAGAGTGGTTAAATTAATGACAAACTAATATTCACGAGATGTATCGTTCATGTAAAGTAAAATATTCAAATTTAAATATTCGAAGAAAAAAACCTTACATTTCTTCTAATGTTTTAATTTCCTAAAATTTCTTTTAATTCAAATTATTCCGTATGTCTGTAGAGAACAGTAAAATCCATGTTCTCTTGATTCAAGGAGCAAGGTAGAAATATTCTTAAACAACAAAAAACTAGAAGGTAACTAATTTGTATTATTTCTTTCCTTATTTGTGTTTCGCAGATCTGGTGATATAGTTTGCTCATTTCGATCTCAACTGCGAAATTTACGCTTTAGAAGGCACATCATAAACAGATGGCACAAAATATTAGTCACTCTCAGATGACTTATTATTTTGCTATTATCATGTAACGCCACCTCTGGCCTAGGTAGCATTATGTACTACAAATTGCCTAGCTTTTTGTTGTGATTTTAGTTCTTTAGTGCATAAAAATTGAATACCAACATAATAATTTAAAAATTTGCTTTCGTAACCAGGGAAAGTATTCTTTGAATTTTTGTTATTTTGAACATATGAGCAGAAATGAAACTATTAACAAGGTTCTTTAACATAGATTTGAAATTTACCATTAGATTGCAGATATTGTTAAATTTCACTAAAAAGTCTAAATGTTCCTTTAAAGCAAGAAAATTTTACTTACAATTTTTGGAAAAAAAATGTTTAGCAATATAATTTGATCTCTAATATGGCAAAAAATAAAAGAAACTATTTTTGCATAAATCTTTCCCTCTGACCTGAACTACCTGTGGTCTTGTTAGGGGGTGACTAATATTTTGTCCGGTGAGCTTAATTTTCCCTTCCCTTTCGACGCAGTAAAGAACAGCTGGGGCGAAGCCCTTCAGGGTCCCACAACCATCAAAAGCGAAGCGACTGTTTGTGTGTACTTCCGTATCTCAAATACGCGACAATGATACCACAAAAAATGTGAAAGAACTTCGTATATCATATCGGCTGGAGATAAGAGGGCGATGAAGGCGTGTAAGTGCATAAGTAATAAAGGATAATCGAGAATAAGGCGACTTCCACACGAGACAAAGGGATCGATTGAATCGATTGCCGAGCGTGGTGGACAGGTGAAAAAGGATGGTCACCCAGGATTGGTTCGGAGGCTGTCAGAAAAGCGACAGGTGTCGACGACCCGAAAGCGCAAGAAACCAATCGAACACGATTCTTACAATGAGGCACCACTGGTTAGGGAATGACAGAGGAGGAATTGATGCTATCACTGATTTTCAATGCGGACGAAAGAAAAGAAAGTCATCCAAAGGACGATCAATTAAAGTAGCAAAAGTCTTTTCTAATGTCTTATTTCCACAAATAATTTTGGAAACATCTTGTTGTAAGGACACACGCAAATTTTATACAATAAAACCAAAGACTAATTTCCGAAGTAATTAATGGCAATGCTGCTGCAATTTTTTTCACATAAATCACCCAAGAATAATTGAAAATAATATTTCGACGAATCACGATCTCTCTCAATAACTCAGATTGGAGTGAACGAAATCTATGAACGAATCACTTCAGTCGCATCCCCTCCACTTGGGGCAAGTCCCACCTGGTGACCGGAAACAATGAACGGAGTCCGCCGCAGAGGCGATGGACGTCTCAGAGTTTGCATCCCGAGTTTACGTCCCGAGACCCCGTGTAATGAGGCGCGCCGTCCCGGGCCCTCGTCGCGAGGAGGGCGGAGCGTATATTTGCCGCGCTTGTTTCACGGAGTCGCTCTGCTGCGGTTCCACCTGCCCCGCGACGAACGCGTCTTCGGGATGAACGCGCAGGAGGCGGAATCCGCCCGCTCGCGCTGCGTTGCTCCGCTCCCGGAAGACGAAAGGGTCGGATTCATCGATACTAGGGCTTAGCAAACAAGCATTTGAAGAAATCTCAGTAATTCTAGTTCTGCTCCTTGGGTCCTCCAGGTCTTCGTCGAAGACTATATCTTCCGGCATTTTCGGCAGAGCTATATCATCATAATAGTTTCTACTGAGACTTGAATTTCCTAATTTATAGATTTTTAGTTTATCATTTTTCAGTACCTAGGTCACTAAAAAGGAAATAAATTGATTTTTATAAAAGGGCTGCAAGCGAAACGTGTCTTCGGAAAAGACCTGTTAGTTTTTCACATCAGCCCATATACTCAAGAATCTTGGTAACAAAACAAAATATTATATTAATGCGTAGAACTCTTTACAACTGAACCGCGATTTTTTAAATTATTAAAACAAAAAAATATAAAATTTAATAAAGCAACATTTACGTTTCAACTATGAGGTTTCAACGATGATAATAATAAATACGAGTTCCTTCTTTTTAATGTAATGCCATATAATACACAGCAATAGTATTCACGACGTACAACAATTATGACATAAATATTAAATTGTGCTATATAAAGCAACGTTTTAAATCATGTCACAAGGTATGTCACTAGCACTATAGTGAGGAGAAGGGCTCATTGGTTTGAAAGTTTGCAACAAAAATATCTAAAGCTGGATAGTAATATTCGAGACTACACTGTATTTGGAGAGAACGTTATTACGAATAAATCCTTAATTTCCATTACACAGTTATCAGACATTGTGTCAATGGTCTTTTCAATAAAATTTATCAGGAATATCTTTTTCGAAGACGCGGTAGAAAAGAAACAACCGATTTTTGGTTGAAGTAGACAGAATAAGTATTTTAGGCATTTTTATACCTAAATTCGAACTTATTCTTACGAAAAGAATATGGTTTATTAATTGCGAGCTTAAATGATAATTCTTCGTAGCGGGAAATAGTGGAAAGAAAGTTGCAGTACAAAGATTCCAGAACATGTCGCGGGTTTTTCTTAGCACTTTCACAACGAGAAGATTATACACGACGATGTGTGTTGACACACACTTGATAATATCGAAAGGAACGAGTGTTCTCGAAGTCTATTTCTCCCTATTTCGTAGAAGTGCGAACGCGCGTTCCCTCCCGTCGCGAAGCAGAGGACCCGTCCCTCCCGTCGCGAAGCCACCAGTCGTCTGCAGCGCGCATATCTCTCTCGCTGTCTTACCGAGGATTCATTAAAGGCGAAATCCATGTTGCAGTCGGGAACCATGTCCCAGCAGCCTGCGCCCAGGGAAGCCTCCGGTGGCGGCAAGGCCGACGGAGCGTACGCGCGTCGAGCGGCGCTCGCAGCCGTGGGGCACGCGTTATTACACGCGCAATAGCGCGGCGCGCGGACCAACGCCGGAGCCGGCGTTGCACATACCACTGCACGCCGCCGTCCGCCGACAGGCACTGAGCGCTGGTCGCGGCGACGGCGGCAGCAGCAGCGACGCGACGTCGCCCCGCCTCCGCCATCGCTGCCGCCACCACCCCCGTCGCCGCCCTTCGCCTCCACACCGCTCGCTGTCCCACGTGCAACGACACAACGCACGGAAGCACGTGGGGAGTGATACGTCCCGCCCGCTGCCGCGATACAGCGCCCTCTGGAGGCGGGACGCGCAAGTCTCCGGACGGGGCGAGACGCCGTCGCGCTGTGCCCCGGACACGCGGAGACACCGATGCAACGCCCACGCTCCGGTCGCTATTACACGGTCATATTTCTACGTGATATCTACGATGAAAGATTCTCTCATCGAGCTTGTGCATTACACGGCCATATTTTTCACCAAATATATTTGATCATAGATATAAGACATAGAAATCTGTCCGGCCGAACTCTCGAGCACCATTGTCCTTTCCATTTACTCGGTCCCTCAATCCCATATTGTACTACTCTTCTACTCGTGCTTTGATTTTGGGACACGTTTGTGAGAACTCGTCTTCGTTACTCAGTTCCTTTCCCTCAATCTTTTCCACCTAACACAAATTCGCAACCTATCATTTATCTTCGCAGATTGGCTTAGTTCTCCTGCCCTACTTATGCTTCTTCGGCATATATCCTTAGTGATTATATATAATTTTGGGGTGAGACATCGGAAACACAAACGTCTATGGTATATTCCACAAGTTAATTTTTAAGAAGTAATATAAGATATTAGGAGACTAATTAAATATATTTTTTAAAGTATTATATCACGGGATCAGTCTTTTAATGTCCTCTTGTCATGTATTTCAAATGAAAATATTCTATTCTTTACCATTCATTCCACTTCGTATTCTTTACCATTCATTGTTTGTTCGCATTCATTCTTTCGCAGAACTGTTCTCAACTTTTGTCCTATCGATTTCCACTCCCGATAATCCTCTGCCAACTTCTCCCGCCTCGCTTTTCCTTATCTTCGTCTCCATTTCATATCCACATTCATGGAAGGTGACAGACAGGACAGTAGCTAGCTATAAGAGGTTTAATACATGGAGTGGTAGCGAGAACTGCCTGAAGGTGTGGGTTTGTTGGTTGGTTAAACCAATACCTTGGTCCTCTGTACTATTGACAGGTGAAAGTTGAGAGTTAATTGCATAGGCTGGGATACCACATTATTCCTCTGGAGAAGCGAGTGTTGTGGTTCGTTGCAGGTACTGGTTGACTCATTAAACAGGGAGTGCTGAAACGCTTCCTGAATGTGATTTGTTCTCGATCGTATGGATATGTTGCTCTACAGGTGTGATTTTGTATTTATGTTGCAGCGTGTTGCAGGTTCCGTGCGTAACTCGGTCGGAGTGGTTTTCGGAGCGAGCGACTGACTTTGCTACTCGACGATGGATGAGCCCGATGTCTCATAGACAAGCACGTCAGCTTTAGGCTTACTGATTAAGTTTGTCGATTGGTATCCTCGTTGTTTGAAAATTAGACAGGAAAAAAGGAAATTTCCAGAATATTTTATTGAGCATTTCTGAGACATAATACACATTTTTCAGAGTTTTTTAATCTAAGCAAATATTTTTTAAAGAGAAAAAAAGTAAAAACATTACTTATCAATAAAAAAGTTAATTTTGATTTTTCTCCTAGATTATATTTTGTAATTAAGTAATTGCTTTGTAATAACTCAAATTGATTTCTAGCGACTCCCCAAAAGTCTTTCCACCTGTTTCTTCAGTTTTCTTCGCGAACATCTCACAATTGCATCTAGTACATCCGGTCCCTTCCAGTGCAGGTTTTGAGAAATGATAACAGTGTTGATCTACGTAGCAACTACTCATCTGTCGCCGATGTCGAAGCAACTTCAGTGGTAATAAGAAAATCAACCAACACAGTAAGTTCCCGGATTTCGCTGAAAATAAATGCATTTGAATGATGTTCTCTCTGTTCTTCTAACTTCTTATCGCATGCGTGTAAGTTTAACGAAAACAAAATGAGGTAAAAGACCTAACGCTGTCAATTCATCCAACTTAGGGTTTTGTGAAATGAGTGGAACAGATATGTTGATCCGAATTCATGAGTTGTTGCAGTTCGAAATATGATCTCCTAATCATACATTCTTTATTGTTTTGAATTTTTTGCGAATTTTAATTTATAAAAAATTTCCAGCAATATCCAAATTATTTGAAAAGTTCTGGAGTCTTATGACAGTGACAACTTGGTGACGTCAAGGCGACGACCCGATATGAAGAAAAGAGGAATGATTTGGAGAATAGCACAAGAAAAGTGCGCCCATTCGGAAACGTGGCCGTGCGCCAGACAAGGTGTTCCCAGTGTTCCAGAGAAGAGTCCATCGCTCATTCGATGCGATAGGTGGCCGCAGTCGCACGATAAGACGAGTGACGCAACGGAGGCATGAGGTGGACGAGGGTGGGGGAGGGTGGAGTGGGGGAAGGAGACGGAGTGGGGGGAAGAGTGGGAGATGGCGAGATGACGGAATGGGCCGAAGGTACGACGAAGATTTCGCAAAATGAATTTCAAGCGGTTTTAATAATAGACTGGTAAGGTAATAATAATAATTTTGTGTCAAAAAGGCAGTTACTGCGTATGACCACGTAGAGGACAATAAACTAATTTACTCTCCGGAAGCAAGCAAGGGACCATCCCATCAATTCCGATCAAGGGTCGTAAGGAAGAGGGGGATTTAACACATTTCAGCTTTACACTCCTAAGATAAGAATAAAAATAGTTTGGTATGTGTTATAATATTAACGGAATACCAACAAATTTGTATTTAATAAAACACAAAAAAATTATTTCAGAAGTACGTATTATTAAACTATAGATAATTCAAAAAATATTGTTTGTAAGTATTAAAATAATATTAAATTCGAGTAATTTATTGTAAGTATTAAAATAACACTAAATTTGAGATTTATTATTCCAATAGATGTTGCCCTAAGGCAAGAGTATGTATAAAAAATCCGCCTCCACCCGAAGGAAAACTGGAGAAAAACCCGGGCAAGGATGAACTACAGAATCTATGTACACAATGGTGCCAAGATTGAGTACAAATAAAACTAAACTTTAATTAATAATAAGACACAATACAAGCCTGAAGGAAATTAGTTCTGAAATTATCAGTTATTTTGAAAGTATTACAGCAGTGGCGTGGTTAAGTACAAGGCGATTTTAACCTTTATTTAAATATACAAACATTATTTATTGAAGTAAAATATGAAACAAGTGTGTTCGCTTTGTACTGGGAACTAAAGGGTTTCACCTCTATGAAACTTATTAAGTGCTTTCGATGTGATTTTCTTATTTCCGACCACTCATGACTGGTTCTCATGGTGATTTAGAGATATCAAAATTTCATTGACTTAAAAAATATTCGTAAATTTAGCATAAACATGTTTATTTTTTATTTTTTGAGGTTCCTTCAATCTAAACACGCTTCAATGACAGAGTAATTCCTATCGTAATGAAACTTACTAGTTGTGGCATTTAGACATATAAATACTTAATATAAATTATAATTTTATACTACAAATATCACAATTTATTATTCAATTAAACGCTGGCAACATTATGAAAAATCGCTATATCTTATATGAATAATTTTCGAAAAGTACAAAAAAGAAATGGTCATTCAATTTAAAATAGTCTTAGTATCATCATTACGAGGTCGTAATGATGGAGGAGGTTCATGCGTAACATCCTAACCAACAAATCTGTCAGCTATCGGTAAACATAAAAAAAGCACATAAACCACAGTATTTTTTCAAGGAAGTCCTGCGATAGAGACAATCGAGACCACTAACACAGTATCGTCTTGAGAAAGAAAATGTTGTTCTATCGAATAATCTGATGTTGATTAACCAGAGAAAGGGAGGGTTTGTTTCTTGAAGTTGTACGCCATGCCAGTACACCTTGTCACAACTCGTCCACGTCAATTATTAACTTAAATGTCACTTTCATGTTGACTGACATCAAGGAAGATAGCGTCCGTTACGTCGGCGCAGTTGGCAATTTACAATGTTTCAAATATTTCCATATATTCCCGCTATACCTCCAAGTTTTTACATTTCCTCCAACGGTTAGTCCAAAGAATACGGAAGAAAGACAACGTCTATTCTAGTTTATAAGTATGTATTATTGTGTATCAGTAACGTACAATATTTATTTTGCGAACAACTCCGATTAACTCGTCTAGAGAAAGAACTAGTTTGAGCTCGCTGAAATCATAACGGCTTACAAAATGTTCTAAAAGATATTTTGATTAATTCTCAATGCAAGTGCGATAGATTTGGACACCCTTGTGGAGATAATATTTGTATTATTTTACTCTGAATTACTGTGGATTCATACAAAGACATTTTCGCGGACCCTTTTATTTTAAATAATCTGACGCAAAAGATAGATTAACACTGCTAAGACTCTACTAAACAATAGAGAAAAAGAATAGGAGTGGAATAATACAAAGTTGTCCTTTCTTTCCAGGGATCAAAAAATTAGTCTAATGAACAAATAAGCAAGTGTTTTTCTAACTGTCCTCTTTCAATTATTAAAAAAGATAGTGGTATAGATGATTCAATAAATTAAAATTATTCATGCAAATGTCCGGAAGTCTCACCAATAGTTTCTCATTTGTCTAGCGTCTAGATGTATATAGTAACCTTATCATGCTACGTAGTAAGTACTGGCCAATTCTCGATTAGTTAGACATTCGTCGGATGAGCGGAAGAAGAGGTTTAACTCTCCCGAAAGATCTGCGAAGGGAGTGTGTGTGCGTTGCTGGAGAAAAGAACCAATAGGAAACTGGCATGGGTACTTCACCAAAAGCCTAATTGTTGTCACGTAGTTAGATATTTTGCATTTAATTTATGTAGATTTGATGGACTAGATAATCTCCAAAACTGCATAAATTTGTATTTGAGCGGACGATGCTAGTGTGACATCTGGAAAGGAATGATTATCGTGGACGTGGAAACCAATTACTGAAATTGGGGATTTCCCTAAAGAGGTAATTGTAAACATGTTGTAAAAGCAATTTCACAAAGAATGTTATAGAGTGCGAGTTATTTCAAGAGTCCAATAATGTTAATATTTGCATTTTATTGTCTTAGTTTTGTTATGCAGTGTAGGGTACTAAATTACTAGAGATTTAGGAAAAATGGGAAACTGGTTATGTGAGCTGAATCTTTGTCTTGCGGAATGAAAGAAAATTGTAGATTTAAAACGAAGAACTGTCTGGAGGTCGGCAAAGATATTGATCACACAGAACTGGTATTTTTATACGTCATATTCTTACATTCAATCTAAAGTAAATCAGTGTTTGTGGACAATAAGGAACATCTTTAAAGAAATATTTTAACAATTAGAAATTATTGTACTTTAATTGAATCTTTACTTGAGAGAGTTTCAAACCTAGAATCATTAATTGATCAGGAAATTAAAAGATAGCAATGTAGTTTCCAAATAACCTCAAGAAGTGTCGGGAAGGTAAAAGACCCTTAAAGGGAGTGAGCAAGGAAAAAAGGGTGCAATTGCAGGAGCGAAGAATGTCTGAGGAGGCGGGGGGCTTGAAGTTGTTGGTGAGAGAACAACTGAAGTCGTGCACAGAGTTCAGAAAAAGATATTTTGGAGGAGGAAATATTTTTTTCTTGCGCTAGTTCTGGATAAATACAAATAAATTTATTGATGAGAATAATGAAAGGTACACCCTTACGTTTCAAGAACATTGAAAATAAACATTATTTACGGAAAACTAGAGAAGAAAATGATAGAATTATATTTTAAGGACAGACAACACTGGTAAATTTCGTGGTTATATATGAAGATAATCTTTTACATCACCTCGAACATTCTTAGTTCAACTTTCTTTTTAAAAGCAACATTTCAGAACTCATAATCTCTCTCTTATTTTGAGTTACGAGGCCATAGTATCACAATACCCGCTCCTACTCCCGCGTGCTCTCACCCTCACCACAGTTCCATTATCCTTCTCCTCCAACCACCATATTTTTTCATCCATATGCGTTCAGAAAAAGATATTCATCCATATGCGTTCAGAAAAAGATATTCATCCATATGCGTCCCCTCAGATCGTGGTTTGGACGCACTGTGCGGCGGTGAGCGATGCCTCCGCCTCCACCGCCGCCGCGACGCCGCGGGCGAGCGCCGTCTGAACCCTGGCCTCCACCTCGCGGCATGCGTGCGCAGAATAGAAGTGCCTCCTCGGCTCCGGACCCCAACGGCTGTCGCGCAAGATTGAACGCTCTAATCACCGGTTCACGACGGATTTGACAGCGTAATGAAATACTATGGAAAGGCCGTTTTGCAGACGCGGGCCATGGACATTTTCCTAATGTGGGGATACGGTGAGCTGAGGCCAGGTCGTCGCTATAATTAGAACGATCATCGCGACGTTCAAGTAATTGTGCCGCAGTGCAGCTCAAGATCGTAATCCGAAGGCGCCCCACAATAATATGCAAAAGGATTCTTTGTTGTCTACCTCCCTATTTGCAAGTATAAAGGGCGGCCAACGAGCATTAATTGTTAAACGCGCTCAGCGCAGCTATAAACGCCATCAGAGACATATGTTCGGCAAACACACATTTTTCGGAAAAATATCTGTTATTATATTGGACCTACGTTGTCATTTCATCACCTTATCGGAGTCACAATAATGAGTATTGAAGAAGGAAGGGATATCAGATAGGAAGAGTTATAATTATTATGTTATCTTACTCTATCTTCATATACATGCACATATAGAATGGAATCCAATTATGTATGCATTGTCACGCAGAATGCAATCTTATAATGAAGACTGCTCTCATTAATACTCGATTCTAATTATTTTACGAGTAAAAGAGATAGTCTATAGAATATGATGAGATATAATGTATTCTCATCTGGTTGGAAATACTGAGATCGCGAACTTAAGAAGAAAATAAACGGAAAGAACGTAAAATTTAAACTTCATAGTAGCCGAAACAGGATCAATTTGTCCCCTCTCACCACACACAATTCAAGCCTAAAGAAAGCGAAACGGGGAAAATCACATATGGTCAACACAATCTCGGCAAACAACACCGTCCCAGCGGGTAACAACCGCTTCCTCGACCTTCATGTTCGAAAAGGCGCCAGGTTTCGGGAACAAAAGAACTATCGGTTTCGGAAGCCTTTCAAAAATTAATTTCCAATGTACACAAGACGAAGGTGCGGCAGGGTCCGGGGATGGTAATTGATTCCCTATTAGCCGCTATTGAACTGCACTTGGCCACCCAAGTTTTGTTCGTTCTCAGAAGTCTACCGCGCCTCCCCCACAGCCTATCGGCACCTCTGCATCCTAGTCCATCGAGATTGCTACTTCTTGCTACTTGTCCTGGCTACAAGATTTACCTAATATTATTATTTCTAGCAATTCGTTGGGTTTCTTATAATTTAGTAAATTTGAATAACCATGAAAAATAGGAGACGATATAAGCGATAATGGAGAGCGGAGTGTATTCCAAAATATGAAAAATTCTTTTTAGTAATCGTGAAGCTGAATGTAGAAAAGCGACATTACGATATCTGAAAAGTGAAATATTCCATTTCTTCACGTGTTACCCTGTATTTACCCAGCATTGTCTCATGAAGATGACTCGCCTTAACTGGTGCAACATGACGGAGGCGTGATGTCATGAGTATCGTCATTCATGTGGACAAGTGGATAAATGAGTTAGCCAACAAGTTTTCTTTGTGTAAGACTCTGAGAGTGCACCCGATGCCCGGAGATCGTTTCCAGTATTTGTTGTGTAATTATTTCAGAAGTCGATCGCTTCATCATTTACTTCTCATAATTTAAGGAGTAGTTGGTAATTCATTAAACGAAAGGGACGATTATTAGGTTGTTGGGTTGGATTATAGTTATTAAATACAATTTATCAGTACGCTGATCTGGTAAGCAAAGTGTTGGTATAATGGGGCAGTGTGTCAGAAATATTCCTATCCCAATTCTTAATTTTTTTCTGTGTTTTTTTAAGCTCGGATCACATCGATGTGCTAATTCCATGTCTGCTTCTCGAAAATGAAGTAGCTTATTTCCATCGCACTTATTATACTAATTCCTCAGTTTTTGGCAAAGATTTAGATATTTGCATGAAATCGTTTATTGATTTGTTCCTCAGCGTGTCTAAATATTGCATTTATGAATTTACGAAAGGGTGATTAAATCATAGAAGGTCTGTATTTTCATAATAAAAGCGTAATTTTTGGTGAATAAATAAAATAAACATATTTTTATTTAACTTCAAGAACATAAGCGCGTGAGGGGGAAGTTATAAAAGAATACTTGTCCTACGAAAGCGAAGTTAATATTTATTCGCAATCAGTGCAAAATAAATTAGTTATGCCACTTCTTATACAGAAATTTGCTCTGAAATTAACATAAATATGGGGAGAACGTCTGATGAAAAGGCTCTTTCGATGTGAATATCTTGTGCAAAGTGTAATTGGTAATGCGTTCTTGTAGAGGGGGATTGGGGGTTACCTCGCTCAAAATGAGTGGGAGTGAAAAGAGGAATATGTTGCATGTAGAGGAGCGAAGGCAGAGTCCGACAGACGGAGGACTTCTTTGTGCTTCCACGATTAAGCGATATTTTTGAGTGCGAAGGGTGACCTGTGTGTTAAACACAATAAAGTTTACTTTGTAACAAAAAGAAGTTTTTGTTTCGGAGATCTAGAGGAGGTCGTAAAACAAGTTCTCCTCTTCGAGGCATCGCTGGACCCATTTTCCTCGTACGAGGGACGAATGGGTCGTCTGAAGGCAGCGCAATGCCCTCATCGAGCGACTTTTGCCGATGAAAGGAAAACTGCTGTCTCGGGGTACTTATAAAAAAGTTTGAATACATAATAAAACATAAATAAATGAATATATGAAGAGATTTTGGGAAGAAAAGAGGAAAATCATCAGATGATGAAATCGTGTATTCAAGTTCAATCGCTCTCCTAAAGGGAAACAATCACCATAATAATAAATATACACACACGTCACTCACAGATTTGAATGAAAATTTCTGCTTTCACCTTCGTCATTAGGGAATATTACAAAGTATCTGACTGACTGACATAAACGTTCATTTCTTCGTTATTTATTGTCTATAAAAACTATTTACAAGAAGACAGAAAGGTCAGTATTCATGTCCAAGATTTCCCTATATATAAATTTATATATTTGTCAAAATAGGTCCCACATTGCTTCTACATACAGAAGGAGCGAATTATTTCAGACTTCAGAAAAAAATAGTGTCTCATTTCAGATATGCAGTGTTCCTTCCGCCTTAGCATCAGGTCCAACCCCTTCCACAAATGCGACATTGACAATACATTTACCAGACAGAAGGTAAAAGGACGATGGGAAGGTGGTATCAGGGGATGTCCTTGACCCTTCACATAAAGAACCACCGGAACATTTGTTTTGAAAGGTACGCCGACACCGTAAGTCCATTTTGAGAAAACCCTATACACCATAGCGCAATTCCACTTCGAGACGCCCGAGATTCCATATCATGACCTCTCGAATGCAACGCTTCACGCTCAACGTTGAGAACCCGCGGTCGGTCTTGAACAAACACGCGCTTCACAATTTCATGTAAATGAGTTTGAGTTATTCCTCGCTGTGATCTACTATCGAAGTATGCAAACCACACTGCCAGCTCTGGCATCGTAAAGAACGCTTAAGATACGTCTGCGCCGGGTAGACTGATTCTTGCATATCTTGACCGAGGAAATGGAAATTTCCGGTAAAATCTGCGGAACAGAAAACAATGCAGTCGCAGAGAAATACCGTTCATTTGAATGACAACCATATTCAATCCTTCACCTCCAGAAATACAAAACAAAGAGAAAAAAGTCGACTCACTAACAGGTAAATCAAAACAGTTCATTCAAGACGTATTCAAAACGAGAAATTTTAAACATATTTCTGTCGTAAAATGTGATTTTTCGAATAAAGAAAAAATAATGACAAAATCAAAACTGAACTGAGCTTCTCTAATACAATATTCATCATTCTAGAAGTCTGACAATATGTAAGGAATGATAATACATAAGAATCTGGAATTGGTCTCGGAACAAAATTTGGAACCGCACCAATCGTTTGCTCACAAATGCTGCGTTCAGACGGATGTACGGATAAACGCAAGAAGCACGGACAGAATTCCACAAACCACTTTTTCAGATCGAGAATCACTAGTCAAGACTTTGCCATTTCAAAGTTCTACTTTTGTGGCATTTAATTCTATAAATAGTAACAAATATTTATTTGCCGTGTCCGTAGTATTTTTGTACACGAATTATATGCCATTAATAAAAGCTTCACTGCTTTATTTCATCAATATATTTTTTAATTTGTTGAAAAAATGAGGATATGATACTACAAATCCAGTTACTTTATTTTCCGTAACATGATAGCGTTACCTCTTAGCTCGAGAATATAAATTCCTTTGTCTGAGGAAACTAGGAGCTGACATGGAAGTAGTCCCTCAAGCACTTTTCCTTTGTTCTTCAGCAGAAGCCGCTTGTGGAAGCAGCTACGAGGTTTTAACGACACGTCGCCGTGGCGGCGCGCCGGCGGTTGTTGGAAAGGGACATGGTGTCAACACACTAGGTTAAACCATCGCAGGATTTTTTGTGTGATTGTACAATAACATTTGCGGCACGTAATTTCGAAAACAATCATTTCTTCACTTCATGAAAAATATCGATAAATATCTGTGATTAATTTTTAGTTTCTTGTGTAATTATAGGTTCTGTATCTAATGCAAGTTTTGGAAATAACAAACTTAGTAAAATCAAAGTGACAATTGTACTTCTGTTACGTTAGTGTAAGCTCATACTTGACAGATAATTACACCACTAAAAGTTACGCCTAAAACGGAAACTTAATGTTCCCTGGTGATATGGAATTTTTTTCAGACTGGAGCAGTCTTTGTCGGAAAGTATAAAATACTCACCACCGACCAAATAAGAAGGGGAGAAAAAAATCCACTAATTTCAACGAAGAAGCATCAAATCAACTAATTGATGAATTGCTGTTACTTGCAGATATACCGATTAATTCGTTCAAACTTGGTTCACTATATGCTTGGGTGGAATGAGAATAATATCCGTGAACAATCAGGATTAATTAGTTCCGCAACTTAGACGATAAGTCTCCCGAAACAGACAAGTGTACTTTCTTTATATTCGGAAAGGTTACCATGATTAAGACAAGTTACAGCTCCGTAATACAAAATAAGTAAATAATATAAACAGAATCGCGAATTTTATGAGGTTCGTTTTATTGCGGAGTGCACGAGGCTTACAACGCCTCTACAAAGCCTAGCCTTGGCTTCGAGACGCAAATAAAAGATTCCTCCAATATCGCGCATCATGTTTTACAGCGCAGAGCAAAACAACCAACTGCCGAGTTGTGAAAAGTCTCCTGGTTACAAACGGAAAATCATAAATGGATTTACAAAGACTCATCCAGACAAATCTTCGGGAAGAAAATCGATATGTCATTTATAATTATTTGAATGCAGTGTCAGCTGGTAGGTCGTGCATGTAAGAACCGTATTTGGAGAGAAAGGAATCCAGAGTGGTCAAGACACTCAGCCAAACATCTCGAAACTTGCACGTAATATTACGGGAAGTAATTGAAGCTAACAAATATAGAAAGCTAAACCTAGGAACAGATATTATCGAAAAATTTTGTAATCTTCCTGCGTTAAGTGACAGCTGAGCTCTTTTGCAGTTGCAGAAGTCTCAAAATTGTAAAGAATTAACAATGAAAAGAAATCGAAGGTATTTGCGAAGGACTTCACGTACAAGAGATTCTAGTCCAGCAATAGGAGCACATCTTTATTGACCACGGTGAGTAGCATTGTATTTGCTTTTACACTGCTCTTAAAGAAGTGAAAATCGACAAAAAAGCTGTTCGTGCATAACATCAGAAACAACCGGATGTTCTCTCCCCTCCCGTCCTGCCTTCACGAAACATCAAGTTGCATCTGGTTACATATAGGCAGTAAAGACTCCCAGTCGGAATAGTTCCGGCACGATTGTCTTGCGGGCTTCAAAGACAAATGCGCGACGGGGCGGAGGGGGGAGAGCGGTGGCACGCGCGTTCGGCGTGCGAAGTGCGCGTGCGGGCGTGCACGCTGCCAACCGCCTCTGCACCTGCGTTCGCTGGGTCGGACGCTGCTGCCGAAATGGAGGAAAATATGTCCCCAGCGGCGATGTGCTGGTCGTAGAAACAAGTGGACACGGCGGCGTTCGAAGGAGCAATTTTCTTTCAAGTTCTTACTGTTTACGTTCACATTTCCTCTTGCTTCTCCCTCCCTATATTCGAATTTCTTTACTTTCCGGTTTTACTCTTGATTGACTTTTTATGTTTGGTGTCCTCGATGATTAATTACATTCAGACTTATTTGCTGCATAATAAATCCGTATTGGTATACTTGACGCATAGAAATTGGTTTCCCTGAAACCAATAACATTTGCTCCAAACATTATGAACATCCCCACGTACACACAAAACATTTGTAAATTTGTTTAGAAGAAATACTGAAAATGAGAACACGGAGACGGAAAGTTTATCGAAGTTCCAAATATCTGATGAGTTGGAGAAAGCGAGAACAAAGAAGGAGTGAATTCAATAGGAAGAGGAGAAAGGATGCGATGTCGAGCTCAGAAGGAGCGGGTGATGGGGAGGAGAAGTTTGGAGGGGGTGAAGTCAACAACAGACGCGGAGAAGGTATGGCAGGAATGGCGGCGGCAGCGGTGACTCGTACAGGAAACGGCGCAATTTGGACGCGGTCTTTGGCGCGCGGCATGTGAGGGGGCGAAGAAATTCGTGAGTGGCGCAAGCGACCGCCGCAACCCCTTTGGGAAACCGCCATGATCTCTTCCTTCCAAGAGCTATATTTAGCTCGGGAGCGAATTCCGATCTAGAGATGCCATTGCGCTCATTGTACAGCCCCGATGCTCACTCTCCATTTCGATAATTCAATGAGAATTCCAACTTTGTTGACTCGGATAGGAAAGTTGCGAAAGACAAACAAACTAAATGAAAACCTTAGAAATGGAAGACAATTGTTTGAAAAATATCACCGGTCAATAAAATAAGCTAATGGAGGTAGATTGTTCTGTTACTCGCGGACGATGCTATCCATTCACATCAGCATAAACGCTGGCAGCAGCCACAATACAAAGGCGTCCCGACAATTATCCTTCTTAGAAGTCGGACGATTGAAGTAAACAAAAGAATTACGTAGCGCAATAATGCGTAGTTTACTGGCAAATAAGCAAACAAGGCGAAGGAAACGAAATAATTTTTATTCAATTAATATTTAATGCTTTCTACATAAATATTTGTCATGTGCTTCATTTAAAAAAAATATGTGTTATACTCCACTCAAATTTTTATTCCAGTTTGCGGAGTAGCTGTTCATAACATACTTCTAAGGTAATGTTAAGGAGAAAAGTTATTTCGATGTCCATTAAAACGAAGACGAAATGAACTTGAGAACGCAATCTTCCGATATCACGTATTTGTGACTCTAACTATACATAGAGGGACGATGTGCCATACACCCTCCGCAAGCGGCTCATCCTCTCGTCTGACTTCGCTGCAATTCGTCAGTTCCTGCCTCATCATCGTCAGAAAACAACTCTTCCTCGTTCGGGTCCCAGTTTACACTGCGTCTTTATCATTCCTATATATACGAGGATCGCATCACACTCGGTATGTCATCCAAACACGAACACTTCACAATGTTTCCTCTGGTTTGTAACACTACAACCATCTCGTGACGGTTTAACTACACACTAGTGGACGTCGCCGGGACTATATATACAGGAGCTCACCGGGTATGAAATCAACAAACAAGTCACATCGAAACAATGATGCACGTAGAGCTAGTGCACCCCTGATAAAGACAGCGTGCAATCAAGTCGACAAGAAAGTGTTTCAGTGCTTGGGAAACAAGATACTCTAGTCTGCCGTCCAGAACAAAGCCCGATGGCGACTTCAACAACATCGAGACGGATTGCGATTCGTAATTCTCTAAATGACGCGACAAGACATGTTTCACGGTTACTAAGTTGCTAAAATGGGAATCCGTAGTGAGCATTTCTTTCTATCCGTATCATGGCCATTCTATTTAACAAAGAAGGTACAGTGTGGAGAGTAACAGCCGACTTGCACTACAATTCCAAGAAAGCAATTACGTCAAGCCACGACAAACCGAAGATTATTTGAAACGATGTTTACAACTTTAACTATAAAGTTAAAAAAAGCACTTCGGACAATACATTACATAATCTGCTGCGGTGAGTTCGTCGTCTGAGTCTCCTAATTTAACGAAATCTAAACTTCCTTCGAAAATAACTAATACGAAACAAAATCTACAAAAGTGAACAAAAATAAAATGAATTAAAATATAGAGAAGTAAAGTGCTGTTGCATAATGAAAGTCTGTCAAATAATTATAAATTACGTGCATAAAACGGATTACAATTGTAAACAATCTAATCTAAAAAAATGTCCTCTTTATAATTGTCTGCATAAAATTTATTATAGACGCTCTCAAGCTTGGGAAACAAAGACGGTTTAAGTACTTGAAGAGAAAGACTTCTACTTTTGAAATATTATTTGCTTCTATATTTTATTATTCCGGTTTCGCAGACACTGAAATATTGGTTGTTCAGACTTCAGGTCTAAAATAGTTTCCGTTTCGAACGATTGTGAAAATGAATGGAAAAACGATTGAGTCGTAGAACTGCGTCTTTAGCTTCCAGAGCTCTCTTACAAGATGTCAAAAGCATCGATGTTTTCGAATCGGTCAAGTCCGAAAGACTCCGAACGCGGAAGCCCACGCTGTTGTTGGGTACCTCGACGTAATTGCCGGCGGGTCTCCATGCGTCATTTTTTGTGGAATCGCTCCCGATCAGAAGTGAAGCCAATTTGTGGAGATACTCGACAGTGAGTATCCATTAAAAATATGTACTGTTGATTTTAGAATATGGAAAACAAATATCAGATTGGGAATAAAGTATAGGTTGTCTTATGCGGAAAGAGCGCTGAGTCTCCGGTCACCTAATGATTACATCTAAATGAGAACTGATTGCTTATAAAGACGCCGTAGATAGTTATTTTTGACATATTTGTAAAAAAATAACGAAAAAGAGAATTGTTGTAAAAAGAATTGTTATTTGTTGTAAAACAAATAGATTTACATATTATTGTTTATTCACTTAGTGTTTAGTATCATTTTTCGGTTATATATATATANATATATCAGAATATCTACGTTATCTTAACAAATAAGTCAACTCATTTTTCATTCCATTATTTTCAAAAACCATAAAGTCGTTTCTTTTCGAAATACCATGAAATTAACCAAAACGTTTCCTTCATGAGAGAATCACCTTTTTCAAGATGTTCCACACGAAAGAAAATGTTTCAAACTAAAACTTTGCCAATTGTTTGAAAGCGAAACATTTTAAAATTTGTTCATAATACTACATTGTTGCAACACGTAGCGTCGCGTGCATGGCCGGTGCAACATGTAGTCGCCCAACCCGTGACTCAGGTGGTAGTGTTGTCGCTCATCACCAAGTCATCCCGGGTTCGATTCCCGATGGGGCCAGAAAATTTGTAGCTTTTCACATTATTGTCCCAGTTCATATAACGGTGACTACTGAAAAGCAAACCCTCCTTCCTCTATCCAGCTCCTCTTAGTATCAAGAACTAACTCTTACTAACCACTTCTACTAATCTCCGCACGTGGGCCAAGTTGTTGGTAAACCCAGCTAAGCCCACCTTCTAACAATAGCCCCTACAACCCACCTCCTATCTCATATCGCTCCATGTAGATGAGCTGCAATCGCACGCTACATTTCCCATTTACAAATACAACAATAAACATATAAAAAATGTAGTGTGAAGGTAACGCGGCTATTCCCGTCGTCACGTCTACGTCCGTATCCACTTCCTCGTCCGCTGCAGCGGCAGCGTTTGCTCTTTACCCTCCGGCTTCCTCTTTCTGCTCTGTGACGTGCAGCGCGTCCCAAGCGTGACAAACCCGTGCTCGTCTAGCCATGCCTAAGTGCGGGCGCGTCCGTCTGGAAGACCTGGGAAAACGAAATATCTCACTAATGCATTGTGTGGAATACTGCGGCCGGGCAGCAATGAATGCGGTGTTCCGCCGTGAAGAGACCGGCTCTGGGAAGGGACAACTTAATTGCGATGTCGCTCGCGACTAGCCATGGTCGATGATATTATATTTGTTGGTATTATGTTAATGTTATAACACGTACCGAACTATTTTTGTTAGGAGTGTGTTGAAATGTTAAATCCGCCTCTGCCTTAAGACCATTGATCGCATGTGATGAGACGGTCCCTCGCTTGGTAGCTCTTCACAAGCGATAAATAATTTGTTCGAATGAATCAATATGAATGAATTCAATACAGAATGAAATACATAAATTGTTTGTCAAAACAGTTCACCCGGAGGTTGGAGTCGACGGTTTTATTACGTCGCAAAGTGGATTTTCACCTTAAGGGATATGTTGATGTATCATGAAACACATGAATTGAAATTCACTAGTATTGAGTGGCATTTCACTCGGAGGAATTTAGGGAGTACTTACGTTCACCGAAACACTGGGATATTTTGTAAAAACAACCGTAAAAAATCATTTCTTTTATTTGACTGAATGATCCTAGAATGCCAGATAAAGAACAATTTGTGAAATAATAATTACAAATTAAGTAAACAATTTGTGATACATTATCGAAGAAAGAGTATTTTCCATCTTTAAAGAACTCGCCAATGAATGACTAATACCTATTTTCAAACATCTTAACCCGTGGAGGACCGAAATTTTCCAATCTGCATCATAAACTTCGATGTAAGAGTAAACCTTTCCTTAGACTCCGCGAGGTTTGAGTGAATGTGGGTATATACTTTGAAATATTTACAAGAAAAATACATTACAAATATTAAATAACATGGAGAACATTTGCGATGTTTATTTATCAATACTCTGATTGCATGGTCTCTATTTTTCTGGAGATGCATATATACATTTCCAATTTCCTTCATGTTATGTTACCATATGTATGTAAACATCGGAAGAAAGTCAAAATTCTGTCTGAAATGTTGTGTTCTAAAAAGAGATATTTATAAGTTGTCTTCTAAATGTCGAACATATTTAATGCGATAAAACTATTAAAATGCATACGAGAACAATAGACACACTTTTAAAAATGGAATGAAAAAATATTCTTTCTTTGTTGAAAAATGATGGAATAACTTACTAGTATTTATCAAAAATCCGTGGGAAATATGTACAGAAGAACATATAAGAGGTGGAACTGTTAAGTATGTTTCAATTATATTCTACGTCTTGTATCTCGCCATATATTCGGTCTCATGTTTGACTCCATTAATACTTCAGATGTAGGTGAATTACAGAGTGAAGGAGGGTTGAAAAAGTCACGTAATTATCGCGTAGTGAAAGAGCGCTCATACTATTCCCCTTCTTCAGGCAATGCTCAGTGTATCATTTTTGGGTGTGCCCGCGTGTGGGTTGAAATATGCACCTACCACACTTGCTCACGAGTGGGTAGAAACAGATACACTGCTGGTACTGCGTAAATTTAGTATATACACTATATTTCACATTTATTCTATTAAATTCACCTATATCCCGTAGATATCGAGGAGCCTTTTTCCATTTTTTCGTACGAAGTGTGCCCTTTCTGCAGTAAACATGTCCCGTCTCCCACCAACACCGTTACGCTATGTTATTGGATTGTAAGAATTAATCTGACAATGCGAGCGGAGAGTTTATTTATTTTTTAAACGTAACTCCTTGGCCTACAAGAACAAAGTAACATACGAATGATTATGAGTGAACCAACAGTACTTATGTCTCGAGTCGCCGAAGCAAATAATAAGATCCAATGAGTTTCGCGTTTAACTACAAAGTATCTCATAAATTTTTAAACGTCAATTTAATATTATACACATTTCATAATGTTGCATATAAAATCACTACATCCAATTAGAAAGTTTTTGTACGTTCTTACGCAACAAAAAATCAGATTTCAAGCAAATCATTCTACACAGTATTTCATTAATTGTGCTTTATTATCTCTCATAAAAGCAACACAAAAGAACAGCTTATTGTTTCGAAGACAAGGATGTTACAGTACTATTACGATTCACCCATTGTTCCCCAAGTATTTGAAAAACGTATTGCCATTATGAATAGGACTCTCGCCATGAGGACTGACAGAGAAGGCACAAGAACAACGCCAAGGATTAATGTGTCAGTCGCCATTCGTCTTTACACTAATTGAATGCGTATTTAATGCGTTTATTCCATACAAACATTCGGAGAAAAAGTATTGGTATTGTGCTACCACAATACGTCGGAAGGTGAGTCCACCTCAGGACAGGCTGCTTCTAAGGATTTCGCCGAAAATCTAAATCTAGAGGGCATCAAACCAACGATACCCGCTGTTTCATCACGTTTTGTACAGAAGACACATTCCAGCAATTAAATCAGGAAATTATATTAGGGTGAACCAGAAGAGAACGAAACCCGGAATTTATATGTTGAAGAAGAAAGTTACTACGTAGACAAGTGATAATTAAGTTGTGAAATGACCTGATCGATTTCAAGGATGAGGGAAAGACACACGGTACAATATTCTACGAAATATGTGGATACTCTTTCAACACGCAACTCATCACTGTAAGTTTGGGATGATTAGTCGTTCGTACAGGATAAAAAGAAAAATGTTGCAACCTTGTACAACAGAAACAAAACTGTGTCTCAACAAAAAAATACGACTTTAACTTAAAAGAGAGGTTTGATAGGGATTTTTATTTCAATTAGTATAACATATATTTTCCAACGAAGCGTAGTGAAGTCGACTTTCAGGAGGAACTGAATCCCGTGATTTGTGAATACAATTTTTGTAACCACTCTGAAGTAATAGGCACTCATACACTTATGGAGTGCGCGTCAATTCGAGCCTTCGAAACTAAGTAACGAGAAACCACTTTTCCCCAACAAAACGACCGTCAATTACTAGAAGCAGCGTCCCGCCGCAGCGTCACTCGTTGTCACCGCGCGTTGCAGGAAACCCAATCTAGCCGCAACGACGCTTCTAATTCGAGGGGCATTCCGCACTGCGCGGCGCATCTTCCACATCCATCGCGGCGCGTGGGCGGCAACTCGATGGCCGTCGTCCGCACTTGCTTCCGCGGAACAATTAGCCTCCGCGGACGGGCGACGCGGCCGCTAAACGATCTCATTAGACTAAAAATGGCGTCGCCGCTAGCCAGGGGCTGCCCCGCTTAGTGCGCCTGATGGTGATTCCCCGCGAAGAAAAAGCCTCGCGGCAGGGGCATGGGCGTCCATCTTGATCAGAGGGAGGAAGAGATAGAAGTATTTCGGATCAGATGCTAAGGCGCACTTGTGCAAGTAGCTGTTCTTATTACCGGCGCACTTGTGCAAGTAGCTGTTCTTATTACCACTGTATTTATTAGTTCGGAACGGGGAGGCGAATTAGTGAGTACATACCTTTGATCAGCGCATATTCAACATAATTGAAGAGTCGTTTCAGTTATATAACAATATAAATATATATTTGGATGTCATTCTAAGTAAAAAGTCCATTATCAGCAAACAGTGTTTCAAAAAGTGCGTTATTACATTGCAGAAATTATTATTACCACGGAAAAAATATTATTTTTAGCGAACATATTTTTTAAGGAAAAGAAGTCTGCCCAGAATAGTCTTACATCTTCAGCAATAAACTATTAATTCGATTATATAAGGTATTGGATGAAGTACTATTTTCAGTCAGTAGCAAGAATGTAATGAGTTTGTTCTAATTATTCCATGCAGTTAGTACGGGGTTTCGTCACTAACAACGACTCCTAATTCCTTTACCATCACGATTCGCTTGAAATTGGGAAACGAGCTCTTCAAACCTCTGATTTCGTTCTGTTTCTTCACTGGCTTATCCACGAGAAGATATCAACATCTTTGTCTGTTTGGAAGGAAATGAAATCAATTAAACATGGATATTCGTGTGAGCGTTTCCCAAGTCATTGATCTTGGACTTTTTGTGAAATATGTGTCATTAAAAAAGAAATGTTCAGAATTGTATCCAAATAATATACTGCACTCTATATAAAACTAAAAATAATGGTTTCTTTAAATCTACCGAATAACAGAGTTAAATGTACATTTATTTTCAAAGCAATAAAAATACAGAAATCTAACACAGAAAATAACATTTCTACTAATGGAGCATAGATCACAAAGAAAATAATAGCTAATATTTCTTCAGCGATAATTAAATTAATAGAATTTGTCAAAACTAAAAAAAAACGTATTTTATTTCTTGAACAATCTACCGCATATTTGTAAATCAATGTTGATCTGCTTTATAGAGTAAATGATATCAAATGTACTGTACCCAGTTCCTGGGCTTGCGCCGCAGTGCAGGTGAGTCGCGGCAGTGCAGCCACCTAGTGGATGTACAGACAAACATTACTGTCAACCATTCGGGAGAGCGCTAGTAAAAGCTCTCGACTTTGAGAAAGGAGACATGTTAGGGATGATCTGAGTACATACAGAGAGAAGCAGAAGACGGAGAAATGTGTAGGGCAGCGAGAAGCGTATAATTAGTTTGACAAGATTACAATTGGCCAGAGGTACAGGACGCTACACAATTGGAATTCTGAGCTTTACGAGATCAAAAACATGTATTCCTAAGAAATAAAGAAATTGACCAATAATGAATGTATAATATTAATGTCTACGTGATCTTTCTCTATTAATGTCTACGTGATCTTGAATAAAAAGCTACAAATTTCATCTTACATTTTTACGTAGAAAAATTTGCTTCAGCAAGGACAATAATAATAATAATTTATTATTTTATTGTCAAAAATGCACTTGCAACTGCGTATATATTATCAATTTTTAATGACAGTGGAATTATTTTACTTGAAAGCCAACTTGAAATTAATTCACAATTTATGTTACTAAACATTTATTTCCACGAGCATTTTACAAGTTTTCAATGTAGCTCACAATACTATCTCTCAGAAAATATTTAAGGTCTTCTGAAGCATGAGAAAATGATACGTTTAATATGGCTTCATCACATTAGAAAAAGAAGGGTTTTCAATGTGACAAGAACAAATGTGAGACCTTTTCATAATGATATCCAAAGAACTGATATTTTTCGTTACCGCTCGATATTCTATTCTAGCGTGGGAAGCAAAAAATAGAAGTATCGTTGACATACAACTAAAAAGTATAATGAGAACACATTTGGTAAATGAATCTCGGTAAAAGAGGTGTTTTTCGTAATTCAACTACGGAAAATGAATCCACTCATGATTGAGACTTCTAAACTGTTCATATGACTCACCAACACAAAAGAATTCACGAGACCCCCACCGAAGCACTTACAACAGAAAAATAGCATAACCACATACCACTATTATAAGTCAACCTCTAAGGATTAAAACGCCTCCGACATATCGGGAAGCGGATAACATTCTGAAATCCTTCAAATTAGTAATGAGACAGCTGCCCCGAGGCACGTCGCTGGTGAGACGTATTATTTTCAATAGTTACCGGGTGCAAGCATGCAATTTTCGCCGCCGCAACCACGTGTAAATCGGGCAGCGCGGGAACGCGGGAGCCGCGGGGGCGTGTCGAGCGGCAGCGGCGGCGTCTCCGATGACGCTGGACGCGTGATAGCGCGCAATCAAGAGCTGTGAATCGCCGCGTGCGCGTCGCATCGTGTCGATATCGCTCGAGCGCCGGAAACCAGTGCATTGGAAGGGAACAGAACGAGTGGACATCGCCTTGCGAATAACAATACACATGCATTCCGTCATAAAAATTCCAATAGCTTCGTTATTTTTTCTAAAGAATTAAGAAGTTGGCTACTGAAACAGGCTAATATTGAGCATATATTGAGAGATCTCCAATAAAACTCCAAGACTCATATTCCGTAACTTGACTTACACAACATTGCTCTTAAAAATATTTATCATCTTCGTCAGTAATATAAGATATATTCAATGATGTTTTATGTCGAATGTTCCAGGATTAAGTAGTTTAATATTGAACGGTTACCACGAATCAGGGTCAGTCTATATTTCTCATAAGAAAGTTAATTATAATTGTTATAAAGTATAATATTTGTACCATATACTGTATCTGTTTTACGAGAATACATTGATTGATTGATTCTTATGAAGCTCCCTCCTCATTCTTACTTTCCAATGTAACTAGAATTTCATTAAAGGAATTATTTGTGACTTTAAAAGAAAAACGAGGAACACAAAATCTTTAAGGGTCGAACCCACGAGGATATATATATATATATATATATATATCTTCTTTCCAAATAATACTTTACAATTCTCGGCACTCTAACATTAATTCTCATGTGTCTGTGTACGTGACATATCTATACATTAATTAGCGAGTTAGGAAGTTGTGGTTGTACATTTCTTATTACGTGAATTATTGTAGCACATTCGTAATAATTTATGAGCTGCAACTCGTATTAATTCTGTGATAATAAACAAGGTATAGTATCACCAATCTTTTCATTCTTTCGGCGGCATCGTTAGCATCGCCAGGCTGTGTTCAATACTTCTCAATATTATAAATTCAATTAAAAATCCTTTCGGAACATTTATTTTCCCGACGAAGATATTGTTACGAGTTGATAATATATTGGAAACCCTGGCGTTCAGTGCGAGTTGTTTGGAGCGAACGGCCGAACGTCAAAACTCAATTGCTCTCGGTATCTGGAAACCGCCAGGTGTCAGACGGTAAGAAAAATTGCTGCGAATCATGGATATGAAGATTCACAACTAAGATGTGCATAAATTATAGAAAGCGACATAAACACTCTTCCTTCCCTTTATGACCGCATAGCACGGTTTTCCTAAACTTGCGCGCATCTGGAAATGACAACTATTTTCATAGTAATCACATATCCATTTGCAAAATCCATTGAATTATTGGAAACTGGGGGACGTGTTGTGAGCGATCCACATCTCCATTGAGACCACCTGCTGGTATAACGCAGTTTAAAGATAAACATCGCACACATTCGATACTTTGGATGCAAGTACAGAATGATTTCGATGCTTCGTTAAGTTTACTGCCATCGTCCATCACAGTCCATCAAAAGTGATGATTTTTTTATTGCTGAGGGTGGTAAGTATGTGAAGGAGGTGCGTGGGTAAGTGTCATTTTCTTCGCGAACTTCAAAGAATAAGTAAATAATGAAATAATACTCTACGGAATATCAGACAGCGTACATACCATTCCAGATAATTTAATGCAATAAAATAGTGAAAATACTATCCTAAAAAATTGATAAAATATTATAAGTTTCGACAGGAATTTTTATAACCTGTATGTTTCTTCTTTAACCATCGAAGCGTTTTCAAATATTTATCCGATATGCTACGACGCCCAAAAGGTTCTACAAAAGAAGCACCGCATAACAAAGACATACAGAAAGTGAAAAGTGACCCAGTGATGAAAGAACGATCGAAGGGAGCGTTTAGAGCGGGTGGGGGGCTGTCTCTTATACACATCTAGATGTGTATAAGAGACAGNCACCGCAGGCCATGGCGTGTCAGACGGAAGGTGGTCTCCAAGAGCGGCCGGCCTCCCGCCCGTTGCGTTCGGGGACACAGACCACAGATCCTGAAGGCGACGCACAGTGGGCTTCTCCTCGGATCTCCATGGACATCTCATTGAAGCAATTTCATTTTCGTAGGTTACGTGATTCAGAGTAAAACCAAATACGAGGTAGAGGGAATTTTGGACATCGGCATGAATGTACAGAAATCATTCTTCTTTTTCCCCGTATGAGAAATTTCTTTCATTCCAAGATTATTACCACGTAATGTGGTCAACACGAGGATTCAGTTGAACGAAGAAAACGTGAGAAGATACAATTATTATTTTACTATTACCAATTTGTGAGTAGGTCTATTAGTATTTCTTTAGAAATATTTTTATTGCGGAACATCAAAATGGAAAAACATTTTTGGCACAAACCTTAATTTCAATAAAATATCCGTTTAAATAAACATTGTTTTGAAAAGTTTCGTTAAATAAAACTACTAAATTGGGAATGTCTACGGTTCTAAAATGTGTATCTCAACATGAGTGTAGTGGGTAAACCGGTGGAACGCGACTTGAGGGTTCCACAACAGCTCATCGATTCGGACACAAGTTAATCGTGCACAATTTGTGGGGGTCTATACATAATATAAGGTAATTTTCTCCGAGGTAATATATATGTCCTCTCATTTATTCTATTATTTCTCGTTCATAACGTGATGAAGGATTTCAGCATGCTAAAACGAACGAAACTTCTACATCGTTCTCACAGACCATTTCTGACTCTTTCATGCCGATATGAATAAACGACAATGTGTCGGATGGAATTTTGTCCTTGTGAACTCGCGATGTAACCACTGTGACGTGTTATCGCGGGATCTCGTGAGGGTGCACACGCGATGTGCGACGATTACAACCCTCTCCTCATCTCTGCCCGCATGTCTCTTCCATTCTCTCCCTCCCTCTCTTACGCGCTCATCCCCCTTCGCCTCGTGCACACGTCCGTCTTCCGCGGCCGGAAGGACATCGCAGGAAATAAATATTTCCGTAATTAAGGAATTGGAGTTCTTCTTGATGGTTCTGTAGATTTCAGAAGTTTCGAAGTGAGCGAAGAAAAAAAATGTAAAAATTATAGCGGCCCACTTTCTCTAGTTGGAGACAATGGGTTTGTTGTGAGGTTGCGGGTGGACGGTCTGTCGGCTACGGTGCGACCGCGGTCCTCAACCACTGCCCCCCCCCCCCGCCTTCCACACTGCTCTGCAACCGGGGAGTGAAGATGGAAAATAACATGTTTCCTTGCCTTATCAATACTACGAAACAAATGGATTATGATTCCTCGGAAGCTATTTTTATAGCACTTCACTAATATAATTTTACATTCTTCAATTATATCAAAACAAATGAGATGTCACTACAATAATTGGATTTGCTGATAGTAGAGAATCATTAGTCACAGTTGCGAAAGCCACTATTTTCTTTTGTTACATCGAGGTCTGAGATCTGTCAAACTAGAGTTCCATTACGAATGATGATGGATCAATTACATGTAATTCGTCACGATCATACATACATACTGAGAAAGAATTAATCACGATACAATGCACCCTCTCATTAATTTTTGCAAATAATTACTTTAACATATTCGCTGTCATTAATTCACATTTATTACACATCATATCGTGAATTATTTCTCGCGAACATTTTTTCTGACACTTATTCTAAATCCGCGAGTGAATCAGCACATCTGATAAATACAGTTTGTTGCGCTAAAATTCAATTAAAAATCCAAACAGCGTAGCTATTCATTCCAATCCAACTGTCACATTAACTGCAATTGTAACGCAATATTGGAAACATAGCTGATTCGAAAATCCATTGATGCAACCAAAAACATATTCCAGTATTCACATGTTTTTGTGTCGAGTAATTCAAATATCGTGGACAATACGAGAGCCATCTGTCAGTGCAATTCCTTCCTTTGAAGAGCGCTGCTGCTGCAGGCGCACTCATGCACGTTAGCAAAGCACGAACTACTGAAACTGACTTCGTTTTTGCGCGGATGGATGCAGCCTATAGCGGCCTTGCGGCGGCAAGAAATCACGAACAATGGCTCGTTCGATACGTTGAAATGCGTGAATATTAGTGACCCCGAATAGACAGAGGTTAGTTTATGCTTTCAACTTTTTACGACGCACAAATAATTAGTAACTGTTGATTCTTCAATTTGACGAGAAAAATGCGTATTAAAATTATTTCAACATCAAGATTCGTAGTAATCTTTTGTCATTTTAATATATGATATATTGATGTTGTTGTGACTTCTGATACAAACATAGTTGTAGTTAAGAAAAAAACACATTATGGTAATGATTTTGTTGATAAAACTTTTGATCTTCTCCTATCTTAAGATACGAAGTTGAACAATCATTTGAAACACTTTTTTTCATAATTTTGAAGTTTTTAAATTATTTAAACTCTCCTGTCTGATTTCTTTCATATTTCTGCATTCCATTTTTAAGGTAAGATTGTAATACTGGTCATGCACATATTTAGATTCGTAAAATCCCCGGAAAAGAATTTCAACACCTATCACTCGCCTGAACACGAATCAAAACATAGCTTTTAAATGATTTCCAATTAATATCTATGACAAACTTCAATTTCTCTCTTCTACTCCCCAGAAAGCAGCAATTTAAAAAAAGCAGTCTGAATTCAAAGTCAACGACATGAAAATTTAGACTGTGCTAAGAAAACAGACGACGAATTAAGATTGGAAAGTCAGCTTGCCCCTTCCCAGTTTTAATCATAAGTATTGTGAATATTTTCGAGCCATTGACAGAGAGTCAATCGTGTACAACGTTTGTAAGTAGCTTTTGAGAAATTGTGAATATACGCGGTTGTGTAATGAGTGAAATATAAAAACCATAGCACGATTCTGGTATTCATGATTATTAATGAGTGTTAATTTCGAACTTCTCAATGTCTTTTTGTTCATATGCCTACATCTTTTAGATGTACCTGGTAAGTTATGCATACGAAATGAAAAAGGAGAAAATAATAAATAAAATAGAGCAGATTGTAGTTCTTTTGAGATAAAGAAAATTGATATTTGGTTCAACCTTTCAACTTGAAAAGAATCAATCCATGTCACATTTTCATGCACGATGTTCGCTTGTGAGACATCGATCGAATGATGCGAGGCACTAAGATAACGAGTGCGCCCCAATGTTGAGCTCGAATTCGAGTGGGAAGTGGGGTGTGAGGGAGCTGACGGCGGAGATCGTAGCGTGTGACGGCGCGCCGCCTCTCCCGCCCATTCATCAGCGCACTCTGCTCCATTAGCTGTTCGCCAGTAGAACGCTCCACCGTTAAGTACATAGGCGCACTTCCTTCGCGCAGAGGTCGCCAACCCGCGCGGCACCCGCGGGGCGTCGAACGAGACGCCGACGAAGGAGGGGACATGACACGAGGAGAGAATTGAAGGCAGAGGCCGCGGGCGATTGGCTGAAAGCAGAGCGCGGGAGATGCACGGGAGCGTGGGCAGCGGAGGCAGGTGTTCGGAATGGAAGATGCGTGTGAAAGTTCGTATTAGACAAATCGGCCACAAACGCTCAACCGAGAATAATGGGACACATATAGAAAAATAAGAGCGAAAAAGTATAGCGATCGAAAGGATGAAGGAAAATCTTTGTTTCCGACAAGCTGGAACTGACTGAGACAATAGCATCTTACTTTAAGGATAATCATCAAGATCAATCTCAGAAGAAGAAGAAAACAGCTTTCAAAAGATGGGAGAAGAGGATAAGAGGCGAGGTAAACATTGCAGCGAGAAGTTAATTAATTGTTTAATTCATTAAAACAATTAGCAATGGACGTTTTTAATATTATATACGAAATTAACAAAACGATCTATGATTGCATAGCATCACTTGAAACGAGACGAATACGCAAGTGCACGCACAATTATTCTTATCGAAATTTTGATAGAAGGATGTCTCGGGGAGAAACAGATTATCGACGCGTATGATTGAATATTATAAACTTTTTACGAACTTGTATTTTAAATCCATAAGACGGGATTAAATTTTAGCGCGAAGGTTTTGGTATGAGAAGAGAAATAAGACGTAAGATATGCTGATAGGTAGAATATTTGTGTTCTTCAACCAAGTAAAAGTTGGTAAAAACAAATAGAACGCGCTACAACGAATAAGAACACTTTCATAAGCAATCATTTCTTTTATGAATATGATAAGTATTTTATCAGTACTTCCTAGCTTCAAATGACAAATCCCCGTAATAACACTGCCTGAGACTAAACCTAATGTTTATTTTTCAGATGTTAAGCAAAGATATACAAAGGAATCAATACATTTTTCCTGATTAGTACACTCAAAATACAAGTAACTCGAACGCACGAGTAGAAAACGAACCTTCGTGACGGTGCATGGCATTTCGGCCGAAGCTGCGAATTACGATGAGTAATAATACTATCGGTTTTAAAAACATTTACTATAACTCATGTTGACACGTAAGCATTTTTATTAGCCTGAACAAATCAATTAACCTAAACTGATTATGACTTCCCAGGAATATTTTCTATTTTCAATATTATAATAATAAAGTATTGTTATCTTAAAAGTATACGAGTGGTATGAATACTATCATATTATTACGTGCACTCTGAGAAAGAGAAGGTTGTTTCCGATCCTAGATTAAATATCATTTCAATTCGCTTGTAGGTGTTTACCTCACACATTCCAGACAAACGTCTGTCTGGTACCTCATTATTGTATGTTTACCAATCTTTTCTCCACCCCAGTACCAATCATTTCACTACACCAGTACCCCAGTACAAGAAGCCGATACTAACATTTTAAGTGAATCCACCACGCATCGGGATGTTGTGTGATGAACATACAGAGATTGAATTGAGCGAGCATTAATCTTGTGGGAATGTGAGATTTAGCATCGTTTACTATTCATGACCAGTTTGACCGAATTTCGTCGTCCCGCCAAAGAAGAAAAACCAAGAAAATTTCCCGGGCCCATGTCTTGAGCGCGGTTTTCTGAACACGTGCTGTTAGATATATCAAACTATCATCACACGCAACACTTGCACCACTGGCTGAACCTCCCCGCGCCTCGAAGATAAAAAGAGAATATCCTCGGCCAGTGTCTAGAGCCGAGGCTGCAAGAGGATTCGCGACGGACACTTGGTTACAGAAGGCAGGGACGAAAAGTGCTGCATACAATTCAGCCCGCAGCCCAGCACGAATGGCAATCAGACCGCGACTAGGCGTGTTCGCTGGGGTATCACGCCACCGCACCACTGTCCACCGCAAATTCCAACGCGAGGCCACAGGGTGAGGCTCTACGTCACCTGTTCCCTGCACGTCCTCAACGTCCGCGCCCCGCCCACTGTGTCTGAGGACGCTTCTTCCTCGCTCCGGCTCTGCAGGAAACCACAACATTGAGAATGAATCTGGAGATACGAGACATGGCATGGGAAACGATGTAAGTGCATTCGGTTACTTAATTCTTCTCAAGTTACGACGATTCTTTTGCTGTCAGATGACTTACGCGACGCTTTCATTTCTAGCCTTAAAGGAGTTAAATTGCATTTATCTCAAACTGAACACGAAATAAATATAAATACTGTAATGACTTAAAAGATTTCTTAGTATAGACGTAATTTTATGTTGAAGATAAAAATTAATTAAGATTACGAGTGCCCCAGTAATTTTAACACATTTAGTGCAATATTATGGACGTCCAAAAGCGATAAACTATGTTAACATTCTTTACACTTATTACATCAAACGCTTTTACAAACCAATAGACAAGCTATGGAATTGAAAATGTTAAACGGGAGTAAGAAATTAACAGCATGATAATATTATTTTACTGAAATAAAGTATTCATTTTACCTAACTTCCAGTAAGTTTTGCTTCAAAGAAATTAAACGAGGTACGTGCTTGAAGATTAAAGAAGAGATAAAAGCGAGTTCAGAAGAGAGTAGATGAATGAGTGTACGAGGTGAGGGCCGCGGAAAGGAATAGGTGTCAATCCTGTCTCNCCTTCGAATTCTCGATTAAATATTCCAACGGAATCATCAGTCCTTCAATCTTCGACTACGCGATGCACCTTCCCATTTTTTGTGGCGAGGTGTGTACATGTACCATGATAGACCGTAAGAAGTCTTAGCGAGGAGATGACTCACCGCAGAAATACTATGCAAAAGGTAAAAAGGTGAGCAACCGTGGAAGGGTATAAAAAGAGAGGAAAATAGACCAAGACGACGGAGGAGATAATAAAAGAAAACGACAACCAGCTACCTCATTGGAATTTGGTTTGGAAAACTAAAACCGCCAGGGGAGCGCGGCCGTGCCATCAGCGTGCTCCGCGGACCGGAGCGGGAAGAAGGAGGCGGCGGTGTACGCGGCTCGAGCACCGCCGCCGAAGCAGCAGACCACCATCCGATCAATGAGGTGAATGAATGGGCGACTGGGCGACGGCTGCATTGTCGCATCGCTCCTTAGCACCGCGGAGGCCAACGACTTCGCGCCACCCTCCTCTCCATTGTGTGGACAATCTCGCGGGGAGAAGTTCCGGCGGTGGGAAGATTGAGAAGCCCTTCGCGTGCGTGATCGGAGATGATTGAGGGTCGAAACCTTCCGCTTTGGTAGGAAATAAAATTGCCCATTGAAGAAGTGGGAAGGCTCGCTTTCCTCTAGTGAGACTGAACAGACCGTATTGCTTCACACGAGAATCCACTGAGTCTGGAAAGGAGATGAACTCATGCAGTTGCATGAGTAAAGCCTCGATCATTAAACCGGTTATTTAATGTACTTAAACACTACTTTCGAAATATCCTATTGACCGTTGTGAGTGTAAACTCAGATCTTAGTAGCTTATGTTTGTCTCAAAAACATGACCAACGGTAATTAAAACTCATATTATAAAAATTTATATTTTCATATTATAAGACAGTCGTCCGTTAAGAATCGTATATTCTTTGCACGAAGAAAGGTAAGAGATAATTAATTAGTTTAGTAATTTCTTTAAATACTATAAAATACAAATTAAGACGTTTTGTTCAATAACCACCATACTCCTACTCAAAATCAACTTCTCATAAAAGTATCTAATTATTCCAAGACACATACAAATAATCGCTCCCCAACGACAGCCCGCCACACATTAACCCCACTTGGCATCCCACTTCTATGTTTCGGTGTGACTGATCTCAAAGGGGGAAAGAAAAGTGAGGGAAGGGTGGAGGATAGTCACGTAATTTCCAGAGACAAAGAGGTGACGCCGTGACACATGACGATGCTCCATGACATAGACCTCCGTCTGCTCACCAGCTGCCTTCGGAAGCGAATGGCCCTCAAGCACCACATGTTTGTTCTCCCACTCCATCAGGCATGCCACGCCTCATATCGCTCCCCGCCGCACTTATGAGTTCTCGCATTAGAGCAAAAACGGTTCTCAAAAGGTCAGAGTTAGATTCCACTCCAGCAGTGCGTGTGTTACTATTGAACTCTGATACAACGTGACGAAAATGTAGACGTCAATACATCAGTACTCGAAAAGCATAAGAGAAAACGTCCAAATTGTCACTTTGTCAAAATAGCTATATTTAAACACTCCATAAGTCATGAGCAGTGAAAAAATACTTATAAGTATCAGGTATGTACTGTCTCAACGCGAATTCACTATGTCACTTGATTTTTGTTTAACTTTGCTAACTAGACACAAAAACATTTCAGACATTCTCCTTCGTGATTCTCGATACTGATATGAAATTCCTACGAAATCTGAAAGCTGAGAATGTACTGCATTTCTCAAAGATACGAGGCAATTTCCTACCACCTTCTGAAATAGAATGAGTCATACATCGTTTTGTTAGTCATAAGTGACGTATCAGCACAGACGTAGGGTGGATAAGGGTCAGAAATAGACCCATTGATTTCCTGTAGAACCCTGTCTCGCATCATTGAACACGACCTTTGATGACTCCATTGGATCTGTAACTCACCCTCACAGGATTCATTAACCATCCCTGTGCAATCAGATTCCTTCGAAGCGGTTCTGGGTCCTCTCACTCCAGACGATCGGATGCTCATATACGACATTTTCCCTAACACTCTCGTACCTTCGCGCTCCAGAAATTATAATTATGTATTTAAGTTAAAACCTATATAGGAAAATTACAAATTAAAAAAAACAATTTTGAAGGCCCAAAGGAAGGATTGGGGAAATGAAGATCCTTCAAAATCAAAAAGAGGAAAAGAGAAGGCGTGAGATGAGATTGACGACAAGAGCGTGAGGAACAGTAGCGTCAGTAGAGGCAGAAACTGCAAGTCAGGCCGACAACGAAGAGCCCACAGTCTCCGTATTTCGCCGAGACGAATCGCAACACTGAGACCTCCACAAGTTACGAACTTCGGACATGATTGTTGCACCACCGGGTACCTTTCACTTCACCTTAAAATATTATCTCTCTCCTGATCTTTTCCCGTGCTTCATAATGAGATATCTGACGAGGTCAAGGCCTCTAATGACCTAGAACGTTGGCGAGCCCTAAAGCACTAACTTTAAAAAAATAATCTGATGAGGTAGCTCAGTTGGACGAGGTAGAGGTATCCCTTGAAGCTAGGAAAGATGTGGATGTTACCACACAGTAATCTCCACGTGGATTACTACGGGAAACTACCACGTTACACATCAATATTTACAATTACTCTTGTAAATATTTGACCCTTGAGCACCCGCGGACTCCGAAGATTTAGATATGACCGGATCGAATGGAGAGAGGGTGAAAGAGGAAGAGAGACATCATAGACCATCTTTGGTCTCACTTTGGCTATATTTTACTGCCGCGTATTCTAATCTGTTATATATCAGGATTATGAGTGATAGGGACGGTACAGTGACAATAAACAATAAAACCTTATTATTGGAGCTGCAAACGCACCCCCCCTCCAGTTCCCTCTTTTCTGATTAATGGATTTTTAATGTCCAAATCATTAAAGAGAAAAAAGAACTCCGCGAGCATTTCTGTATCAGAATAAGTTTGTTTTGGAAAAATTGTTTGAGTTGTGTATTAACAGAAGAGGAATATTTGAGATTGGTAGAATTTTGATATTTTGTTCTCACGTTTCAACTTTGAACATCGATAAAAAACAAACGAACCGAACAGTAAAGGAGCGAAGTAATACTGTCCTTTCGGAAGGCTACAATACGCAGGTCGTTTGAGAAATGAAATGCCATTATAACGATCGTATAAGCAGCTCCGTTTATACGCTCTTACCAATGTTAATGGTCTTCGACACGTATTGTCAAGGCAACACGAGATTTTCTTTCATTAAGTCTCCTACTGATTGAGTCAGCAGACTGGTTCTGACGATTCATACGTCGAGAGTATAGCGCATGTAGAACAGATTAAGATAAATTGTAAGGTAATGAATTTTTCAGGTAGACGGAAAAGGTCGAAGAAACTCGAAGAAAATTCATCTCTTAAAATACTTTAACAACGTCCCCAAAATACGTTAATTTAACTTAGATTCATAGTGAGAGCCATACTCAGCAAAAGAGTGGATGAAGTATTTAAACACCATCGTTTGACTAGTATTCAAACTTCGTTTATCTCTCTAAATCATCTTTCATACATCGGTATCTAGACATAAAAACCTTCCTGATTGGTCCTGTATGTCGACGTTCTTTTGCAGCCTCTTTTTTGGACGGTTACGAGCTCACCTTTCAAGACGCTATCGCTGCTGGACTTCGTTCGAGGAAATCTAACGACAGAAAACCCCAGAACTCATTTTCGAGCAGTGGACCATTTCATCGCTTGGACGATCTCTTGCCGCTTCTCAGATTGGCATCAGCCGCTGAGGATACCGCTTGCCCGCGCCCGTCCAACCGCGTCGACAGACCGACGAGATACTGACGGCTTTGTCGGGGGGTGATGCAGGGGTGGTTGCTGGTTGGAAGAAGAGGGGCAGGTGATGATGGTTCAAGTATTCCCATATACGGAATCCCTTTGTCTATTGTAGTTCAAATGGAAACGTCGCCCAAGTACCAGTTCGATTCGCAAGTACCATGTTAGTGCCGAAGACGCATCCTAGTCGATTTCAATAATATACATCTTTAAGAAAGGTAACATACTTACAATACCAATATTCACCTCATTCATCACTTCGCCAAGTGATCTACCAAAATAGTTTGCCCTCGTTGTAATTCCAGGTTTAATGTTTTGTGTAGCGTGCTCAATGCAATATAGTCAAATATACTAAATGATTTTGAAACTGAATAATTTTTCAAATTTAAAGAAAGATTAAGATTGTTCAGAAAATCCGAATAACGCAAACTAGTTGCCAAGCAGAAATAGGATAAGAGTGTACGTATGCCAAAATAGCACACAGTCTGAGTGAGAAAAGTCATCTAGTTTATGGTAAAAGTAGAAGACGAAAACTCGAAGTCAGAGCATTCTTTTCACTGAAGTCATTTCCTCTCCAGAGATATCGCAATATGAAAAAACATCCTTGTCAGGAATTTCACCTTCAATCATATATATACCTTGCTTTAATTCACTACAGCACTTCAACGTTACATAGGTCTTCAGGCTCAGCAGCTACAAGTATCTTCATTTTTAATGAGCAACGTTAAAGAACGAGCAACGTCATCAATATAATTGTACCATAAACATTAGTTAATGTGTAAAGCAAATGTGAAATCGAAACTAGACAATATTCAATACAATCTATAACGAAGCACTCCATATTATATGAGCATACGACAATTTTTACCTGCACGCTGCACATAATTTAAAGTGAAGAATACGTTAAAAGAAATTAGTGGGATGATTGACCTATTTGATACCGCTCGGTAGAATGGAATACTATGAAAAACACAATGCACTGAAAAAGGTTTAGAAACAGAGTATTATTCGTCTCCAAATAACTTTATCGAGCTCCAAATAACTTTATAAATGTCTCCAAATAACTTTATCGAGCTACCAGATCGCCGGGAAACTAACTACTTCGTACTGAACCCACCTCCCATGAGCTTGAGTGATAAAAGACCATTTAGTTGGCAACTGGGCGTTACACACTCAATCCCTTTCGGACGTTAAACGGTGATAAAAAGAGATTCCAATAACAGAAATAACGAGAAAATATGAATAATTGGAAAGTTTTTAGTACTACAACACGGCGATAAATTCCGTAACGACATGTGACTTGGAATGTCAACCAATAGTGAGGTGGCGAGGTCAATCTTCAGCAAATAAGTAATAAATCAAACACAAGTACATTCGACAATACACTTCATAATGAAATTCATAAAACGTAATCTCTGCTTTAGACGATTTCGTTCATGAAAATCCTTTACAAAATATGTATTAATTATTTCCATGAATCATACTAATGCATAAGAATACTGAATCCTAATTCATAAAATGTTCAAAAGAGGAAAAGTCTACTTGAATAAATATCAGATTTAGGACAACCCAAACAGTACCGAAGCTATGGAAATAGGCTGCGCGATGCGTACACCCATAGCGTCGCGACGCGTCGGAGGCAGCAACGATCACCCGCATGAGATCGAAGCAAGACGGCTAATTAGCCGTTGGCGTGCGCGCGCTAATTGCCACCAGTGGCCACAGCGGGGTAAGGGGGTAAGGTTTTGGCTGGACGCACAGCGCGCGACCCTCACATTTGTCACCCGACGTCCTCGCCTGGAGTCGATACCGGGTCTCAATGTGCGACGCCGATTTCTGTACGGGGTTAGCTCTCCCTGGGATGGAAGCTGAACAAGGAAGAAAGAACAAGAATGTTTACTCGTTAGTCTTCAAGGTGTTGATAGAAGTCTCTAGTCACTTGTTTGGGAATTGTGGGGCGGGATAACTTGCACATAATTTTTCCATGCATAGAAATGAAATATAAAACTTTATTACAATTTCCAGTGCTTGTGAAACATTCCATGTATGCGAAAATGTTTTCCACACATAGAAAAAAACTTAGTGTAACTGTAAAAGGGATGCACCAATTTACATTGGAATTAAACGTGCATACCTATACTTCCTAGAAAGGTTTATAAAAATTATTAACTACTAAAAATTAAAAAGGGGATAAATTGAACCCAATCCCGATTGTTTCCCCTTTCTGAATATACTTGGTAAGGAATACTCGTAGAATCCTTGAAGAATTTTCAAATTATTTGTATCATCTCCAGTGCATACAACTCCAGCTGTCAAGACAGCTCTAATACAATGCATTATGTATGCTACCACTGCAAACAACCGCAACGCCTTTCTCGCCATCAAGAAAGAGTAGAGAAGTCATGAAATAATGGACTCCGCGTCTGCGACTTGGGGTGTGCAATGGTGGCGGAAGACGGAAGTGTGGCTTGGAGGGGGGGGGTCACGAAGAGACCCCTTCGAAAGCGCCTTGACGCCTCAAAACCCAGCACGCGACGCGTCATTCGGTCACACGCATTGATCGTCACTGTTTCAGAGGGACACGCAGGGACACTCAGTGTCCCTTTCGGAGGGAATGTTACCCCGAGGCTATTAAAACTAGTGAAGTCCAATGTTACGTGAGGGTTGTATTTCAGAGTTATACAAGTTTCTAACACACCACAGAAAAATTACGCATCTTAACAACAGAGAACTTTATAAAATATCTAATAATGCTTACGCATCTTAAGTTTTTTTCGGTGAATTCTATTGATTTAGATACTTCAACCAATTGCAAACAAACATAATTACTTTTTAAGAAGGAGAGATGATTTACGCCAAAGAAGCAAATAAATAAACACAATATTTCACATCTCCTATCTACTTTCTTCACGACCTCGTTGAAAAAAAAATGATGAAATTGCATCGAATTTCGATGTCGGTTGATAACTCGGAATTGTTGGGACGCGATAACATGCATGAAGGGAGATAAAAAATATTCACTCTCATTTGTATTGCATCGATCCAAAACTTCTTTGCCCCTAATTCAAGTGGGTCAACGAGCTGGGATTTGTTTAGCAGTTCCAGAGGCAATACGAAATTTCGCGTGATTCCTCCAGTTTTTACGAAGGAATGTTGATCACGGTTCGTAAGTGTTCATGAGAGAAGAGGATGCTGAGAGGTAATAATTTTCAGATGAACTAATGATCCTGACATCACTCTGAATCAACTCATCGTAAGTGAACCTTTTCATTAAGGCTCTGCATCATTTACTTTGCGTTACAATGAAGACCAGTGCGGATACATTGATACTGTGATTTGAGAGAATTTTGAATGTAACGAGAAGTTCATATTTTTGAGGAGAGGAGATGAGATTAGCATAGAGCTGTGGTGGATTCGACCCTCTCGGAAAGACCCGATACTCATTTTACAACAGGATGAGAAGCTCTGGGAATCGGTATGAACATTGAGGTATGATGTCCCAATGATTCGAGCCACGACCATCCAATCAACAGCTAAACAATCAAATCCATTGAATCACTACGGCTGACCTGACTGACATGCAAACACTTCATTGTATTTCCCTAATGGGCGAACCGATTATAGGATTCACGAAGTCACGAAATCCCATACCTCTTATTGAGGATGATACCTCCACGGATATCTCGTTCTTCCACAGGTGGACGCTAAAATATAATTTTAGATCACGAGCCACAAATACCTCCTCGTCGAATCCTCCTCTTCCTTGCCCAGGATGAAAGGGAATGACAGGCGATATACCTCGTCGCGGACAGTCTTATACGCTATGCATCATAAAAGTGAATCAAGAGAGCATTCTTGATTACGCCAACTTAAGCCACGCTATCTTTCACCTCACACCTTCAGTACTTCTAATTTCACTTCTGCGATTCATGTCTTTACGTTCTAAGATGTCTCCCTGAACCCACACCCCCTGCTGAACCAATCGCGTGCCAATGCTCTGCATCCCACCGAAGACAGAGAAAGAGTCTGTGGTTGTAGGTACTGAGAACCACATCGAGGCGTTCAGGCGCTTAGTCAGATCGCTTATTAAGCTACGCACAGAGTTCAATTTTCGCCCGCGGCGGCCCGTTGCATGCACTCGCGTTGTCGCAAACGGCAATTAGAGGAAAATGAGCGGAAACGCCAAGCTGGCCGTCGTCATTTGGATGCGGGGTTCCCGCGGTCCCAGCGCCGGACCACGTCGCTACCTGCTATTCCCGCTCATGCCCCTCTCCTCTCGATCTAGATCACGGATTTAGACAATTTTCTTTGACTGACGCCGTAGAAAAGTGACAAGAATTGTTCCCCGGTATTATCTTTTTTTTTTGTGGGGGCTTTAGGACTCATCAACATCGAGGTCATTAGAGCCCAGCCCGGTATTATCGAAACACACAAATCGTATATTTACGAAAGTACTTAACATTGATGAAAAATTGACTAAATCAAAATGAAGTTGTAAAATATCTCGATGTATAAATAGAAATATGTTTCCGTCATGGTAATGAGAATTTTAAAAAAATTGATACTTGGCTTTGGAAGATATTAGCGGAACTATATTGATTTGGTCATAATACTAAGGTCAAAACAAAATTTTAATTTTTATAATTCTGTGAAAACGTAAATATATTCTTTGTAGCCTTAATGAATGCTCAGCTTTATATATTCAAGTGTTTAAATATTTTACGGAAGCGAATGGATAAACCATTTTCGTCAACCTTTCTTTCAGGCAGAAAAGAGATTAGTACGGTATTTGATTTGTGGACGACTGATTTCATCTTAAATACGACGTATTTACGGCATACGAGCGGAAGGCAAGTCCATCGATTTATGTGTAAATTATTTAATGAACTGTAAAAAAGCATTTAGAAAAGATACTTAACATGTCGAAGGCAGACTGTGAAATATTTCAGACTAGGTTTTCTAGGAAAATAAACGAATACTTTCTCAAACTTTTAAAATAGCCGTAATTAAGATAATTTGTATTAAGAAGTAAAACTCACCTGAAAGGATAAAAACTTATTTAAAAAGATAAAAGGGGATCTAGGAAATGATTATTTTACTCGAAGACAAGAAAAAAAGTATTACAAGTAATCGTTCATCGTTTGGACGATAATTCGAGGACGTAACACTTAACGTGCGAGACTAATAAATATTTGTGGGTCAATTCATACTAAATAGCGTCAATTTGTCTAAAAAATGGAAGATAAATATCTCTTTCGATATTTATCGCGTCAGGTAAGTTGAGTCAGTTAAGACAAATAATACGGGATGTGTACAAAAAAATAATTCCCAAATATTAAATACAACTCTCGTGCTTGGGGCACATCTCGCTAATTAAAGATGAGGAAGCGCTGATAAAGGAAAGTAGTACAACCAAACATACTGTAGGAGACTTCGTTTTATTATAATTGCTAAAATTATTCGGAAAATTATTCACTGGGACGACGAAACGCCTTATCGCAAGATGTTTGCACGAACTGTACACGGAGAGAGAACCGAACGTAGGACTGACAGAACGCACAACAGTTTACAGCGTTTGGGAGAAGAGAATGACTCATGGGTGTGGCAGAGAAACGAAATAATGGCGGGCGACGAAGACACGAAAACGACAGTGGAAATGGATGGAATAGTGGCGTGAACGATTAATTTGAAGAGTGAGTTAGAAGATGAGAAACAGGAAACGGGAGACGACAAGAAGACCTTTCTTTCAAAGGCTGCAGACAAGGCGTTATGAAAGCAGGTGGCGGGGAAGGGTTAGAGCAGGTGGAGGGGAAACGCATAGGACTGTCGCGTGAGGACGAGGAAGAAAGAAGAAGCGATCGGGAGAAGTACTAAAGAAAGTATCGAAACGCGAGTGGCTCCGAGGAAGATGTCTTAAGAGAATACCAGACTCGAGATCATGATGGGAGAAGTGTGGGGGAGGGGCGGGATTCCGCTCAGGTGGCGCGCCAGTGTTTGCGCTGCTGGCCGCCGCGCCGGTTGCTCGCTGCCTTATTATCATTATTAAGTAACAATTTTCCTCTAATGCAGCGGCAGGGCCGGGGTGGCTGAGAGTCGTTGCCGCTTGAGTCTCTACCCGCCCCCGCCGCAGGTTCTTGCTACCTCCTCCTCCACCGCTCCACGGGCTGCGCCGCAGGAAATTAGAAACGCGAGACACCTCGTAGTTAATTCATCTTCGTCACGTTCTGGCCGGTCAGACACTTAGTCGCCGCCGCCGCCGGCGGTGGCTGCGCGTTCGCTCACTCGCTCGCTCGGGGGCGGAGGGCTCCCAGCACTCGCACCCTTGCCCCCCCTCACCCCCGCTTTGGGGCACGCTCCCGCGCGGGTGGGAGCCGCGACGGCGCCGCGGCTAAACAGAGAGGAACCGCGAATCTCCCTTTAATCTGCCCCGTGGCCGCCTCCGAGTGGCTCTCGCACTCCACACACTTAGCCGACGGTCATTTGTCGAGGATCTTGCTCGAGTCCCTCACCCCGCCCTTTCCTCCCCGGCCCCTCACCCCGGACTGAAGGGTGAGGCGTGGGTGAGGGCGCCCAGTATCGCGTTGACGCGGGAGGGGAGGCCTCGGTCGGCAGCGCTGGCCTCCAAAGAAGAGGTCTATTGAGCTTGGAGACGAGAGTACGCCAAGTCATGTTTACTGAGCACTGGGCCGTAAAGGGTTCTTGATGAAGTCTGGACAAAATAAATGGGATTATGCGGGGAGAATGACCGGCGTTAGTGCGCTCCTCTCAAATAGAAGTTAGTCTACTAGAAGTCTCTGTTTCTCTGGCGAGGAGATTTAATCTATGAAATTATCAAGGAAACAACTACAGATTATGTTTCCCGTGTTTGGCAGACTGTGTCGCCTTGTTTTTTCATTGGAAATTCGATTCATTACTGCGTGCCTTGTATCCAAACAAATTTCGAGTGCGTGAGCTTTTGGCGAAGAATATACTATTTCATTTGTTGGACAAGTTGTACAGAACTTGCAATATAAATTCGATTTCATTTCTTGACCCGCAAGTAACCCTTCAGTGGCCTAAAATATTTTACCAGCAATTATCTTTTCTAAATCAAGTCAATCCCGTCCGTAATATGTTTAACAATTAAAGGATAACTTTTTAAGAAGCGTATACCATTAATGATATTCCAAGAATTAACTACTATACCTTGAACCCTGTCCATGGAATAATGGGTCAGCGAAGTTTGGTAGACGTAACGCCAGACCTTGGGTTTGGAGTAAGCATTGCCTCAGAACACATGCACGTGATGCCTCTCTATCGCGGAAAATTACGGAGATAATTGCATCACCGATTCTTGTCGCGTCCTCGTACACCCCCACTTTGAAAAAAAAGTCAAGTGATTAGCAAAAACGACTCACTTGATGGAGTTCCAAAGATCTCAACCGATCAACAGTTATTAATGATATCAACCGAAACCTGTTTACAAATTACAGAAGTATCAGTAGTGGATCATGTCACAGATTTTATAGGATCGTATTTCATAACTTATTTAAATATTTTTTTTCAGAGTTTTACTTGTAAGTCGTGATTGCAAGTAGAAATATAATTTCACAATTGAACAGTTTCTTTTTCGAAGCGGATTTTGAACTGGAACAATCAATTTTCATTTCCCACCATCAAATAACAGAATAAGCCTGTATCGAATATTCATGGCAATGGCTCATTTTCTGAAGAAACTAGACTGAGTTGCTAACGCGTTCGAGGTTGCCGAGAGCGGAGTATCCGAGCAGCTCGCCTTGTCGAGGTGCAGACGTGAGTTCGCACATTCACAAGGCGTCGTCACGTCGTGTCCTCCTCAGAGCACTTCCATCCAACACAAAGAGTGGAGTGTCCGTACGACCGCCGGAAACTGTCCGCAGCGCGCGGTGGCGGCGGCGGCGGCAACCGGCCAACGCCGGCCAATGGAGCGCGTCCGGCAGCGACGGCCGCGGATCGGATCGGACGGCGGGGGCGGCGTCACGGCGTCGCGGCCGTGAAGATTGGCCGCGTCCTCTTCGGAGGGCGGCGGAAGCGAGGACACAAAAGGCAGCGCAGGGCACCCCGTTACACGTCGCATTCTTGAGCGCGTCGGAGGCTCGACACCCCAGCTGCGCTTCGCCGCGCCCGACCGCTCCCGCCCTCACGACCTCACGCCACGTGCAACCAGCCGAGACCCCTCCCCCACCTCCCATCATCGCCGGCCGATACCAGTCCATTTTTTTACGATTTAATCGCCTCTAATGATGTGCTCCATATCTACTCCGAAATATTCCCTAGTTTATCTGACGTACCCATGCGCGGATTATAGCCCAACTAACATACCATTCGCTCGGATTGTTGAAACGCAACCGGTCCCAGTGAAACGCGCATGTGCTCATTCACAGAATTCAGAAAACGAATACTTCGCTCGCAAAAATACGCAACTTAATGTTCAACTTAGTCCTTCGTTAAACGATTATCGTTCTTCCCAACTCGTACCCCCGTTCAAAAATTGCTGTCAGAAGTTCAATAATTATAGGAAAGATGAATTTAAATATTTAAAAATACCTGTCCCGAATAACATACTTCCCCTCAGCTTTAACATATTTGTGTGAGGTGTTTTTTATTATTTCTTTATTACTCAGTTTGTTTCTTGCTTTATTTCCCGCATTCATTCTCTACAATTTTTCTTTTATCAGTTTTGAGCAATTATGACTCATAAGGCTATATAAGAAAATTGGTGAAAGGAATTACTATTCGAGTGTTTCACTGACTTGGTGGAGTGTATGGGAGGTGTTCTGTCCCCACAACGCACACAATAATTCCTCCTAACATAATGATAGTCTCACCCCTAATTGTGAAATAATTTGTCAGACGAATTTCGGGTAGCTCGCGGGGCATATTTGCAAGCCATGAAAACTAGAAAGAAACATGCCATAAAAACATACGGGATATTGAATTAAGTACTTTTTTCCCACCACGGTGCAAGTAAACATAATTTCAAAATCTCGTTTGTGTAAACACTGAAGCAATTTTCCCGCCACGCGCACTGGTAATTTCACAGGACTCGAACTGGGAGGTGCGAAGATGGGGGAAGTTGTAATCAGCAGTCAAACAAACACTCGCAAGTGATCATTCGGAGGCAACGCGCGTGTACATTTGCGGCGGCGGAGGCGGCGTGGCGGCGTGGCGGGCCGACACGCCATGATTTATGAGACGCCGGAGTTCCCTCCACCTTCCTCACGCCTTCAACGAAGTCACCGAATTCCCGCGGAGACCTCGCCTCAATTCTCCAAGCGTCCGACTCCTCCACGTTAGTAGCACACGAAAATCAATCGCGAAGCTCGTATTGAATGCAAATAAGTCATATACAATCTCATTTGTTCACGCGGGTTCGGGTAAATGTGGTTATGTCATACGAGATCATCGCAAATAACGAAAATCAGTGAGTAAAGAGCTGTTGAAAGATGTTCATTTCGAACCCTAACTACTTCGGAGAACATACATCGCATTTAACATGGGAAACGAAGACGACTGAGCGAAATTTTGACGCAGATTTGTATTTATGATGCCTAATTGTCCACACCTGTCCGGTAATCATAGGAATTCAACTGTCAGTTTTTGTTAGAATTACGAAATGATCGCAATGATTAATGTGCTAGTTTGTTTCTTTTAGCTCTGGAGGCATGATTCTCAGCCATGCGTGTCCCAATACTGCAAAATAAGACAACAAAAATTGATCTCGGAAACTTCTCATAGTTATGAGTACCATACGTCAGAGCTCACACATACGAAATTAAAGAACCTCGTTTATTCCACCTAATGTTTATTTGAAGTTCAGGTATATAATCAGAGCTGGGGACTTCAGAACGCTGCACTGTTTAGAGTACGGACTTGAGTGAAAGTGGTTTCATCTTCATCATTCGTCCCACAATTCTTATTGTTCATCATTCGTTTTTTCTATCAGGTTGAGGTATTAACTTAGCAAATATCACCCTATCATCAGAATATATATTATGTAACTTAAGGTAGTTCGGCCGGGTAATTTAAGTCAAATCGTACGTAAGTAAAAATTTTCATTGTTTCTATTTAAATATCTTTTTAAGATAACTTTTTGATTCATAGAAATTAGTTACGACAATCTAACTTGTAACAAAACAATTATTAATGAAGAAAGTAACAAACTGGGAACTCGCTTGACTCCGTTCGTTACCAGCATGATCTACTATTCGCCTCTATACTCATGTGTAGATGATAGTGGCGGACAATATTAAGACAGCAAAAGGTAAAACATCTCTTCGGAATGAGTTCTCTATAAAAAACGTTTGAAAATTGATTCGGGTTTTTGAGTACTTTTAAAAAATTTCATTTGTTTAAAAATTCTGCAAGAAATTTATTTTCGAAAATAAATTATTTTTGATGACAGAATTTATTTCAGCCACATATTTAATAGTCTATATAATGCTCAAATGCCAGGTTCGGTGTGTTATGCTAAAATGTTTACAAGCACATATTATTGGATCAATTTATGCACATTTCAGACGTTTAAAAGATTTAACTCTCTGAGGATACGCTTTGCTTGGAAATGTCCTTCGGAAAGATAAAGTTTCGACCAGTAGGCATTCAACGAAATCTAATCTAAGGTTCAAATTTCTTGAACCTCTGGGCGCTAATCGTGAAGCTGTGTATTCAATAAACGGATTTCGGAACCTAACCCACCACGGCCGCGATCCTTGCTCGCAAACGCGAAGAACTTACGACTTCATCTTCTCTGAGCATAACGTCCATGTAGTAAGTAGCTGCTGAAAATAGGATATTGCTGGGTAATAGCCACGATACACGTCGTAGCAAGCCAAACACATTGGAGGACGCAACCGAAACAAGGTGCTGCTACTCTCTGGTCCACGAAATGCTAGGCCTTTTTTTCGCCGCAAAAAGAGGACCTTTGATTTCCGAGAGTAGTCGAGCGAAATTTCCACAATCCTTGTCCATGAAACCATGGTACAGGAAGAAGGACGGGCTGCCTTGTGTCCTTTGGAGCAATCCTTTAAAGTAATAGCAGCACCAAGCGACAAACGGAGGTCCCATTTAACACCGTCCAACAAATAAATTCCAGTCGAAATTACCGGGAAAAACATTGGGGACTTACTTGTCTAATAAGAGTGCGGAAATAACGTGGATAATAAATTGTTGAGTGCGTTCACATTAAGAATGTTTATTAGTGTATTTGTGAGGTGGCTAGTGGCGTGCAGCCAAGCGCGAAATGAGATAGGGCGGCGGAGGCGGAGGTCCGCTCCAACCAGCGACTGTACCGCGCACGTTTTGTGAGGTAGCGAGCTTTCAATGATCTGCATCCGGCGTGATTTTCAGACCTCTCTCCTCCTCTTCAAACATCCTTATTGCTTCCATTTGGGGAACGAAAGCAAAACGAAGCGAACTGCCGTGGCCGTTCATGCGGGAGGAGCGCCGCCCCAAATGGGTTTCTTGCGGCCGGTGGGTGGGTGGGTGAGAGGGTGGGTGGACGCCGCAAGGCCCACCCATTCACAGGGAGCAGCAACGTCGACTGCTGTCTCTTNGGGTGTAGCCGCGTGGCTCCGGGGCCGTGGCACGCGCGCTGCCGGACGGCGAGATCCGCGGGGAGCTCTCCGGCGCCACCAGGCATAAGGTCGCGGTGCATTCAATGGGGAACGGGCTTCTCGCGGACATTGTCTTGTCATTTCACACTGAATTTAAAAAAAGGCAAATACATTTTTTTTCAAACAGGCTATGGGTATACAAGGATCGCTAACAAGGTTTCTTTTATCTCCAAAAGTGAACAGGGTGTCATACAAACTACTTTTTACACACTTTCCCCCACTCAAAAATAACAATATTTGGGTTCATGGCGAAGAGAAGGTATTTTTTTTTTGTAAATACTACAATTTAATTATTGGAATCAGTGATCCAAAGAAAAAAGAAGAATTTTGGAATGAAAATACTTAGAAATTGTAGGAAGAATTTCAACGTTACAAATGAGTTTATTATCACATAATTGCTTAAAGAAATTTGGAGCGTTGAAAGAGATTTGGGGGAAACATATTTTGAACGCTACAATTTCAAGACAAAATTCCACATAGTGGGATGAATCTCTCCTATTATTCCGACTCAAAATTGTGCCTAATATAGTCGTGTAGTTAACTCTTGAATATAGTGTCTTCAATAACTAATGTAAGCACCAATATGACTTTGAAATAGTAGAAAACATTTCCTGAGTATGTAACACATTGCTAGTAAACACTTTCAATCTTCATGATAATTCCACTTCATGAATATATACATATTTAACTTTGTGAAATGCTTTATGCTCTTCCGTATATTTTCAGTAGACTTCTTGTCTTAAGTCTTGCAAGAAATTTCAACAATTCCGGAAATACATTTTCATAACTTAAGTTGCCAGGAAACATCGTCACTCCTACGAATATTTTTTTCTGTAACGTGTATTGTTTTTAAAATAAATATTCGTAGAATTTTCAAATCTAAAATCATTTTTCCCGTGATTATAAAAAAAAACGTCTAAAATTATGTATATTTTTTTCATGAACGTAAACCATTTTTTAAAACCTGATTATATCAATTTAATGAATATTTGAAAAGATACTAACTTCAAATGAACAATTCAATGCTTTGCTTTAATGACAAAACCTTAATTCCATGAATACTTTAAGCTGAATTGCCCTTCACCTATCCGGTTTTTGGTTTTCCGCAGCGCCCTTTTTAAATGGTACTCGGAAAGAAAATCCTTAAATCATTGCTGGTACAGAGAGTGGGTTCGTAAAATTACCTCGTAAGAACTTCTCTCTCTTTCACGACACCCCTCAACTAATGCACAGTGATGCAGTTGTATCATGTCTCCCTTTTGGACACCCCCCGTTTCCCGTTACGGCAAGTATTCGAACCTCGGCAACGCACCGTTACCCCTGAAGAAACCCTGATGTTATCGATTGATCCTCTGGTGGCACACCGAGATCACAACCGGAGGGGGGGGGATGAGCACTTGCATGCAGTCATACTTGCAATAGCCTCTCGCCAGACTTGTCGGATACCAGCATGCAACACTATCTTCAACAGGTAGAACGGAGAAACATGTACAATTCTTATTCTCCTCTTTGGCACTGCTGTCTTATTGTTTAAGAATATAATTTAATTAGAATAATAAATAACAGAGTTCGTATTCTATAAATTGTATCTTTGTAAATATTACTGGAAATGAAAATATCCTAAAAATTCTTAATTGTATAATAATAATAATAATAATAATAATAATAAATTTATTGTCAAAAAACAGTACAAACTGCGTATGACCACGTGGAGGAAAAAAAAACTAATTTACTCTCCGGAAGCAAGCAAGGGACCATCCCATCAATTCCGATCAAGGGCCCTAAGGCAGAGGCGGATTCAAAAAATTCAGCAAAAATTCCTAGATAAGATAAAAAGTTAGCTGCGAGTTATAATACTAATAGAATGTCAATATGTTTGTAATTGTAATATAAACTTTCACGAGAGAAGTAGTATAAATATTACCAACAGTGTGAAGTACACAAGATGTGTTCTGTATCATAAATAACTGGAAACATTAGATTAAAATGTGTCACTGCTTCATTATTGTCGAGTGGTGAAGATGTTTAATTGTTTTGAGTATCATTAATCATATTCCTTGTTGTCGTCACCATCCTTATGTATCCGTGAAAGATCCATCAATCATCCATAAAAGATTGTAGTAAAATCAAGTATTCTAGATACATTTGTGTAATATGAAAGAAACCGACAGAAAGACTGGACGAATAAAAGATTCATTATCCCTTAGCAACAATAACACATTATATCACTTAAAATACAGTACGAATGAATGAATTTTTCTGACACCTAATTTTTATTTTATGTACATGTACACTTCAGTAATGATCAATAGACTCTCAAAGTTATTTAGTAGTAATATTTAATCTAAATAAAACAGAATGAAGAAAATAATGACTAATCTTAATTTCTCATTCTCGGAAGTAAAATAATTTTAATGTACCGACTTAATTACTATTTTTATACAAAATGTCAGGGGATCGTTGGTTTCACCAACTAGGACACATCCGGGCAATGTTCTAATATTCTCCTCATTTGCCCACTGACATAAATGTGAAATAGAAGTAAACGCGATCTTTCTGTGCCCACTAAATTGAAGGAATATTTCATGGAAAATATCTTACCCCCAAAATTTTGCATGCTACTCATATCGGGTGAGTTAATGTACACGATTATACCCCTTGAGTTATGAAAGTGACACAGAGTTCACACCCCTCAATCGACAGCTTCCTGCCTCGAATTATGACGAAGCTGGTGGAAACCCCGTGTCCGACCTGGGGAGAGAATAAGACTGCCCACCCCCGGCAACTCTTCATTGCCTTGAAGGATGCGTGGGTGGGGAGGTGGCCCGGGGCTGCCCCGCGGGAGCAGTGAGTGGCGAGGCTCGTGGGAGAGGAGTGACACGGCGGGGGCGGGGCTTGGGGTTGGTTGCAGCGGGGAGTTGCTGGGGATTAACGTGTCTCCATGCCTTAGAGCGTCGTTAGATGCTCTTCCGTCTCGCAGCCCATTTGTCAGCAGTGGAACGACGCCGTTCCACTTCTTCTCCGCCTTTCTGATGAAGCACTTTCGGACTCTATCTGGGGTTGGAGGGAGTTAACACGTAACCCTGTGCTGCACGTCACATCTCCCTCTCTGTCTTATCTGGAGCCTCACCTTCCTAGATCTCCCAACGTCGCTCATTCAACGTCTCCCCTCTCCGACCCTTCGCGCCTCTTTCTGATTGATTGGCTTTGCATTAAACGGCTGTGTTGATTCTAGCTAACAGCTAAGAGGAGGGCTTCGGCACAAAGCCTTCAAACAATGAAGGCTCGCTCCGGAGTGGAAATACCGCGCCTCCTCCGAAGTGACTCCGAAGTGACTCCGAAGTTCCTCCTCCACCCGCACTGCAACCCTCCAGCCAGCTACTAATGGAGCACAAGGTTCTCGTCACAGCCCCGCGACATACGCATAATCGCTGCGTGCACCACCGTGCGGGAGTGACTTGCCGAAAGCTCCACACAGCTAATTTGCTGATGCACGAACTGAGGGCAGACGTTGCATATTTGCAGCGGCAAGAATCCTCTGCGGCTACTATTAAGAACATTATTCTGAAATTATTTTTTATTACGAAATTTAAAAAAGTTTTTTGTTTGTGTGAAACTGGTTTTGTCTCAATGGTTGAAACATGTTCATGTAGGTTTGTGCCACGCTCGATGCCGAGGAAACGAAAGCCCAGAGTTTAGAGTTAAATTAAAATCGACACGAATAAATTGGTGAAAAACGATTGGTCATGTCACGAATTTTCACAGTTACATTCAGATCTATTACATATTTCATAGTTTCTCAACGAAGAAAGAGTCATTGTAATTCTGAGTCGCATACCTTAGGAAAAATAAAGGAACTCTAAAGCTTGGAATGACAATAAAATTCTGTAGCGTTACAAAATGAAATTCCAAGGAAGCATAAAAAAGCATTACGATTTATAAATTCGCAATACTATCGTTGGGCAACGGTTCGCAGTCATTTCATAGTCAACGCCCACGAATTGGATTGTTCTTGCCCAGGAATCGTTCGCACTGAAAAGTAGTGTCTAATTCGCATCACTGGAGTAATGGAATAATCACTATTGCCTGGGGACAGATTCAAGAAAGACGAGAACAGTTAGAATGCCACTAAAACGAAGGGTGGATTAAATCAGTGCAGCGGTCAATTATGGAAGCGGGTCGGGATGCGGTCGAAAAGCAATCAAGGTTCGTTGGAAATGCAAGATCAAACAGATAAAAATTAGGGCCGAGACTAAATGGTACTGCAAATCGACGGTGAATCTATATGACAAATTAATGCCAACTAACATTGTTTTGTGACTTTTTATTTTTAATTTAGATATCTATTTTTAGAATAAGAACTTTAGGTTCGTATGCAGACGTAACATGGCTCCAAAAGAATTGAAAATTTTTACGATGATGGGAAAGAGGTGTGAACAAAATAATAAATATTAACAAACAAAATACGAATGAGATTCGTGTCAATCGCAGCTTTGAAAACGTAGCAAGTTAGATAACGGGGGAGAGAGGAATGAAAAATCAACAACAACGAATGGATGAAAGTGAAGGAGAAGGATCCCAGCAAAGGGGGAAAGGGGTAGAAAGGTCTGAGGCGGTGGGCGGGAGACCGCGAGTTGCCTCGCAGAGAATCACTCAACAGTCCTAAAAAGCGAGACTTCGGGTTTTGAGATGTTTCTGCGTCGAGACCTCTTGCGAGCGGCGGTAGCGGCTTTTTGCTTCTTTTTTTTCTCCGCTTTGTCTTTCTTTTTCGGGAGCAAAGAATCCGCGTCCGTGCGGTGTCCTCAAAGCTCCGCGCGCCTCCGTAATGACGCGCTTGACATGTCCGGGCGGCGCGACTCGCTCTTCAGGCCGAAGGGCGCACAATGCCACCCCCCCTCCATTCTCACTCAAGGGCGGATTTAGCCTCTCCCACCAGTGGCTTTGACTAAAAGAGGCCAAACGTTTTCAAGATGGTTTTATTAAAATATTAGCACAGAAAGGTCGAAATTTTATTAGTCAAGTTGACAGTTAATAGTTTATTCCTTCATTTTCAAAAATTAGGGTATTTCAAAGCCGTTGCCAAGTCGCTCATATTAACCAGTCCCATACCTTAGATTTCATGACACGTTCCTGTCGCAAGGGACGAGTACTTTAATTTGACCTCGCACTCGACAGTAAACTCAAGTTAAAGTAATTCCTTTTCTACACTTTTTGGGAAATAAATAGGTAGTTATAAAAGATACAGAACATTGGAGGGAAAACATGATTCATGTGCTCTAAATTGACCTAACATTGTAGACAAATATTACAGGCCTACAGAATGTGATGGTTAAGCCATTGAAAGCATGCAGATAAAATAATTAGATAAAACATTAGAAAATATTGAGATGAATGGTAACATCATCTCACCTGCACCATGCAATAATATATTACTCTGCACATAACGCAGTACATTGCTCGAAAAGAAACATTGAAAGTTGGCTATTCGAATGATTTTGCTTAAGTCAAGTTCTGGGTGGAATAATTAGGTATACATCGCATCTCGATCTATTGAATTCTACTCACAAGAGTTGGAAAATCAACTTGAAAACATAAATATATGGAAATGCGTTTACGATGGCATCTCTTAATTCGTTAGACTTGTAGAGCTACGTTCCAAAATTTAACTGGAGAGGTCGAGAAAGGACTCATTCAAAATTTTGAACCGTCCGATTTGACAAGCCCTTACTCCCGACAAGAAGCAACCGTCATATATTTTTATAATAAGGAGCATGTAGAGGGAGATCCTGTGATGGGACCGCAGCATTGACGACCTCCGACGGCGCTTGCAGTCGTCTGCGACGGTCCCCGTTGGCTTCCGTAACCGCGGGGCGGTCGAGCCGCGTCGTAAAACTGTCCAGTGGTTCGAGGGTAAGTGGCAGGGATCGTCCGCTGCCTTATCTGCGCTGTTGTCCGCGGGCGACCTGACGAGAACCAGTGTCCATTTCATTGCGATCGGGTGATTGTTGTTTAGTGCTCTCGAAACTTGTCCCGTTCGTGTTTGTGATAATATCGATGCGTACGTGTTTGTATGTTTATGAGACAAAAAGTGGAGAGCGAAAGATATTTTGGAAAGATTATCGTATTTCACCTACCGCGGAGTTCGTGCGTTCTCGCGCCCATCTCGGATTCGGGAGAGGGTGGTATTCACTATTCGAATCAATTTCTCGCCTGTGTGACATCTTCAAAGTCTCTTCCATTTCTGTATCTGGTTTGAAATGAAGATTTTCTTACGTATTATTTCGTGTAGAATCTGAAATAGCCTTCAGAAATATCTTATCACGTAAGGTTAAGATATTTCAAACAAATTGTTTCAAAATATACAACTTTCATATTTCTTCACATTTCTTTTCACAGCAAAATAATAATGAAACCAGCAACTACAGATTCTGTGCTGCAACAATAGAATCTACTAGCTGAAAATACAAAGATATCCATGTTTAGAATAAGAAATACATGTTTATCAGAAGTTTTGGAAGTTAAAAATTCAATGTTTCTGCACAGATGTGAACGGTACGGTTAAGTTTTGTACATATCAACCTTATAAATTTTGTGCATTTTTTGTATAAATGTGTTATTTTTACTGTCTTAGACGAAACTGTTACAATATGTTCGTAAATATTTCTTATTATTATATTTATACCACTCCTGTAGATCTGGAAAATGTGACGTGTTAGATCCACTGAATTCAATACCCCCAAAATTAGTTATGTAAACAAATTTATCTCCACATGCAAAAAATTTCGAAATTGTTGCCTGGTGTAATCTGGCGTCCTTGTACCCTAAAACACCTGATTAGAAGCTGAAGCGTGAATTTACATAAATGTTCTAGTTTATCTCATAGAAACTGCATAAAATGGACAAGAAGTATCCGAGAAACTATCAACATTTGACATGCAGTAACATCAAAAACAGTGAAATCGATTAATATAAGTTGAGCAGAGGACAAATTCAATACGACTTCTTAAGGTATTTGGAGAAATTGTGTGTTCCTTCACGACCAGAATAAAACATTAAAATCCGATGAATAGAAGATGTTATGACGTCATAAATGTCGGTATAAAAACACAGAAGTCTAGAATTATGGTGCAGATACCGAGTAAGTGTAGAATGCTAGCGAGACGGCGGCGCTAGGCAAATTAACGTCTCACCCCAGACAATTGCGACCTCTTCCCATTCTCACCGCAAACGAGATGTTCCACGACACCATGTCATAATAAAGAGCTCAGGTTCCGGTGGTCGGTCGGAGCTGACAAGTTGATTCGTAGGTGCATTGTGTAAAGGGTCACAAGCAGTATACCGCGTTGATGACTGTTATCTGAAGAAATCCGTAAAAACTCGTGTTCGTGGAAGTGCGAGTCTATGCTCGGAACAAGAAAACCCTTCGGTTTTTCCTCTATTCGCAGCATATGTGATAAAGGTATCACATATCCAGAACTTGATACAGACGGGAATGTTGAGTGTTCGCACCAGCGAGTCCAACGATATCAACGATAAATTAATAGTAGTCCACTGTTATGATGACGTGAGCAAAGTAATTTAAAATAATCGTAATTCTGCATCTATTAGTGAACTCTAGAGAGATATTACACAATTAAAGAACACAACTTATTGGAATAATAATAATATTTAAAAATTATAAACTACCAATAAATGATATAAAATCCCGTGGTGCAAAATGGCTTGCTAAACCCTTGTATGGACAATTCCCAAATTCTCTGCAGGATGCCAAAGTTGACAAAGAAGAATCAACTTTATGGCTAAAATACGGTCAACTCCATGTAGAGACTGAAGGGTTTGTGTGTGCTAAACACAATCAAGCAATCCCAACTAGATATTACAGGAAAGAAATTCTGCATGAGAAAGTCGATGGATTATATACAGCATGCCACACCTACAATGAAACAATCAATCACATTATTTCGTATTGCCAAATACCCGCCCCTCTAGACTATACCTGTAGACATAATCAAGTGGCCAAAATAATTCACTAACAGCTAGCTAAAAACTTTGGCTTGGTTGAAACAGTTACCCCTTTTATAAATTCGAACCACCACCTGTCTTGGAAAATAGAAATGCCACTTTGTATTGGGTAAGCAAATCATTACAGACAGAACAGAAGATCATAACAAGCCAGATATAATGTTAATAGACAAATCTACAAGAAAAACTTATTATTGATGTAGCTGTTCCTCCACTAACAATTTAGAAAAGACAAAACGAACAAAAATTCAAAAATATCAGGCACGTAAGACAGAAATTCAAAAGAGTTGGAAATGAAATGAAGTTTTAATTATTCCCCTAATAATTTCAGCAACTGGAGTCATTTCCAAAACATTGAAAGAACATCTTGCAAAATCGTTATTGTCCAGAAATGTACTGCCAGAAATGCAGAAATCTGTTATATTACAAACATGTCACCTAACAAGGAAATTTCTTAGTCTCGACTAAGACCAAATTTTATTTCCTGCATGGTGTATAAGCCCGCCCCAACTACCTGTTCGAACAGAGAGAAAACAAGTACCTAACAAAAGAATAATAAACTTTATTGTCAAACCCGCAGTTGCAAACTGCGTATGACCGCGTGGGAGCAATCAACTAAGTTACTCTCTGGAAACAATCCAGGGACCATCCCATCAATTCCGATCAAGGGCCCAAGGGCAGTGACGGATTAATTTTCAATTATAAAAAGGAACATATTTCAGTTACCAGAGACAACTTAAGAATCGATATTATATTGTTTTATTTTACGATAGTTCGTTTTGATTTTTTGCTTATATTCATCTGAATTCAAAAAAAAATTAACACGTTAATACAAAAATGACCCTGAAAAATTCTCGGGCAGTTTCCATTGTTGAGCCTTCTAATATTTGTTTTTTCTTTAATTGAGTAAAGGCCTTAGTCAGTTGTCAAAAATTGCATATGTATAATATTAATGTAATAATATTAAAAATTAAAAAATAAATTAATTTTTAACACAGAAGTTAAAAGCATCATTTCAGGTATTGCATCATAAACATGTACTGTTAAATTAACATACGAAATATTAAAATTAACGTACAAATTTTGTCAAAAATCTTCAGGGAAATGAAAGTTTTCATATTCTGATCACATTCCTTCCTTGAAATTCTCAATATCTTGAAACTTGACGGAATGACCTTCATGTTTTACTGGACCCCAGACAAAAAAATTCATGGTTGTCTTAAAGGCCATTCAATAATACCTCGTCAACTAATCCATTTATCAGTCTCCGACAAGCGTTCCATAATGCGGGGAGGGAATATTGTTGTGACAACAGTTTTAGCCCATCCGGTATTTTCTTTTTTCAGATTGACTTTATGAGGAAATCTTCACAAAATTCTTTGTCTTGTATTTCAGCGTATAATTTCATGATGAACGGATGAAACTTCGATTGAAAATCACTTAGATGGGGAATCCTCTTCGAAGAGATTCTAATTGGCGTGTTCTCCGGTTCGCTGGCCAATCCGGGCGGAGAGTTCACCGTTGACCGCCAGCGAGGAGCCGAGGTTCCGCAACAGCGACTGAACAACGAGCTATGAGCGAACTCTGTCAACCGAGGCAGTCCCACCGTCCGAGAACGAGATGTTGCTCGTCCTTAGCCTCGCTGAACAGGCCGACCTTTGTATTAGCGCTGCCCCAACCGCCATGCGCTTCCTATACCCCAAGTCACATAACTTTGCCGAAAATTACCCAATATGACTGCCTAGCACGAATTGCCAACTTCTACGAATCCAAGTTATATCCAAATAGTAGTCACAAACGCGACTATTCGCTGTAAAGAAATACAAAGAACAGAACAGCGCCACAAGAGCACGCGAATTGAATTGGTGTCCGAGATTGGCGATGGATTTAAGTTTCCAGAAATTCGAATGTCCTGCCAACATAACGCGAGGTACAAATATTATTACTCTTACGGGTGATGGCGAAGTAAAAGCGTTGGCTACATTGAGAACAAGCTGTGTACCAACATCAAGCCAGTTACACTGACAAAATTTAAATAAATAAATAATTGTCATAAAAGCTGTTACAAACTGCCTATGACCACGTTGAGGATAATAAATTAATATATTGAGACTAATATAAAATAAATTAATAAACTCGCCGCTCATGTGTTTTTTCCGTAAGTTAAATTTTCGCGTAACAAAGGGACATGACTTGGAGTGTAGGAGTTGCGTCTATACACTCAAGCGAATGGCTTCAATTTGGAATTGCTGAGGGGGTGAGAAGTTATATGACAAGCGTTGGACGGCCAAACTAAAAAGAAATTTGAATTTTCAAAAGGGGTAAACGTAAAGCCCTCAACAAGCGGAAACAAACAAATAACTCCTATGGTTAGGCTTTGGTATCGATATATTAGCTAGTTGATTCAAATCATCATGAAATATTCCGATGGGGCGTTAAATTACGACTGCCTAGGAGTAGCGTACCTAGGCGGGGGCGGTTCACTCCGAGCCTCCACCTGTGAGGGACCTCAAAATTAGTCAGAAAAAATCATAAAAACACGTAAATTTCAACTCAAATATACTCGAAAACTTTGTTTGTAAAAGTAAAATAGCGAGTAAAGCAAATCTCAAATTTCCATAGAAGTTTTAAAAAATACACTGGTGCGATCGAAATGCAAATGTTCTCAAGATAAACACATTCGTGTGTGACTTCAAATCATACGAGCACCAACATTTTGTAATATTAAACATCCAGCACCATGAAAAATACATTTTTTTGGATAGATCAGCCTCGAATTTTGTTATGTCTTTAAATAATACTTCCATAAAAATTTCAGATTTGAAAAAAAAATTCATATTGTATACGTAATTATTTTAAAATTTTGAAGTCTTTTCTTAAATATATAAAACAAAATGGGAGGGTGTTCTATCAAAATCTCAGAAGTAGTTTTTTTAAGAACTTATGAATAGGAAATTTCTCATGTTGCATTTACTTCTCATCATTCAGTAACATGTCAATTTTGTGTTGATTCTCTCCAAAACACAACTAAATTGTGCTCTGATTGTAGATCTATTTCGGAAGTCTATGTATTTCCTTTATTTATTATGAACGTAAACGATCAATAAAGAAAGCTCAACTGTTCTTAATTTCCAGATCCGTGAATTGTTTGTCACATTTTGAACACATTTACAATTGTTGTAAATGTAATCTCTTTTATTTGTATGTGATATCGTGAATTGACTCTTATCACTTCTATTATGTAAAAATTTCAACATTTTTATAACAGAAACAAATTTTGGGAGGAGATACTTGCGAGCACATTCCCTCCGCATGAAGAGACCATTTGATTATTTCTCCTTGGGGATTTAGGGCTCGCCAACGTCAAGGTCATTAGAGCCGTTGAGAGCATTTGAAAGGAAATCCTCGCGAGCACCAGGTTGAGAACGCCAAGTCTAGATTCTCAGCGAACATATTCTCAACTGTCTTTCTTCATTTTCGTTAAGCAAGCACTGAGATTTATTGATGGCCAGCCTGTTTCTATGTCCAAGTTTTTTGTTTTATCATGCGTGGTTTGATTCACAATCTTTTTGACAATTGAATGTGATTAACATTTTCAATAGTTCTGAATGGGGATTCAAGAACAATTTTTTATGTAAAAAGTTGAAAATCTGACGCGAGAACTTTGAGTGAAGTAGCGAGAACGAAATTAGTAGAACGATAAAGCAGAGAACATATTCCAAGATACTGTAAAAATATAGTAGTGAGTAAAGTAATAATTTTTCAGTGAATTATAAAAACAGTGTCTCATAAAACACACCATCTAAAACGTATGCACAAAATTATACGTGCAGTTCTGTGAGATAATTTGTGCCAGTGAAACATAAAATGGACAGCATTAAAAATGAAAGTAGAAAAATATTTAAAACAAATTAAATTTATCCCGTAAAATACAATTAGAATCAGTTTGACCACTCGGAGGATAATAAGTTGCTGCAATAAAGCTGTGAATATTTTTACATGAAATAGAAGCGATGAGAGTCAATTCACGATATCATATCTACTTAATTGTGAATATGTTCGAAATGTGCATAGAAATAAGAGGATATAGCAATACAAAAATAAATTTGCATTACTTATTTATTAGTTACGTTCATAATAAACATAGGAAATACACATAGTATCGAAATAGATATACAATCAGAGTACAATTTATGTGTTGTTGTTTTTTTTAGAGAATAAACTAACGAACAAAACTGACATTTTACTGAAGTAACAATGAAAAGATAATGAATATGAGAAATTCAACGTGTAACAATGTTAATTATCTTGTACCTTGAATTTATGTATCTCATTAAGGATTCATTTCTTTTTCCATAATATTGCAGAAATGACAAGTAAGTCTTATCGGTGAGAGTAAATGATGAGCAGAGTATTTCGGTTCATTTCCTTTGTTTATTATGAACGTAACTAATAAATAAGTAATGCAAATTTATTTTTGTATTGCTATATCCTCTTATTTCTATGTATTTCGGTTAAAATTCCTCGTACATGAACCAAAGTACTCTTTGCTCTTCACATTTTGAATTCATCAACAACACAATCCTAACGAAAAGTATTTTACATCTGTGTGAAGAAATAAACCACGGAACCCAGCCACTAAGCACTTAGCCAGTCCGGTCACCGGACTGGCTAATCAAGTAGTTAAGATATTTTCCACGTAGCCCATGTACTGTATCAGGGGGAGTGAAAATGATTGAAGCGATTATCTTGAATTTATGTTTTCCTATCATAGCATGGTTACAAGACGATTATTTCCAACACCATGTTTAAAATGTAATGTAAACTTTATTGCAAATTAAACACGTAGTCTAATATTTTATGCTCATATTTCAATGTTCTAACATCATAACCAACACAAATCTATCTTTCATCGTCAGTACATTTGCTATGCTACACAATATTAATGTTTCCGCTCCATATCTCCATTTTTATTTTGACTCGATATGCACATAGAATTAATGTGATTCAATGAAATTCGTCACGTTACACAACATTATCCAAATTTGCTTTCCATCAATTCCGACTAAGCGAGGAAAACTATCCCTAATAATTCGACTGAGTACAGTTTTACTTTTCGTCGATTTTCTGACAGGGATTGTTCAGTTGATTTGAAGAGTTACGCTCGACAATAATTTTTTACACATTAAGACATTTGAAATTATTTTCGGAAGAAGGACCCAAAAATCACAAGTAAGTGGAACTCAGTTATATTATGAACTTACGGAAATAAGAATGTAATATTTAATTTAAATCCCAGTGTAAAAGAAATAGTACATAGTCAAAATTGAAGATAACGTTTTATTTGAAGACAAGAAAAGAACATTTCTAATTGTATTTGGCGAATGGTTAAATATGACGGGAGAGAGAGGTTCATTAACAAATAACATTAATAAACTTTATAATTAAAAACAGCAGTTGTCACGTGGGGGGCAATAAACTAAGTTATTCTCCGGAAACAAGAAAGGGACCATCCCATCAATTCCGATCGAGGGTCCGAAGGCATTTATATTGATAAAGGAATTTATTCAACAAATGTGCTTTTTTACACTTATTATTTCAAAAATAAAAGGTAGACATTAAAAGCACTAAAAATTGGAGATTAATAATAGGTAAAGCATTAATGACATTCCTGGCTACGTGTAAATCTACCTCTACACGAAGGAAAATTGGAGAAAAACGCGAGCCAAGACATAATATATCTGTGCCACAAAATTACATATCTGTGCCACATTGCAGATATAATATATCTGTGCCACAAAAATATAGTTCCTTATAGAAATAATATGAAGCTGGGCTATGTAAGTGGGAGTGACAAAATTTTCTTTTGATTTCGGATGATTTGAACATAGACAATGACACATGGGGCCCCTCTTGCAATCGCTGCGTTTGCGTCAGAGCGTCCACGCATTGCTGCGACGCGGGTATTCGTCCTTCAGCAACGAGCAGCTGCGCACGCATGGACGTAAGGAGAGCATCTGGGCTGATACGGCTTCGATCTACGTGGGTCACGCTCTCAATGCTGGATGGAAGTGCGGAAGAAAGGGATATATTCTACTACTCATTGTTCTCTCGCGATTCGAAGGCGTTTGGTATTTACTTGTGTGACAACACTCGCCTCGCTTCTGGACAAAAACGACGAAGTATTAGGTTGAGTTCCAATATCTAGAACAAAAGAAATGGTTTCCACCGCAAATTGAAAGAATATCACATGTACCTCTGATATGAAAATTTTTGTCACTTTGGGGTATTCTACCTTTTTAAAGTATTTAAATACTATAATAAGAAATCTACCTAACAAACATTTTTCACCTGACTTCATATTTGAGCACAATTGTGATTACACACAAACATTTGAAACTTGTTTCTGAAAAGAGCGAGAACTGCATGAGCCCGACTTAATGGCTTTTTCAATAGATACATTCAGTACGGGTTTATGACGTCCATGCAATGGCAGTTTAGAACCGTATTTATTTTCCGTGAAATACTATAATTTCTAGGATATGTGAGTTGTTTTGAATCAATAAAATTTTTCTCCTTTCGGACGAGTATTGAATTGTGTTCAACTGTCTTTGTTTATTTCAACGATCATTATCTGCTTCATTTGTACAAATGTTTCGTTGTAAAATCCTGATTAGATAGGGTGCTTCCAGCTCCATGGCGGTGCGAATGCTTCTGGTTTTTGTCAGCGATCTGATCGGCAGAAGACCTTATTGTGCGGAGCAAATACCATCAAGGCATAGTCAGGTGACTAGAAATGAGGAATAAGGGTGTTAAGTAGAATCCTTATTGAATTGAGATCCAAAACAATTTGAGATGCGAGAAAATGGAAGCACAGAGTGAAGGGCATCAAAAGAAACCATGCTTTGTTCAATTGAGAGAATCGGAGAATGGAACGGAATATGATAAAGGGACAAAATAAAGAAGGAACCTTTTTTCCCGGAGAATTCGTGTTCGGTGCACCGTGCAGCTTCCACAGGACTCGTGGTTGACGGAGGATGTGGGAGGTATGATTGTGGCCCGTTGAAATAAGAGTACTCCGGCATTTCTCCCGGATGAATCGATCAGTTGGCGAAACCTTGTTTGAGAATTTCCCTCGAGCAGAAGTCGTTGTAGTCAAGCGCTGAGCTTCCACGGATGGTGAGGTGTGGAAGACGAGAATAATGCGAAGCTTGGAAGACGAAATGGGTGACGATGGAAGAGGTGGAGAGAAAGGGGCGGCGCCGGCGGGATGCTGTCCTCCCCGTAGGGCCACTCCTCTCCACTTTGCTCCCTCAGCACCCACCCCCGCCGCTTCCCGCGCCACTCCACCCTAATGAGCTCGAAGTACTCCCTCATAAAACTGCGAATGATTTACTCGCGTGTGCCTCACCGGCCTGATTACGCCCGCGTCCCTCTCCCGCTCTCCGCCGTCTTCCCCCTCCCACGACCTCGACGGCGTCTCTTAATATGAGGCGAGCATTTTAAAACGGTTTTGCTCGGGGCTGAAATATTCATCGGCGACGTAGGAAACGTTGTTGCTTTATTAAGTTGCACAGATAGTTGCGGCTGCATTCTCCGCGTTGGCGTCGCAAAACATACGCACCGGTTCTGTCGTCCGCCCTCGAGTCGAGGCGAGGTCGGTTCTTTCCGCGAAAATGCTCCTCCGTTGCCGCCGCCCTCCGCCAGTGGTCGTTGAACCACCTGCTCCTCTTAGTCGTCGTGGCATGCGGCTCCGGATTTTGAATGGTACGGACTTCAACTTAATTGGTTTTCTTGGAGCAACCTCCGGAGTTGCGACGTATTCCGCTCGAAGCCCCGTGTCTCTGGCGATTGGCGGAGTGGAAGGGATATCGAAAGCGACAGATCGTTGAATTTTCTGATAAACGATACTGCGTAAGAAGTATATTTTAAAAGATTCGCGTCAAGGCTGGAACAATGACAATTTTTTCTACTTTACTATATCGTCGAGCATATTTACGGCCCACCAAGGACAATACAAAAACCATGTCAGATCTGTTTGGAAATTAGACAAAGGTATTGTCTGATAAAAATATTTATTTCAACCCCTCAACAACTGGAACCAGGAACCTTGACGACATCGATTTGTCGATTGTAATAAGAAGTAGTGCAACCCACACACCTCCGCATACGTTTGGTTATGAGATGGAAGCTCATAATCTACAAACAGTTCAATAATCTTAAAATAAAAAGTTGAATTAATCGTGAAGGCTCGATCTCCAGCGGCGTAGCATCAAGTAGAGTAATCTGAGCATATTTTGACATCTTCTCTGAATCAAAATGCGTAGGCATCTTCACAAAGAAAATAGTAACCTTCCAATATAATATGAAGGATTTGATAACTTCGAAAAACTCATTTTATCTTATCTCATAGCGTCTTCTCAAGACCTGATTCTGACAAATTTGAAATATGTATTTAAAGAACTCGGGTATCATCTATTCCTCCTAACAAAAACTTTCCTGTTGCAGTTGATCCGGGGTAAAACTTTTTGAACTCCTTGACAACATCACGAAGAGCTTCATGCCTGAGTGGCGAGACATCGTTTGTGAAACGTCGAAAGGATGCCTGACAATATTATTGGAGATGGTAAAGGCGCTCCTCTCTCTAGAAAGCCGGGTGGCGGCGGCGTTCGCAGCATAAATAGACACACAGAAGTGGTGGCGCACTGTGGGCGCAACTCGGGTTTTTCCACAGTAAATTTGGGTATTCCAGCAGTTCTTCAGGTAACTTCAGCAATGATATACATAACTTGACAATTATAAAATACTAATTCTCCGCATTACTATCACCGCTTGGTTTCGTAAAATTACTTACACAAGAAATATATCTCTGATCAAATAAATGTTTCAATACCAAAAAAAGTTAATTTTTAAAAGAATACGTTTCATCTATGTTCAAGTCTGTTTTAAGTAGTTTCTACCCACTTTTGGATTTTTTCTCATGAAAATGGCTATGAATGTGATGATGAATTGAGATGAATGACTTGAAATGAAAGAAAATTATCATTTCCGTATATTCACTGTATTTGTAACAGAATAGGTCAAATTTCGCCTTCGAATGCGAAATCACTTCAAAATACGAAAAAGCGAATGCATCTGGAAATCGATGAAGAATATCAAAGAAGTAAAATTGACCAATCTTTCACAAAAAAAGTAAATTGAAATCACTATCTAACAAACGACTCGCGATCAACCTGCATAAGAGTTTTGATGGTTCCTGCAATATTCGAAAGAAAACGTTTTGCCCTCAACAAAATGATTCGAGCGCACTGTGTGACGACACCGGCGACGTCGTCGCAGGATCTGCGCGTCGTTGTAGAAAATAAGCCCCGCGTTGAAGATCACACAAGAGCGCCGCTGTGTCTCGGGCAGCGGGCGCCCGCCAACGCGCCCCTCGCTGGCCACAACCAACACAAGTGTGGAGGTGACGGCCGCTCAAAAATTAACAAGAGGAACATATTACACCAGTGAGTATAGAAATACTACACAATATAGTAATTGCAATTATTTATTTTCAGTTAAAGAAGCGAAGAAAATGTTATGAATGAAGGAAGTTTAACCTCCACCATCGCGAACATAATAATAATAATAATAAAACCAATAGACTATACATTCCAGTTTTAAAACATTAAATTCACCCAAGCACATTTACATATCTCTGCAGAATGCCATCATTATTGCAATATCCTATATAGTTTGGAAGTTTTTATCTCTAGAAAATTGAAAGAGAAATGGCCACTTGACCTGAGTCATTTTATCCATCAGCATTTGCTGAGAAAACAAAATTCGACTACAAAATAATGGTAATAATAAAGAAACGACATTCGTTTGAATAAGAGGCACCCTTACCACATAAAATATTAAAGAATTCTCCTCAGGTCAGAGTACCACATTTTACTCAATATGGCGTCATAAGATGATATAGAAAAAGCATTGAAAACAATATTTCTATACTAACTATCTATGGGTGTTACTCATAGCTTAACTTATTGAGTGAGATAAGAATAGTCAATTTTAATATGTTTCTTTCAGATTCATTAAGTTATGTTCAAGAAAGTAATTCCCTCAGGGAACCCCAGCCAATGTATTCCTGACTATTAAAAACGACGAAACAAGTTCATAAATGAAAAAAACAATCACCGAAACTCGAAACAGACCACGACTTCTTAGCCCACAAAACCATTTAAATCAGAAATTCATAAGCGTTGAGAAAATATAAAGCGAACCAGGTTGCTGTAGCAGGTAAGGGAGTTCATCGGAGGTCACGCATATGCAGCTCCGTATCTTTCAGCAGCAGTCACCTCTGCAAGAGCCACCACCGACTGAGCCGAAGTACGTGCTTGCCTCATTGGTCGCGGCTGCCGGTTGCTTTCTACGTTGAGCGCCAATTTGCATGATAGCTTTCGATCCGGAAAAGTTATTTAGAGAAGTTTAAGAATATCACTTTAAGAAGTTTCCTCTGAAGAGCACAGTAGACGAAGTCTCACAAGCCAAAGATGGGAGGAAATTAAAAAATAATCAGGAAGAACTAATCGAGAAACGAAGAGTTCATTTAATGTTTGAAAATTAATTTTATTCGTACGCAATACATTATTTATTCGGATTTCTATTTAATTTAGATTCACTTGGTTGCCTCTTTTATGGTTTCTAATCTTCGCAGCTTCAATTGGCCGATCTAAATAATTGCTACAGAAGCCTGGTTGCCTAGTACGCGGAAAACCTCAATCTTCGAAATATTAGGAACCTGGAGATTTTTCACTACAATCCGATCTTGTAAGAAGGCACCGATTCTAAAAAAAACGTCTTAGTTTGGCATTATAGGTTACATTTTCTCCCTGTGGAGACTCCAGTTCGATTCTCTTCGGAGGTCGGCAGTCCGTGCAATCCACGAGAGCGTTTTTCGCGAGAAGCACGCGCCGGCGATAGATTGCCGTTCCAACCTGATTGGCGCCAGCTCTTTATTTGCTTCGATTCCTATGCTCCTGGTTCTTTTGGAACCCCGTGGCCGGCACGGATCTGTCCGGCGCCCGAGCGCGCCACACAAAGATGCCTGATGTGGACGAAGAACGGGTCACAATGAGTCGACGAGTCGGCTCTCACTCACTGTCCAGGACTTCCTCGCTTCCTGCACGACTTTTGAAACTGCCTTCACTACAGAAATGAGGGTTCGACAGTCGAACGGTGCTCTCGAAATGAATACCATATATTTCATATTTCCACGCCTACTTACTAATTGTAACACTGTTGCAAATCCATCTTGAATAAATGACTGTATCTGTATATTAGAAAAATTATACTTCAACTTCATTGGACATTTCCAAGGCTGCAAATGTTAGTGCTCTTCTCATGAATATGAAGTACACATGAAAATTTAGTAGCTTTATTTATTCCTAAAGTTAAAAAGATGTGTGGGGTTATCCTGAAATATTTCGGTGTTGTCGACCCGGCGTAGAGAAGCGTTCAGTAAACATTTTATCAAAGATGAGTTTTTTATATCGTTGGTTTCTCATAACATACACAACAGTACTAATAAAAAATAAAGTTAACTTCCTATTAATAATAAATCGCAAAGAAGAGGAAGAGTCTACATAATCGACAATGCACATAGTTGACCATTTCCGTTTGAGATGAGTTTACCTTCTGATCCCTATACGTTCTCGGCAACCTAACATTTCTCCTTCCCAATTCCCTCATCCAAATCACGGTTAGGTGAAAGAGTAGACCTCATGACCTGAAGCTCACCAAAGGACAGATAATAATAATAATAAATCTTTCTCATTTGTACGAAAGAATAATTTTAGTCTATACCCATACTACGTTCCACAATATTCTCCACGAATGCTTAATCAACAGAGCACAAACATATAATAAGGTGTTTCGAAGAACTGAGAACTGTGAAAAACTAGAGCATTAATTAAAATATTATTCAAATAGGAAAAAGATATTGTTTTGAAATCTAAACGTGAAAGAAAGCCATTATATTAATGTAAAGGAGTGCATTCGGGAAAGGAGGAAGAAAATCAAAATAAGTGAGGGGTAGAGGGGGGGGAAATAGGCGATGTAGGAGCACTGATGCGGAACCTGACCAGTCAAGGGAATCCGGCAGTTAGGATTCTAAGCTTCTTGCTCCCAAAACGTCACCTCAACCGCTGCCACCACTCACTGGAACGGAGGGAGCACGCGGATTGACGGCGTTCTCACCACAAGTGGAGTCCATCAACACCGACGGAACTTTCGGAACAAATAGCTTCGAAGACGCATCTTAGTTGAACGAAACAATAACCAAGCGCGAAACACCCTCCACATCTTTCGTAAGGGATCGTCCATAAATTCCGTATCGCAAAAATTACCATTTTTTACACACCCTCCCCTCCATAACGTAAGTGTAACAATAACCCCCAATTACGTTACACTAGCCCCAACTCACCCCTTTCATCAAAAATGTTTTCGTTGCTTTTCGATAATTTGGGGACGAATTTTTATATCCTAATACAAGGCTCTGTCGCGATATGTCGCGGCGATCAGCGATATCTGCCTGCTGCGTCCTGGCAAACTAGTTGTATGACGCAATATCCATGTCACACAGATCGCGATCTATCGCAGCGAGCCAGTCTTGATTGCGGCAGGCAGCGATCGGCTTGTACAAAATTATGGCTCATTTAGAGCGATCAGGGGGAGAAACGGAGGCACTCGTAGAAAAAGTGAGGAAATACGCGTGTTTGTATGATACTTCCCACGAACACTTCAAAAATGTGGTGAAGAAAGCAGATGTGTGGAATGAGCTGCAAATTACAAGTAAGTATCACTAATTATTTAGTTAGCACCACGTGTTAGAATCCTCGAAAACATGAAAGGGTCTCAGCTTTATTCAGTAATTTTTTAACGGGTTGATAGATTTAAAAAGGGGGTAATTATTTGATAGAATATTGAAGGGTGAGCATTTATAAACATGTACTGCTTAATATGATGGCGAACTACAAATAAACAAAACCATCAAAAGTGAGAAAAAGTTAATTTTTTTCAATAACAGGTTCATTTAAATGCCTTATCATTCATTATAGGGAAAAAGTTGAATAACCATTTTGAATTTTACTTTCGGACAAAGTCAACACCGTTGTTAACTTTGTGTACCACAGTCAACATTAAAATAACTTGAACAATGAAGTCAATCAAACAATAATTTATACAAACACGTATTGTATCGTATGGAGTACTCATTACAATTTATTTTTAAAAAATTTCTTCCGAAATTGCAGAATTCAAGTTATCTTCAAATTTTGAACGAAAAGGACTGAAACTGCTCGCCGCATAGCAATCCCAAGAGTGGATCACTCACAGAGATATCGCAGTGTGTGACTGTGCCAGATCGCGTTTTGTGCACCTGAGTCTTAAATGTTTCTAATTGTTCCATGCTCTAACTGAGCGATTGAGTGCATGGATTACTGTGACATTTTATGGTAAAGAAGTCCTCGATAAAACATATCCCCAAAAAGCTAGTGTTACATAACCCAAAATACAACACCTCACCCCACCGTAAGGACATCATACCCCTCACCAGGGTGCATTACATGATTTACGGTAACTCCACATTACCAACACAAGTATCTCATTTCGCGGTCGTCCTATACACGCTGCGTTTCAAAACAGAGGACTGCTCACTCTGTGTTTGCTCAGCAGAAACTCTGGTCTGTTGCTCTACGACATTGTCCTAACAAAGCCACAGCGGATGATTCGTCACCTTCCTAGTCCTATCTAAGGAGACCCCTCACGTTCCGGACGGACGAGAACATACTGACACCGATCGCGCACTCACGGGCTTAATTTTTTGACTTCACACATTAGACTATGTAATCCTACATGTCTCGAGAAATTTATTTTCTCACACATTTTCTTACATAGAATGTGTTTCTCCAACATTATATTACATCGAATAGTGTCAATCCATATGTATGACAAACAAGAGATTTTCGTTTACTTCAATAAAATTGTTCCCGTCTACTTTCTGCACATTCTTCGACTTATCTCGCACAATGAACTATATTTTTCAAGAGCAAAACTTATTGGCACGGTGTACCAAAAATACTTTCAAAGATATATCGTAATTATGCATAACCGACATGATTTAATAGGACCCGCTAAACCTGCTAGTAATTGACATTTTCGGTATTTGGCTTTTGTAACGGGAAATTTCTAATAGTTTTAGTCATAATGAGAAGAACAGATAATATGCTTCCCCATGCCAGGAACAAATGTGAAACGGCAAATTTTGAAATGTACATACTCACCAAAATCACACAATCACTTTTTTCACAAAAATGAATATAAATAATAAAATATCGATCATTCCAAATCTTATTGAAAAGTGGTACAGCAAAAATATACGAAAACGGTACAGTACGATAGTGGAAACAGAAAGGGGTACCGTAAAAATATATAGCTGTTCCAGGATGTATGGTTCAAATATTCGCCGACATGTTCTTCAGTGTCGTAAAGCAAATGAACTCATTTTCGGTTTAAGTATTTTTTAATTCATGGTTCGTAACATCCAACACTGATTAAGTAGGGAAAAATTGAAAATAATTCGGTTAATGGTAACATGTTGGTTGACAAAATAAAATTATCATAACATCAACGAGTCCTTTGGTTTTTGTCCAGAACTCAACATCGTTCCTCACAGCATTCAATCAAGATGTAGTGGAAGCCAGGTCCTCACCTGATAAGCTGCGTCGAAACGATGCACCGCGACTCCTGAGTGTTCGCGCAGATCCCGTGTAGACGGGGAGGTATCTTGCGCCCAGACGCACCCGCCGTCCGCGATTCGCGCGGAGCAACAAGGCAGCATCGCCCTGTGATCTCGAGCGATGGCACACAGATGCGGGCGCGTCTCGCGTGTTCGCACGCGCGCACGGCCGAGTCGACGCGTTCGAAGCGCTGTCGATAACGCTTCCCCGCCAGGGCTACCTTGCATTCCTGTACTGGGCCCGTGTCTCTCTCCCCCACCCACAGGGGTGGCCACGACGGGGGTGACTGATGCCAACACGCGAACATATCATCTCGGCCACCCACCTCCCATATGTTCCAAGGACTGAGTGATCGAATGGTGGGGACGTCTCCTCTTTGCTTCCGCACACTACAGCAGTTTCAAAAATATTCTCTCTTTATTAGGAAAACTAAGATACCGAGAATGTATATTCATCGATGTAACTCATTATTGTGTATTGATGTTTTCAATTGCATTGATAAAAATATACTTGTCATAATCTGATAATGCTTATATCAACCAACTTTTATATGTTTTTAAGAAAATACGATAAGGCATGAATACGATTTTAGAATTGTTTAAAAACAAAATTTATAGGGATATTTGTTGACGTAACCAATCTCGGGAAAATTTACAATTATCAACCAATTTCCTTCGCAATAACTAGATCTCTAGAGCTCATTCCTTCAACAATAATTGTATTGTAAATGGGAAATGTACAGTGGTATTGAAACTTATCTACGTGGAGGGATAGGAGGTAGGACTATTGTTAATAGGCGGACCGGTTGGCGGGGTTTACCAACTACTTGGCCCAGGTTGAGTAGTTAGTAATAGACTTAGTGATACTAGGATAGTGATAGTAGGAGGTGGACAGCAGAAGGAGGGATTGCTTTTCACTTATCACAGCTTGATGAACTGGGACACTAATGTGACAAGCTACAATTTTTTCTGGCCCAACAATAATTGATCATAAAAGCATGTCCGGGTTGTGTTGTCATGCATCGAGAGCTGAAGATGCGGTGGTCAACCCTGCGATGGGGTCAGCGTGAAGTCGCACCTCTCCTGTCCGTGCGCCTCATACGTGCTTCCGGACGCTAATAACCGTGTCATACAATACGACGGGAGAGTCACTTCTGCCTTTTATATCATATCGAATGTTCCAGCGAATAAATTCGGTATGAATGAAGGTAGGACAATAGGCACGCCGGGAACTCGCCGGAAGTCGCTGTTAGATGTACAGAATAAATGCGCACGTCCAGACACCGGGGCGATACCGACGAATCATAAAAATATACTAGTCATAAACATTTCAGAATTTGACTCCATTTACTTTTATTTATTCAATGTCTTTTGGCTCTGAGGTTCAGACCATGAGGCCAGCTCTTCCACGACTTCGGAGAGGGAGTTGGGAAGGAGAGGTGTTGGGCTTATAGTACCGAACCGAGATCTGGTTGGAGTAGGTGAGGAGAACCCCAGCTGAAAATCTCACCTAGTTCGGCCGAGCCGGGTTTGAATCCACGCTCTACCGCACAGCGGGATCGTGGAAGCGAAGACGATACCACTAGACCATCGCTGTCGGTTAATTTGGATATGTATTCCTTTCAATCATGTGAAAAAAGAGACTTCACTGGACTCTATAAACGCCTCCTGGATAGCCATCCGTTAAATCATTATAATAGATCCGTATATTAATGAAGCACCGACATAAAACGTATGTTCCAGTGTGTCGCGGACTGAAAGGTTACTTGACGCCACAACTGCTATGGAATTGTAGGACTACACAAAATAAAACAGGAGAAAAATATTATATTTGTTAAATAAATAAGGAAGAAAAGCTGAAAAGAGATTTTTATAATGCCAGTAATTTGACGCAACTTTTTATTATTCATTCAAAATATCCTCATAATATTTTAAGATTCAAATTAATGAGTTAAGACCTAATTAATGCACATAATATTAGTTTCCAGTGTACAATTAATTTAGAAAAGAGTAATTTAAACCAGAACGTCGGTGTTGTAAAGAAATGAGTTGAAATTACCTTCTTCTCAACTAAAACATGTTCTCGTAGGATTATAGTACTTATATATCTTCAAGTGTCTTATATAATTGAAAAAATCTGCATAATTCGGAACATTAATTCATAATTAACTCCTAAAAAGTCAACTCGTAACAGCATCGTCTCTATAATAAACCGATTAACTATTCCCTTCAGAATGTGGATGTGGTGTTGATACCTAATTTGATAGCACATGCGTCAACGTGCACCACAAAGCACCCCGAGCAGTAATTGCTCTAGTATTTATATATCCACGATCAAACAAATGTCAGGCAACAAGTGATCCAGCGCACACGGGTCTCTGTGCAAAGCTTTCAACGCTCGCAACGACCTCAAACGGAAGTGTCATCTCCAGGGAGCGGCGAAATAGACGCGCGACCGCCCCGAGGTCCGCGCGCGGGCGTCGAAGCGCGGACTGCCTGCTTCTTTCCGCAGTCGCGCGTTGGACCAAAGCGCCATCGCCGGACGGGAAGTTGTCATCCCCAAGCGAGTAGAGAAGCGGTCACCGCGTCATGGCGGAAAACACTAATTAATCTACGCATCAAAGAGAGGACTGCTTTGTGCTGGCGGCCGCGGCCCGCGGCGTGGCGCGCCTCACCTCCCCTCTTTGCGGCTCCTCTTTCTCCCCCGCACGCGTCACTCGCCGGGGCTCCAACGAAGTACCAGGGCACAACTCCTGTTTACATTTTGTGCTACACACTACGGACACGCCAATGAAAACAATATGAACTTACGGATGCGACTCTTTTCCTCATGTTGAAATCCCCGTGAACAAACAGATTTTTGAATAATAAATATTAACGGTGGTTCTTGGAAAATATATTTCCAGTAACTTAAGTGCTAAATCAAGAAAACATATGTCAGATGGTTTACACCAGATTAAAACAAAAATACAAACTTAAGGTGAACAATACTCTGATATTAAAAAATATATACTTACGAACACTTTCGACAGACATTAAATCAAATATGGCTATTTGAGTTGAAATAATTTCGCCCAAAAGTAATTGAGAACTAATCTCCTGTTAATCGTATCTCTATTTACAAGAAAAAAGTTTAAAATTAAAATTTCGGTACTGATCTTACTTCGTAAAGCTTCCCAGTATTTTGTAAGAAATACGTCACGGAAATGACTCCGTGCAAAAATAACATAACGCTAATTCCCTAAATAACATAATTCAATTCATACATCAGTATAATATGGAAGAAATTTAAAATATGATAGAACGAAGCTAATCTTATGGTAGCTCCCCGCCGAGATTCCAACCATGTCCTCTTACTCACAGCGCAAAGACGCCGTCTCAAGAACACTCGATATGACAGAAATGTGCTTTTTAGTAGCATGCGTGGGGTCGTGACTGCGGGGCGTCTGAGTCGGCACGTGTAAGGAGGCCGTGCGGTCGTGCGTGGGGAACGATGGGTCGTGCGCGAGCAGGGCGGTGCTCGGACAACACACGACCAAGCAATGCGTGTGGACGTCTTTGAAAGTATTACATGCGTATACGCAGAGGGAAACAATACATATGAGGAAAGGTATGGAGTAGGCCCAGCTGAATACCTTGTATTACGAAATAACGTTTAGATATAGGAACAACCTCTTTCAACTTTATGCCACGAACACTCTAATTTTGAACCAAATATATGCGTACTTGTCATTAATGTTAAACGAATTTCACTGAATTGGTTGGCCCGGACTTTTTCTCCGGTTTTCCTTCGGGTGGTGGCGGATTTTCCATGGGTTGGAATATCATTAATATTTTCGTTTTATTAATCTCGAATTTTTACAGTACAAAATATGTATAGTTCATTTTGGAAGAATAATAAGTATTTATTGAATAATTTCTTTTATAAATATTACATCCGCCACTGCCCTTGGGTCCTTGATCGAATTGATGGGATGGTCCCTTGTTTTTTTCCGGAGAGTAACTACGTTTATTATCCCCCATGTGGTCATAAGCAGTTTGCTACTGTTTTTTTTGTCAGTAAAGTTTATTTATTTATTATCGTTAAAATCATATTAACATTGCGATATTTCATACGACCTTGTAAGAAGACTGCATGAACACGATTGTAGTCAAATTAGCGAAGTTTATTATTGACTAATTATACAGCCATCATCAGGGCTGTCACAAAACAAATAAATTACAAGAATATTAAATTATTAATTTAATACGAATTGCATAATTCTGGTATTTGTGATTTGCACAAATACGAATAGAAGTAGTTTTGTGAATACAATGATACATTAAAATTATAACTTTAATACTGCGAACATTGAATCTGCTCATCCAACACAAAACAATACAAGTAAACTAAGTTTTTCTTTTACTATTTACACTCATCATAAAATCTAAAATAGCAAAGTATATGTTATATACGACCGTATTTAGACAATTCGTGATTTTTACTGGATTTATTTCCCGACACAACTTTTAGCCATAGATTGGGGCTTTGATTCGGTGTTACACCTATACAGCTAAGTTCTTATATACTTCTAAGTAATTACTAAGTCCTTATTTTAGTACACCACATTTCCAGTGCTAATTTCAGTCATCGTTAGGTAAATTTACATAGTGTACTAACAAAGTGGTGTGATTGCATCGTGTACAGCCAGGTGAAAATTGCGACGGACTGGGACTCGAACCCGGGACATCTGCTTTGGTCGCAGATGTGCTGCCACTGCACCACTCGCCTCGAATCTCAAAACCCGCACACGTCAGGTGGATGTTGCGGCAAAAACGAGGTCCCGGGTTCGAGTCCCGGGCCGTAGATGATAGTAACTTACCTGTCCGAGTAGGTCCTCAAAAGTTGTAAGTTCAAAAAATGAACTATTACGAATTTATCTGAAGTTCAATGACAGTCTTAACATACGTGCAAAGAGTACAAACTAAAACAATTGTTCCGACCGCTTGTTGTGTGCATTAAATGAAGAGATCGGCGCCCTAGAGGTGTGGAGGGTGCGGAATCCCTGTCTCGCTGCACGAGGTCCGTTGCAGACGAAATGAAAACGCGGCATGCAGGGGGGTTTCATCTATGGTCATCGCGGCGACGCGGCTCACGAACCGCTGTCAATCGCCGGCGTCCAAGCGTATTGTTCTCGCTGCGTCCAGATAATCGGGCCGCAGACTCCGAGTTCCCTGACCCGCGTCCGTGTCCGTCAAGGAACTGTCTTTTGAATATGGAGACAAGAATGACAGCCGGCGATTGCCGTTTCCTTTGACACAAAAAATGGAACTGCATCTATTTGGAGATTCGCGGCAAAAACAGGAGACCACTTCAACTGCATTATGAGGATGCGAGAATTGTCTTCGAGGAAAACTCCGAAAGCAAGAATTGATCATTTATTACTTTTATACTTGTAATGAGAATAATGAGGATTCTGGCATAACCATAGAAGATCTATTAGTCACTCTACGAAGCACAAAATTCTGAAATGGATTCGTCACCGAGAACCTTTTTACAGCAGAAGAAATTGCAGGTTCGTGGACATCGGTTCGATGAATGTGAATCCGTAGAACGAAGAGTGTTTCCCATTCAAGCGTCGGCGCCGCGACGCACGCCGGCCTCCTCCTCCTTGCGCAACGCCAGCGCACGCGGTCTCCCCCCACCCCCACCCCCACCACGGCCCAGACGGAAGTGGAACCGGCTTGGCCGGGTGCTGCGTCGCCCCGTCCAACACCCATTCTACAGGTTGTACCGAGCTTAATTACCCATTTCCTGGGCAGGCGTCCGTCCCTTCGGAGCATCTCCGGAGATGCGGCCGGACACGCGCCGTCGCCACCGCAATGCCCCCCCTCCCACACCGCAAGCCGTGGTCCTGCGGTGGGCGACTGGGCGAGCGCATCGTAAACTCCGTGTCCAGCAGCAGCGAGGGGAGGCTGCGTCGTGCTGTCCGCCTTCGCCACGCTATTTCCTCTCGCTGCCGCCGCCGAGGTAATGACGGTGCGTGCGTGCACCGCCGGCCCCAGGCGCGGCTCGCGGCCGCTGCGCCGCCGGCCATTCCACGCTGACGCGGTCCGCCGCACGAAAGCTCCTCAATGAAAATAGAAATACGCCAACGAACTCGAAGCGTTATTCCGACCGTTTTCAAAGAAATCTGGAAACGTCTGCCAAGACTCTGGCTGTGTTATTAGCGTCATTATCGTCATCATCATGGCGACCGCTCGCCTCGAGGTCGAGAGGTGCGGGCCGGGGAAAGGAGTCGCTGCTGGTCTTCCATTCATGGCGCATCGCGGGGTTGCGTGCCATCGACGCGTTCGCTCTCCGCACGCAAGCGGCGCGCGCAGGAGCCATTGGGAAGACGCGCTCCCGCGCCAAACGAAATGGTCTCTCGCGCAACTTCATTCACCAGCAGCACTCACATCGGAAGATGTCGGGCGAAAACGGTCACGAACTCGGACCCTCAGGCGGCGTCGAGTCCTTAAGGCAAGGAAGGGTACTGAGCATTTTCGCGTGTGCAGAGGAGCATCGTATTGACATGGTTAGGTTCGATTCCTGATCAATGGTCACGTTGTAGATACCGCGGAGAGGACACGTACTATTTCACGTAATATATTTCTATCCCATTCCCTCCATTTCTGAAAAAAAAAAATCCTTCTGAACTAGTATCACTCCAGGACGCCTCAACTCCAAAGAGTCGATGACACGACGAGTGGATGATCATGATGAGGTAATATGTTGTCAAGGGTGGGTCGAAACCGGTCAACATCTTCATTCCAACTGGATCAACCGGAATTTAAATAGCGTCCCTTGGGCACACAGAGCCGACCGGACTACACCCTCTTTGTTTTTGGAAATATAGAACTCAAATAACATTACAGATCCCCGAATTTATCTCGCGAAGGTCGAGTAGCACTGATAAGGCCTTGTGTGAAGGCTTTCAGGGTCAGCGTGATAACCTCCCCAGCCTTCACAATCCCAAGAGCGACCGGAGGTGCGTTGGCGCTTGCAGTCAATGGCGCGACGGACGCCGCCGTCACCATACAGAGAAGTGCCTGCTACAGGGCGCTGTTTACTCCAGCGAATGTTACTTGGCTTACACGTTCTTCGCGTCTGGCAATTGCTCTGAAGAAGCCTTCCAGTAAATTAGGTGGTCGATGCCATTGCTTTTACTTCGGGTCGTGACATTTTTTTTTCATTTTTCGAATTTTCACGTAGGCGTGACGAGTAGTTTTTAGGTAACGCGTGACTCTATATTTGAATTATAGTTGGCATAAATTACTCCTGTGGTAAAAGCGGTATTATAGCAATCGTTTACTGGTTACATTTAAAAATAAATAAATTGATAGCTACAGTAACGCGCTTTTTACTATGTTCTAGGCTAAGTATTGTCAATGAAGAATATGTTTGAAATAATCTATTATTATGAATTATGTAATTTCTGCACTCTTGTGCGTAGCATTTACAAAGGATGTATAAATACGCTCATAGACTGTCACCTCTACTCAATTGAATTTCACAAATACTCGAGTAAACTAAATCCGATCCTTTGTCAATCATGCAAACCGTTTATTCGTATTCGAAATTTCAAAATAAACTGTTTTTCGTATAAATCCAGGAGAAAATGAATATAATCGAGATGAAGTCATTCCGACTGGTCAATGTAGCTCAGCAACAATCCATTAGAATTCTAAAATACACTTGAAAGTAATTTATCTTATGTAATACCAAAATTCACCAGCTCTTTTCTCGATAGAATTGAAATGAAGAGAACAACAATTATCAGAGGAGCGAAGTTTTACTTTTCGGAAATGTTTGTGCCAATATTTCCCTGGACACGTCATTAAGACACGAGTTGAGTATTTGAACGAATCTTTTGCGGCCTTTGAGATGTTTGCACATAGATAATGCAAGAATAAAACACACATTTCATGTCCGCAAATGCATCTATCAACTAAATTCTCCACACCCGCTCCCAGTCATTGCGCGTGTGGCTGCGCGAGCTCTTTCATCAGCGGGTGCATTTGTTTCCCTTCCCGACAGCCAAATTTCCGTCGCTTTGGCAGCGCATCAGCTGCTCAACTGCCGACGCCAGATCGTCTCCCAGAAGGGCAGGTGGCTGCAGGGCGCGCTTGCGTCAGCTCTTATTTGGCGCGTCGCGTCGGAGAGCTCTGTTCCTCATTCCTTTTTCGGAAGAGCCCTGCGTTTTTTGCACCTATTTCATAAAGGGTAATTTAAACTCTTTGAAATACATTGAAATAATGGCGTGCTCATCTCCATCCGAGACATAAGAACAACAATTCCAGAATTAAGATATTCGAAAAAGTTTGGGGCTTTAAAAGCAATGCTCTTAAAGAGCTTCTCTTCTTGCGTCCGTGATGTTTATGCGGGACAAAAAACCCGCTGGTAACGGATGAAGAGGCGGTTGCCAAGATGGAGATGTGACATATTTGACGCTGATTGTTCGTGGTGATGGAGGTGAGATGGGGGAAGAATTATTGTGGTGATTATGATGGAGATGGAGGTTACGGAAGTGATGAAACAGGTATTTAAAGTTTGCACACATTGCCATCGTCAACGAAGAAAATGCATTGCTTATGGGTTACGCGGCTCAACACATTCTAGTTTTAATACTGAAATATTATTTCCACGTAAATGTGGTCACCAAAATGTCTCAAAATTCATACAATATGTCGAACTAATTCGAAAATTCTAGTAATAGCTATCGAAATTCTGTAATTTTTTCTTCAAAAAATGAAGAATAGATCATCGAAATAATACAGCCTAATATATCATCTCTGCACACAATTAATTTTTCGATATTACTGTATCTCGACAGTAAATTATTTAATTAATATTTAATTTAAAATCGTGAACTGTGACAGAATGAACAATGAAACATGGAGCACTTTTATAAGAATTTGGAATAAACTCCACAACTATGAATTCGAGGCAATATTTTCAGATATTTTTTCATCAATAGCATCATGGAAATTAAGTTTCATAAACGTAAAAAAAACACAGCAGACCTAGGATATACTGCATTTACAAAAAAATATTAGTCATTCTTCAAAATCCTTCACATATACCAAATTGTAAGAAAAATGGATGATTAAGATAATGTGGGAGAGAGTTAAGAGAGGCAGAAAAAACATTCTTTCTTAATCTCGTAACTAAAACTTAGTAGATTCTGGACCAGACTGGCAATAGTGGTTATTAACTAACCGCGCACTCTGCCAAAAGCAGTGCCAGTAATGATGAAGAAGGGTCACACCAGCAACTTTGGGGCAAAAGTGAACGAATGCGTCAGAAGTTGACGAAGAAGCATGCAACGCTACGTTATCACATGTTTTGGTGGCGGCACGGCGGCCGGAGCAATCAGGCCACGAGAAGCCTCCGCTAGCGACTAATCGACGCGGCCTTCGAGTGATCGACTGCTCGACGCGGCCCGCCTTCCCTTGCGCCGTCGTCCATCATCGCTTCGCAGCCCCTGCGAGAAGCTGCAGCCCTCCGCAGCCACGTCCTTAATCTTTCAGCGGGGGTGGGTCGGAGTGAGTGCGAAGGAGGCAATGATACGGATGGGAGAGAGTGCAGGGAAAAAGAAGGCAGGATGAACCGATTAAGAAGGCGATGGATCGATTCATACAAGCGGAGGCTTTTACTTACTCCAACCGAGTAAAAGAATAGCGACTGATCCTTTTGAGGTTTTGGAGCATTCATATCGGCCCAGTCCGCTCTATTGACACGATATTATTCCGGAAACAGATGTGGATAATCATTCGCATTAAATAAAAAACAATGAGATTAATACAGTTAAATGTATTCTAATGAACAGTTTACAGGGAAATCAGAATCTATTTAGAGGGCAGAAACAAAGAAAAAGATATTTGCTTTATAAAATATTTTCATTACACCGACCTTATTTAGCTTTGAGGGTTGGTTATCAAACATTTGTAAGTATTTTCGAACATTCTTCGAAACCAATCCCGAAAGCGAAATCCGTGATACGCTACTTGTTTTCTTAATTTTAAAACACTATGAGGAATGGTGCAACCCTTCGAGTGAATCCTTTCTCCCTCAGATATTCACATTAAAATGCAGAATTGATCCAAAGAGTTTCTCGTTCACGTCACTTCAATCCGAAAGGGCTCCATCCATCCCCTCTGTTCACGACACGCCTCTTGGTTTCCGAAACCACATTCCCCGACAGGACCCAGAGAATATCACGCTCGCCTTCATCGGGAAAACTCTCCACGAAACCACCCGTGAGAGAATCCACCGGCTCCGATATTTCTGTCCTCTCTACCAAACCACATCCTGGAAGAGCTTTTCCTGCGGATCCCCAACTTCTCAGCTCGTGGGTCCCTTTTTCTGCACAGCGACCAACGGGTGTGCACTTTCGCGCATTTGAAATTGCAACTCTCGAAACACACACGTGAAGAGCACTTTTATTTGCTGGTGAGGAGGAGACTATCTTAAAGGTAAAGGTGAGTACTGCGTAAGCAACTTTGCTTTCGAAGAATCATTTTCATTACTCTTCCAATAGAGCCGAGACATCTAACCATTTTCGTACAGAAAAGGCCCAGGAGCAAAATTATGATACGCGAAAAAAGGCTCTTCCGAAAGGTAAATTGAATATTTTCAGGTCGATTCATTTCTTCGCATAATTTTGGAGACACAATTCAGGGCGTTCAAGTCGTGGGACTAACATCCTTGTTTTATTCCGCTGATTTGTGAAGTAACAGGTCAAACGCACGTTCTCATTCTTTTAGCATTACGGTGATACTCTTACGTTCTACGTACAGATAAACTTCGAGTCTTAATTTAAAACAATCAGATAATTGTTCTGTATTAATTAAGTTGTGACAGGAGTAACTTCCATCCCCATTGACACTCGTGAGTTCAGTTCACAACTATTGAAGATCTTTGAAGGCCCAGTTCACGCGAGTGGCTCTACCACGGCCGATCCACGCAGCCCTCGTGATCCTTAGCAGAAGCGCCGGATAAGATTAAATGCTCCTCCAATCAGGCGGTGAAACGCGGATTAAGTCTCAGATGGCGCGAGCACCGGACGGGGTTTCCGTGGTAAGCCGCGTGCTCGTTCATTAAGAGCAAGCAGACGGACGATCGGGCGCTGCGGCGGACGAGAAGAGGCTGAGCCTGACGACATATCCACAGATGAGTGAGGGCGTTGCGATGGATGACAAGAGACACGCTGCCTCGCCGGAGGGAGCACACAAGGGTCGGCATTCAGAGCGGAGGGAAGTGAGCTGATCACAAGGGACAACACTATCGGACGGGAGAGGAGAGTACACTCCCTGACAAAATAGTGGACGAGCCTCGCCAGTTAAAATCTCCAATCAGTTGGATCTGCTTGTATGGATCAGACGTTGTTCGAAAAGGAATTTGGTGGTATTGTAGTCCTCACTCATATTGCAAGATATATCCAACTTTATAAAAAAATGTTTTGAAGGGGTTGAATCTTTTAATTTAAAAGGGCTCAATTTTTTCAATTTACACTCTTTTAATGGAATCTATTGCACTTTAAAGAATTTTGTAATCCACTCTGGGTTAAAAGGAACTCGGTTTATACTCTTAATATTTATTAAGTACAATTCCTAGAAGATAAAAAAATGAAACATAAATTAACACAAAATGAACTATTATCCATGGGTATCATATTTAAATCTATTTACTGAGAAAGAAAAATTAAAGATGAGGTCTACAAGCGCCGTGCACGAGTCGACAATGTTTCGAGAAGGGGGAGCAAATAGCGGCATGAGAGCAGCAAGAGCAGTGCCAAGTGGGCGTCCGGGAATGTGGTGAGGGGGTTTGCGAGGTGCCCCAGGAAGCAGAGGCGCCCGCACCGGCGACCAGCGCCCGCTTCCGTCCGGGTGGAGGAGCGAGCGCCCCAGAATTAGCATGGGCGCGTTCGCAAGACGCGGCAGCGCGAAGAATGCGGCGGGCCTCCGTTCCCTTGTTTTCTCACACAGAGAGAAAGCGCGCATCGGTGAGCCGCATCGCTATGATAACACTGCGCGGAAAGAGAGCAACTGGGCGACGGAGGGAGAGTCAGGGAAGAAATTCATAAACACCCCCGAAGCCCAAGGAAGAGAGCATCGGGAACATCTCCGAGGTATCTATGTTTCTTCACCTGTAGATCGATGGGTTGGTTGATTTGGATCACTTATTGCAGCAGCATGTCTCAGTTTAATGATGGTAGGGCGAAAAATAGATGAAGCTATCATTAACACCATTGGCGATATCGCGGTGCATCGTTACAGCGACCGCCTCTTGTTTCAGAGGAAAAAAATCACTGTTCAGGAGCGTAATAATATGGAGACTGGATTTTCAAACAAAATAAAAATTAATGACACTTTGAGAAAAGAGGATTAGATTCGCTGCAAAATACGTTGTTAGGGAACCATTCGTACCAACTATCGAAACTGACTGGCTGCTTTTGATGACGGGAGAGTGGATGTTAATATAGCTAAAAATATACACAATCAGTTTCGTTTAGAATGATATTTATAATAAGTAAGGCTCATGCTTTCAAGAGAAAATGTGTCACATTTTTTAGATTTAACGTAGTTTGTGATGTCTGCTTGTCTACTCAGTGAAATTTCCTGGCACCCGTATCAAAGTATTTCTGCATTAAAATAGCACTTGCAGAGGAAATAACGTTCTGCCCATTCTATCATATTTATATATGTTGGCAAATATCTCAATACGTCAATACGTCCATATTTTGTTTATCCTAAACGACATTATAAATTTACTAGACTTTGGTTTAATTTTTTCTGGGATGTCTTCACCCGTGAAAATGGTTGGAAAATTCCATTTCCTTGGGAAATATTATATCATCCATCTCGTAGACAATTCGCAGGTTGTAATTGTGATGAAACTGAGGAAGTTCCAAAGATGAATACGAAGCAACAACAAATAAAATCAAGACCTCTTCTTTCGGGTATCCGAAATAGCTGAGGGGTGTTCCATGCATCCTAAATAAATATGTGTCAGGAAGGCACAACATTCAACTGCATGGCCACTCGTGTCTCCTTTCAGAACTTTCTCTTCAATTTTAGTGTTCAACTCAAAATTCGTATTTTACATTTATAGTATTCAGAAGGCGAAGAGTAAAAAAATAAAATTATATTTTTATTAAGTACTCCTAAGACAAGAATAAAATATTTGAATTTCCGAAAGAAATAATATACACCAGTACATTATTTGCGGGACAAGCGAGAGAAAGATACCGACATTGTGTCGGAGATATCAACAACTTCCATTATTGCAGCCTAATTGCCGCTTATCGATGCTATTAGTTTGCTCTGGCCAGCTAATCCGTCTCACTTCGCACGCTAATAGAACATAAGCTCCTAAATAAGACGCCGCAAGGTGCTCTGAATGGGATTCATAATGAGTGCGGACAGAGGAGCATGGAGCCGATGTATAAATCACAGCATGAAATTCTTCAGTCGTTAAAAGTCACAATGAACATTTTCGACCCTCCCCCGTCCTGCCGAACTACCGTGCGAGCTGTGCGATCGCCGACATTCAGACACGCATATGGCAAGAGAGGGTAATTAATTACTCGGCCTCCTTGACGTTGTTTTAATCTCAGATTTCCTTTTGATAGCGAATGAAAATTATGCCTCCTTCATTGTAGGGGCAGGTTTCCCTTTGTCGGGGGAGCTCCTTAAAGCTGCCGACAGCCGGCACGGCCCGCGGATGGCGTGGCGTATGGTCGGTGCTCTAGAGACAAAACGAATTCAAAGTAGCCGCCCGAAAACGCGCCGTGACCAGGTCGTAACACGCGCTTACAGAGGACACCGGCTGTCGCGCACCGACAGCATCGGCAGTAGCTGCAGCAGCAGGGCTCGCGGGAATCAGCGGGGCGGCGGGGCAGAGCAGCGGGGACACACAGGATGCGGGGAAGCTACTGCTGCTGACGGCCGAGAACAGCGACGCGACGCGACACGAGGCAAAAATGACGCTTCTGAACGATCATGTTTCCGATGAAAAAGACGACTAGACGGTAGAGGAAGGTTAAGAGGGCAAGTTTCTTGCCGTGCGTAGCTGTACCTGTCGTAGCGGCGATCGAGAAACTAACTTCCATTCATGTCGCGATCCGATGGAACAAGGGCTGTGGAAGCACGTGTGAAAGCGATACGTTTGTTGACACCGACGCGCCGTGGGAGACCGCGCGGGAAGAACTACGCGACGCTTAGAGGCTACAAGGCGAACTAAATGGATCCTCCGGCTTTGAATCTCTACTAAAAGTCAGTTCCAGACACATTGCAAATCACGGCTCGAGTAATGGCTTTGGAGGGAAGGGTGGGGTATGGCAGGTTGGCCCCCGAAGTCCCACTTCTTCGGCGTCCCCTTACCTTATTCATTGGAAGGGGAAAAGACCAATTTTACTTCGATCATTTGATAACCCGAAAGTTATGAAATATTTGTGGCTCATTGTAGCCTTCAAGTAGAACTTTCGTGCAGTCAATACATCACGTCATGTTTGGTCTACTTGCAAAATTCCTCTCCGTCCTTTATCGGTCTAAGCCTTGCAATACGAATCCAGTCATCTCACTCACATTACTACATGCGTTTCGGGATTCTCGTGCTGACTACAGTTTCACTCAGTAATGCACCAAACCCCTTTAAGAATAAAAAAAATTATACACATCCAGATTGATCAACATTGTTCCAAAATCTTAATACATTAAGATTCTTTTAATCAATTTAAGACTTAATCGCAAATTTGAATTCATTAGAATTAATTTTTGAAAAGCTATACTGTACGAAGGAAAATATTTTAGAATCAAAATTACATCGTCCCACTAAAATAATATATTCCCGAGTAAAGGAACGCGCCCTTGGAGCTATGAAAATCTAAAAACGGAATATAAAATATGAGCGTAACCCAGTTTGAGGCAACTTACCCCGTCGTATCAACCTACGTCAGTGCTCGGAGATGGCAGTGACTAAAACGCAACGGCGGACGCATTGCCAGAAAAAGGAACCCCATTGCGATGCCTCGACTGCGCGAGCGGATGAGCAGGGAAAGCGCAACGAGGCGCAGGGCGCTGGGGAGCAGACATCGCTGTGAAGGGTGCATCCTTCCGTCCACGCCCCCCTTCCCACTCGCGGTCCTCTTCCTCCCGTCGTCCTTGCAAATGATGTTTATCAATTCTGCAAATGTTTGTTCAGATCTGCAGAACACAACGCTGGTGATTTTATAGAAAACAAAGAGAGGGCTATGAATATTGAAAAGAGCCGAAAAGAGCGGGGAGCGGGTTTGCGTGGAATAATCATCTTGCTGGACGCGTCGATGAGGGGAGGAGGAGTCCCCTTATCCCCCCACCCCCGGAGCTCCAACCACTCTTCTCACGCCGTTCGCGATTGCCGCCGCTTTCTCCGCACCCTTCGTAAAATATTTGCTATCTCTTTTGTCTCCCCGGGATCATTTTAGCTCCCGCTAATAACCAGTTGCAAAGGCGGATGTCACAAGTAAGATGGTAAAAGACTCTCGACAGGAAGCTGAACTCGGGGGCACAATGTGAGGTATGTGGTCAATGGTTTCACTACAGCTGTGGCAGCGTGAAAAGACAAGTTGCGGACTTCGGAAAGTGGAAATGTGATAAGTGCATCAAAAATAGAGAGAAATCGGACGGGGAGAAGATTCAAATGTTGGAATAAAATTTGCAAATCGCTAACAAGCAAATTGATGAGCTCGAACAACAAAATATAAAATTGAGACAACTATTGAAATCCAGAGATGGAAAAGAAGAAGTGATGAGGGCAGCTCGGAACAGCAATTCCATGAACAAATTAAAACGACTAAGGATTGCTTAGTACTCGGTGATTCTAGTAGTCAGAGATTCTATAGAAGAAATATTTAGATCGGGATATACAATTTATCGAAGGGACAGAGAAAATAAAATAAGTGGAGGGGTTTTTATTTGTAATAAAAATATTTTCAACAGCTCTTTAATATTTTCAGATAATTACCATGAATTGTTAGGCGTTCCAATTAAAAACGAAGACTGCGAAAACAAATTAACAATAGTCGCAGCATATAGAGCACCGGATACAGGTACAGGAATACTCATTCTCATCGACAATAGAATTAGGAGTCTAGAAATAATCGGAGAAGACCTAAACTTTCCAGAAGATGGGAAGGAAAAGTTGATGCAAGGGGTGAAGCAGAGTCATTAACGAACGTCAAGGTATGGGAAGGGGGGTTAACACAGGTAACACCAGCGCTGACTAGGGGAGGAGCTTTACTGGATGTTTTCCTCGTTAAGCCCGATGATTTATTTCTCTCATCCCCGGTAATACCAGGTATAAGTGACCACAAAGCAGTTCTACAAGAATTACAATGGGCAACTCACTGAAAATAAAATTTCACGGTGACTAGGAAAATATTTCAATACGGGAAAGCGAACATAAATGCAATCCAATAATTTAATATTCAATAATTCATTAATTTTATTTTATAATTACAATAAGTGGTCGTTACAAGAGACGAACATTGAAGAAATATGGAGAAAATTTAAACTGTTAATCACAGACGCAACGAAACTATTCGTTCCAATCAAAACAATTAAATCGAACTCAGATCCAGAGTATTACATCCCTGAAATTAGGAAACTTAAAAAAAAAAGCAAGAAGGGTTTGGACGCAACACTACGCAAACGTAACACTACAAAGTAAGCTCAAAAGTTTATCTAAAGAATAAAATAAGGAGAAAATTTTTGCTCGAAATACGTTTTTTTGTGGTATTTTGGGCAGCGAATGGGACGATAGACAAGGGGTTTTACCGATTTCAGAAACCTTAGAGGAAAGAAAGAAGAAGTGCCCTTTTTGAAAGATTCGGAAAATAACATTTCAAAAGTATACAAAACTGAAAAGAGAGCTCATCTATTCAATAAATACTTCGCGTCAGAGTTTTGAGATAATTCTGAAGTCACAACTATATGATGTAACTTAGGAATATAATTCCTTTAGAGACAGAGCGGGTCATGTCAGAAAACGTTTAAGAAACTTAAAGAATAAAAAATCGGTAGGGTCAGACGGAATTACCACAGATATTTTAGTTACGAGGGCAAGCGATAGTATCATGTCTAATTCGCATTTTTGAAATCTCAATTAATAATACGCAAATATCACAAGACTGGAAGAATGCGATTATAGTTCCGATGCACAAATCAGGTAGTAAAACTTCAATATCAAATTACAGATCAGTGACCTTGACATCGGTTGTATGTAAGATAATGGAACACATTATAGCAAATTATTTAAGAGAAGAGTGGAGTAAAACGGCGCTATTACATGACAAACAACATGGGTTCCGACCGGGGTACTCGTGCGAAAGCCAAATAATATCTTTAAGTTAGGACATCACAGACATGTTAGACAAGGGACAGAGCATAGATGCATTGGTCACAGATTTTTCAATATCGTTTGATTTAGTACCTCATAATTTTTAATTCAGAAAATAGCAAATACTGGCTTAGATAGAAGAAAGTGGATCCGTGAATTTCTACATCATCAGAAGCAAAGGGATAGGGTTTCGGAAATATTATCGGAAGAAGTAGACGTTACATCAGGAGTGCCACAAGGAAGCGTTCTCGGACTTTTACTATTTACAGTGTTTATCAACGACCTGCCTGAGTAAATTAGTTCAAATATTAGATTATTCGCGGATGACTATAATTTACCGAATAATAAACGACCCAGAAGACAGAATAATATTGCAACGAGACATTGATGAAATCCACAAATGGGTAACTATAAATCAAATGAAAATAAATTTCAGGGAAGAGTAAAGCTATATGTTTCACTCGTACCCGCTTAAGGCAAAACTGGACCTATGAAATCAGTTCATGTCCAATACCGGAAGTAAATTCATGCAAATATTTGGGTATCATGTTTAAAAATAACTTAGAGTTGTCTGATCAGGTTAACAGTGTTACAAAAAAGCTTGGAAGTCTCTAAATTTCATTAAACGAATTTTAAAGATAGGCAGTATTGCGACAAGAAAAGAGTTAGCATACACTTCCCTTGTTAGGCCTCTACTGGATACATCGGCAGGATGGGATCCTTATAGAAAATATCAGATAGAGGAATTATAAAAAATTCAGAAAAAAGCGATTAAATTCATAAACATGGATAATGATGCGAATAATTACATAAAAATAGAACCTCTCCAAATTCGTAGGAAAAGAGCGCGTCTGGGATGTTTGTTCAGTACACTTAAAAACGAACCTGCATGGCGGGATGTCTAAGAGCGTTTAGAAAAACCGACTAGATTGGGTAGACAAGATCACTTTTTCAAAATTCGTGAAACGAAACGAAACAAAAAAACAGACGTAGGAAAATACTCGTTTCTCAATAGATCAAACAGGGACTGGAACAATTTGCCTGGGGATGTCGTGGGAGCGCTATAGGGCCCAGCAACTTCTCTTAAATTCAAAAACTCTGTAGGAAAAGGGAAGCAGACAAATTAAAAGGATTAGTCAAGTTCTGGAAGAATGTGTACGTTCGTGTAGATGGGAAGCTAGTGGAGTGATAGTGAAATGAAGTGACACGAGGGAAATAAGGGATTTTGAAAAGGTAGGAAGGGAAATGTGAAGCGCACGAAAGGGGTAAATCGAGTGTTTGGATCATCAGTGAAATAAATTGTGCAATAAGTCTTTTTTATCAACTATTTAGGGTAAAATGTTTTTATATTTAATACTTTAATATTAGTTGAATCGAATTGTTTAATGATTTATTTAACGATTTTTTAATTCAGTGCTGTGTGATACGTATTTTGTATTTTTTTGCATTTTATTTAGTTATACTCTGCCACCAGATAATTTCTGCCCATTTGCAGTAAATGAATATTATTATTATTATTATTATTAATAATACCTCGGAAGTCTTCGAATATGTTTTTGTTCATTGAGATCCAATCAGTTTAAAAGATTCCAATTTTTCAAAATCTCTAATTACACATTTTTTGAGATCGGATGTCTTGGCACAGAAGAGATGGGCTGGAGTATTCTACACGAATGCAGAGCGCTTGAGATGTCTCTACAGCCGGCACGCGACACATCGATGACGCGCGACGAGCCCGAATGGGAATAAATTTTCATTTACATAAGAATATTCGGGGAAGTTTGGCATCGAGTGAGACAAACTCCGGAGATCGGTTTCCGCGCTGTGGACAGAGTACCGAAATATTCTCCAGGGTCAGGTCTCCGACGAGCGAGATATTTCTACGAAACTTCAACCGAACTTCGGGCCTATTAAAAAAATGCGAAACCTGTTAAACCAGTTTCGCAAAAGGCAAGTGTTTGTCAAGTCGAGACAAGCTTCTGTCAAAATTTCCCCAGGAGAGAATAATTTATCTGGCGACGGAGGGGGTGCGTCTGACGCGCGCTTGCGCGGGGGGGGGGGGTGTTGCGAAGGACGTCGTGTTCTGCTGGGGGGNGCGTCTCCGTTCGCGACGCATCGCGTTCGCATTGCGAAGCACGAACTGCTCCGCGAACCGCTCTCGCGTCGAAAGATTTCGAGCTTATTTGTGCGGCTGCGAGACACGCAAAAAGGCCGACGCACTCGCAGGTAAGTGTTCGTTAAAGTGACGTCGCCTTGACGGGTGACAATCACATGGGTTGCGTTGCAGTCAAAGCAATGGCACATTTTTATTAACGTCTGATAGCTAGGTGTCGCTTTATTCCAAACGCTAACAGAATCAAGCCATTATCGGCACATATCCCTGCGCGCGAGTTATCTGTCAAAAGCTCTCTAAAAATTAGCAATTTATATGAGGTATGCATTTTGAGACATTTTCAGACATTTTGAGACTTGTAAACAATTGCAATAAGAGAAAACTTTCGGTCAGATGAAAATGGTGACGAGTCGGGAAACAAACCCGGGTCTGCCGCATTGATCGCAGGAGTGTTCACCACTACGCCACCCGTTCGCCTTCCGCAACTCTACACCATTTCCACCCAGACATTTTCTAGAGTTCCGGGATCGATTTTCGGGTCGTCGCCATTTTCATCGAACCGAATGTTATCACGTATCTTCTCCACGGAAGAAATATATGCAATTGCAATGAGACTTTACAAGCGTGATGACAATGAATGAAACAAAATTCTCAAACCTCATATTTATAATTCTGATCTACGTCATATCTTGTGTATGAAAAAGAAACGAAGTTATCTCATTAGCTCATATTCTCGCGAGGTCTCGGAAGGCGACCAGCTGCATAATAGTCTTCTTTCTGCAGGCTGAGGACGCTACACCCACACAGAGCGCCCGCCGTCTCGCGTGAGAGGCTGCTGGCTATTTGTCGACTGTCAGCGCGTGCATGGTCGATCGGCGGCACAGACAGCGAGTGACGCCGCTTCATCGCGTGATCGCCCATGTGGTGGCTGCGTGGCGGGGGAGGAGGAGGAGGAGGAGGGGGAGGCGGTGTCGCGAAGGGTGGCGAGGCGAAGGGCTTCAGAGGAATCACGAGACAGAGAAACATCGGTCATCAAGTAAACGAATGCGGCTGCTGTACCTCGCATTATTCAGTTATCATTTAATAACAATAATTTAGGTTTTGTTTCGTTTCGTACAATTGTTGGATTGATGTCATGTCCAAGAAAAAGTAAATTTCCCCCACAAATCTTTAAAATAAATCGCGAAAAAAATTGTTATATTTTAAAATGCTCAAGAATTATTGAACTGAAAAATTAATTTATTGGACATCCTTGATGTATATTTACTCGGATAAATTTCTTGAGTTTGTATGAGAAAGTTTTCTATAAGAAAAGCGCTATAGAAATAACCTATATATTCAATATCTTTCATTATCGAATCACAAATTAATCGGTGGCCCGAACACAAATCGAGATCGTCAAGACGCGAACCTCGAGTCTCCCGAGTCGTATCCACAGCGCACTTGTGTCGGTAGGGCTAGAGTACATATAAGTAGAGGAACGCCGACGAGTCTGCTGACCAGTTGGCACTTCTCATTGGTGCCGCCATTTTATGCCTATCGTCCCGCGCCACTTTCAAAGTTCAGCCTCCTGAGGCAACGTCACCTTGACTACAAACCCTTATTCGCGTATTGTCTCACAACGTGTTAAGACTTTTCGTGCATAGCAACAGCATTGACTACATGACAAATTTTGTTTATCATTCAGTAGACGTAGAATATGTCTCCAATATCAGAACAACCGTGGAAAAGAATCATTCTAAAATACTTCTAAATACGAATATATTGTTATTTAAATAAAATTATATTATTTTGAACCCAGTACTCATATTATAGTGTTACGTGAAGACTATCTTTTTTTTATAATATCTAATAATTTTTTCTTGATCATTTATTTAAAAATTATTAGTACTAAATAAAAATTGATAAGTTGTAAATTAAAAAACAATGTCCTTAGTTCAGCTCTTTAAGTGTCATGCATAATAGATAAGCATACGTTAAATAGGAATGATTTATTGTAAATGTGACGCTCCTTGTTCATCAACACAAGTTAATATATGGATAATATACCAAATCAGTTTTTCAATTACCCCTTACGAGAAATATCGGTAACATTTCGCAATTGGCGCATTTGGCATTGTAATGGTACTTTTCATTATGAATGATTCGAATACAAAATTAAATTTAATGCATTTGTACATCAATCAACAAGTGAATTATTATTTCTGATGTAACGTGCTGGATTATTAATAAGTGTTTAATACACAATAGGAATTAATTTCCATATAAATTATTCATAGGATTATTTATTAACTCTCGCCCACATATGTTATTATTATATTTATTGTTCTAAATATAATAATTAAGTCGCAACTGCAAAAGAAGCGTACTCACTGAAATATATTTTATATTGTGCTTCCATGACACTCATTATAATGTTGAATTCCCGGGCATCAAAAAGCCACGCCGACGTCGTTCGCATTCGCTTGTTCTATGCGGTTATATTATAGCGTTGCGCCGCACTGTGAACGCGCTTTTAGGTACAAAATGGCGATCGGCGTTACTCTCTTTATAGGTACTTCGGTAGGGCAAGGGCAGCGGAGGGAGGACTCTGGTCGCGCGGCAGTCGATGCTGCCATCACTCGGCGCGCGCCGGAACTAGGTGGGCGGGGTGGCGGCGGAGGTGGTGGCAGCGGTGGCGCCGGCGCGACGGAGGCCCAGTGACGGAGGGAAAAGCGAACACGACGCCCGTGCCACGTGGGGTGGTCCCCGTTCATAGGAGCAGCATTCCCCGCTGGCAATGGACATTCACTACTGATCCACTACACAAATAATGAGCATGAACCCTTGACTCACAGTGATCAGGAATTAACTGACGCGCCCTCAGCGGTAAAGTGAAGCATCCTAATGATACCGAATGAGAACTAACGTACATTCGCGTGTTGCAAAAACTAAGAAACTCGTTTAGGAAGAGGTGAATTAAGCTTATTTGTGGTTTAGTAGCAATCCCAGAAATTGAAAGATGCATTTTTACATGGTTTTCTCATATTTCTGTCATTGTAATTCTACAGTCAGTCATATTAGGAGTTTAACGCCACAAATCTTTGTTTCTTCTTTCGTCAATTTCAAATTCAAGAAAATAGACAGGACACATTGTACTAAAGAGCAGACAATGAACATGTTTACACTGGTAGAGTTCATAAACAAGTTATAATTTTGACGGAAGTGGGGGTAGTAGAGTAGAGCTACTTTTCACATGTCGCTAGGAACTCTTCCGGAATGCGCATTACTCAAACGCTTCGATCATGACCTCTTTTCTCGGAAGAAGATTCTTGTTTGAGTTACGTAACAGACATGATATAGGAAATGTAAATGATATAGTTAAAATATTGTATATACCCTACAGAATCAATCGAAGAAGAACCCTTCTACACGTAAAAAAGTAGTTTTCTTGTCAATCCTACAAACACGTACATCATGCATGCATAAAACAAGCGGGGAGAACCGAAAAAAGAAGAATCTTCTATTGCTTTATATTCCAATTATAAGGAATGTTAGGTAACATTTACGATAAAATATTAATTTGTGAAACGAAGGTGAATACAATGAAAAATTTCATTACCCGCTTCAATTGGTGTTGACAAGCAATAATGCCCCTGAACTACCATAGTGGGGTCTTCGGTGGCCCCAGAAATATTTATTACTACTTGACCGCTCAGATAGCGCCGCATACTTGTCGATATTCTCACCAGCCTATGTGCTGTGGCAGGTGAAGTTTATATTATTTGACCATCGTGTGACATAATACTAAAAACTAGGTTCCTTAAAGGCCTCATCGTGGTACGTGCGTTACGTGAAATCATTATGGTAGTTAAGGGATTTTAGTGTTTCAATCTTCACAAAATCGTTCCTTCACCGTCGAAAATCAATGAAGAGGCGAATGCCAGCTGGTGCGATAGCATCACGACGTAGAAGCACCTGGTGCAAGAAAGACGCCGCCACCAGTCGCGAATGCGACGACAGCTCCGCAACGCGCGACCACCTCATGGATTGAAGCGTCCGGTCCGACGTTGCATATATACACGCGACCAAAGGATATTTTCCTCGAGTAATGGTCGAGTGTACGGCGTCGGGTGCCGCGTGCACCTAACCCCCTTTTTGACATAGCGGCGGCTCAAAGACGAGACGTAATTAGACTAATTTGGGGCGACGATTTCTTCGGTGCAAGAGTGCTCGCCGCGCACGGGCCAGTGGCGAGCGGCGTGAGCGCGCACACGCAGGTAGACGCGCTTCCGGTGGCGACGCAGACGCACGTCGACACTCGCGGCCAACCGCTGCACGCGGATGGCCCTCGCACGCATGTGCCTTCCAAACGACACATCACTTACACTTTGAGAAGACAACCGTCCCATTCTACCTCCACATTTTATTCGGTATAACCAACTCTTTATGAACGGGTATGCTCCAGTGCGGGAACCAGTAATCGAGGTTTAACTTCAATTTATTGTTGAAAAGTGTGTCCCTTGATATTAATTAAAAGTATGCCCATAATAGCTTGATGTTCGAAATATGGCGTCAGGAAATATCGATAGATTAACTCTCAATAGGTATCCACCCCAACATAAAATCTATTATTCCTGTTCGATATGACAATTTTTTCGTCCGTTAAGTTCTAGTCGCTTAGCAGTGGGGAAATTCCTTGGTATTAATTAGGTTAAGCATTACTACAGTCTATAGATTATGTTACATATTATTTTATTCTGTGTGTTTCCAGTTTTCACTAATATACTGCAAACAGCTACTTGGAAGTTGAAACAGGATACCAAAGAAACTGTAACCTGCAAATTCAGCATTCAATACTTGAGAAGTGCCGAGTGAAACAGAAATGATTATGTCCTCCTACACTAGGTCTGGATGACAAAACCCGACAGGGGACAGCAAGAGAATTTTTGTTACCTTTCAATTTACAAGTAAATGCGAATGGAGAAAGAAAATTTCACAATGAGAAAATAATAACGATAATAATATAATTTTTACGATAAGAATCCTCAGGAACCATCTAAAAATTAACAAAACAAACAAAACACACTTGGTCAACATACCCGTATGTGACCCGCGCATTTACTCGTCAGATAGGCAGTAAACTCAAAAAATGCAAAGACAAAAATAATTATGAACTTAAACTTGAATAACCATCGAGATTCAGATAATATAAGATGGCATCTGGTTTCAATCGATTATCACTTTTATAATACTTGTAAACGGGTATTTGGAATATATGAAGATAATATTAATAGTAATAATATTAATTTCGGCACAATTACTGGACGCAGTAATGAGCTCAGTGAAATTCTCAAAAATTGGCAAATTAACGCCCGCTGCGTCCAAGAGTCCAAATGGAAAGGGTCCAAGTCCAGGGATATAGGAAATGGTTACCGGCTTGTATACCATGGGATTGATGGGAAGTAACGGAGTAGGTGTTTTGTTGGATGAACATCTGAAACAGAATAATCAACGTAGACAGAAAAAGCGACAGACTAATCACCTTAAAACTGACAATAGACGATCAACTGCTTTTAAATATAGTCTCGGCATATGCACCACAAACTGGCGAACAAGAAAAACAGAAATTTTGGGATGACTTTGATGAAATTATGCAAAACATACCTCCAAGTCAATACGCTCATATAGGCAGAGACCTAGATGGGCATGTCGGGGAGAGTAACGACCTCTACAGTGACGAACATGGAGGATATTAATTTGGTAGTGCAAATGGGCGAGACAAAGATAACCTGAATTTTGCAACTAAGCATAATTTAAAAATCATTAATACATATTTCCAAAAGAAACCAGAGTATCTTATTTCGTATAAATGTTCAAACCACAACACGCAAATAGATTACATCCTTGCCAACAACAATAGTCTTAAATTGTATAAAGACTAAAGTGATTCCTGGTTTTGAACTCATACCACAACATAGACACCTCGTCTCAGTTATGAGGCTACCTAAGCCTATAAAAAACATGTGTAGATAGAACAGAGAGTACAAAGTGGAAAGAGATACATAGCCACAAAGGTACACAACTCCTCGACTGGGTCCGCACTTATGTGATAGAAGATATAGGAATTTACAAACCAGTAAATGAGACGAGGTCTGATTTTGAGAAACTTTGCCTCGAGAAAGCTAAAGAGACTGTGGGAGTATCACGAGGAGCACTGCACCAGAACAAGGAAACAGCCTGGTGGAAACGAAGCGTTAAAGACCTAACAAAAGCTAAGAGAGACGCATTCAAAAGGTAGCAGAAATCGAATCTAGATGAAGACCGTATACAGTATAAGAGTCAAGAAGATGCAAAAGGGGACGTAGCTAGGAAAGAATTTTATGATAAACTGGAAAATGCAGAAAATGAAAATACTATCTACAATATATAGCCCAGCAACGCTACAGATCCACGCTCGATACTAAGTCAAATAAATATATTAAAAACAACCAAAGCAGACTACTAACAACAAATAAAGACATCAACGGAAGATGAAGGGATTATTACGAACAACTAATGAATGAGGAATTTCCTAACGAAACAATGCCCTTTATACCTCCAACCGAAGGACCCATAAAACGTATATCAATTCTAGAAACAAAGAACCCCTATTAAAAATGGAATACCATTAGGCCATTGACCCCGACCAGATGCCGACTGATACATGGAAGAAATTGAAGGATATTGCATTACCCAGGCTGACTGAGCTCTTCAAGATTCTCAAAGGATATGAAGGCAGAAGGCAAGATTCTTGAATCTTGGCGTAATAGTACCTTATGCCCGAATATATAAACATAAAAGAAGATATTGCTCTGTGTAACAACTATAGGGGAATTAAACTCACATACGCTAAAGATGTTCGAAAATTATCGCTTCCCGTATAAGTGTTTGCTCCCGTATAACTGAAAACCAATATGGCTGCACATCAGGAAAATCGACTATTGACGCCATACAGACAATTGGAAAAACATCAAGCGAACAAAGAAAATCTTCACCTCTTATTCATAGATCTAGAAAAGGCGTTTGATATAGTATCTAGAAAACTGGTTCGACAGTCACTGGGAGCCCAAAACATACCCGAATAGTACATAACCCTAGTCCAAGATATGTATAAGGATACCAAAACCTGCACAAATAGCCCTGCTTGCCTCAGTGATCCGATCCATGTAGATGTAGGAGTTCATCAAGCCCACTAATATTTAACCTTTGTATGGACTACATCACACGGGGCATACAAAAGACATCAGAGAGTATACTCTACGCGGACGATATAGTCCTAATATCCAAAAGCGCAATAGATCTGCAAGAAACATTTAGTAGATCGGTAACACAAATAGAGCGCCATGGACTACGTATAAGTCAGAGTAAAACCGAATACATGGAGTGTGACTATGGAGAGGCGACATAAACGGACTGTGATGAGTATATAGACAACCGTGTGTTGTCCAAAGTGGACAACTTCAAATATTTAAGCTCTGTGCTCACCCCTGAACCAAACGTAGATAAAGATGTCGACCACAGAATTAATGCGGCGTGGCTCAAATGGAGATCGTTATCAGGTGTCCTCTGCGACCGGAAAATGCCCATTCGAGGAAAAGGGAAAGTGTACAAAGCTGTAGTACGACAGTTATGGCATGTGGGACAGAGAGCTGGACTCTTAGGAAAGCACATGAGCAACTACATGTAAACGCGATGAAAATTCTCAGATGGGCAGGAGGAGTGACCCGACTTAACAAAGTGCGAAATGTGTATGTCAGAGGATCGTGTACGGTAGCGCCCATTGTCGAGAAAGTAAAAGAAAGACGACTCCGCTGGTATGGCCATATCCTGAGACACGAAGACGATCACGCTGCGAAAAAGGCATGAAAGATCCCCGACCGACCCCGAGGAAGAGGACGACCGCCCACCTCCTGGTGGTCAAGTATGTAGAAAGAGATCCAGTGCGAAAACCTGAGTATGCATACCAGCCAAAATAGAACACTCTGGCGCAGATGAACAAGGTGGAGACCCGACTCCAGATGAACTGGGAACAGGGTTGGACAAAGAAGAGTAATAATAATAACAATACGCTGATGGAAGTCTGTGAAAGCAAGTTTGCTTTCAGACTTAAATAAAACGTGAAGGAAACAAATATGTATTCACTCCAAGCGATAAAGCATTTAGTGTTGTGCTTTGCTGAATTTCTACCCCAAAACTTTTCGCGACATGCCTCGGCCACTTCGTGTTTCCATGTTCGATTGAGCGCCATCGCTGCAGATGCCAATCGATGGAAACAGCCACCATTCATATTCTTTGGGGGCAATCTCAGGAGGAAACATAGAATTGCAGGGTGATTAAAAAACAACAGAGGTCCGTCGAGGGAAGAAAGGGGGCGGGGCGACGGTGCGAGACGTGTGGGGGTGAAGCACGCGCATGTGTGACGCCGGAGGGCGAATGCACGCGACGCTTGAGGGGTGGGGAATGAATGTCACCCCTCTGAACGCTCAACACTTTTGAAACACACTACTTGTGTATTTACCTACACAGATGTGAGCAGATAAAGATGAACGCAGGGGTGGTAACTCATATTACGACTGTAACAGTGCAGACTTACACGAACAATGGTTCTTGGAAATGTTTGAGAGTAGAGACTGTACGTTCCTCAAACACGTTTAATGTCTTTATTGTGGACGTAACAGTATTTCGGAAACAAAAAACATTCGAGTCTTTTCATTCAAAAAAGAAGAATCAAATTCATTCGATAATTGATTCATATTTTCGATATGGGGCTACCCATTCGCAAACCAAAATTGGAATCACTCAATTTATTTTCTCATTATTTGATTAAATCTCATTGTCAATCATTTGGCGAGTCTTTGCAGCATTAAATCAATCATTTTCTGTCTTTGCAGCTCTAAAAAACACATTGAAATACAATGTTCTTCTTACTCTGGGAAATGTACCTTTTCTGCCCCTTCTGCTCTCAATACATCCTACTCAATACTCTCCTACTCGTCAGTTCCTATCTTATATCATATTTCTGCATTACTGTACGTGTCAGGGCAATACACGGTGACAGTAAGGGCGTTCAAAACGCCCAGGTGGGGGACCGCCCAATGTTCGCTTTTTCTCGGGTCGTTATATTTGGTGACCACTTTCTTCCACGCCGGACAGTTCTGTGTAGTATCCTCCCAGTCACTCACACAGTGAAATTTTTTTTTTAATGTAATGTGTATGTTATGAATGAATATGTAATTGTGTGTTTAATGTATGTCTAATTAATGTATACTCGGAAATAGGTTAACGACAATAATAATAATAATAATAATAATAATAATAATAGCGCGTTCAACATCTAGTTTGATCAAGTCGTCCACTCGCGCCATGGTGATTCGACCACCACAATCTTCTGCAGTAGTCGCGTCACCAACCGCCGTCGCCGCAGTCTGGAGACGTTTATCCGGGCAGCGATCGCGCGCCAAAAGACGACACGAATTAATGGCAGTTTTTCTTCCGATCCAACTGATAAGCCCCTGCACAACCCACGCCTGGGTGCTGGGCGATGTCTCTTTCACGGAGTCCCTGAGCACCCGCGAGACGCTAACTTGTTGTTTGGTTAGGGGGCTTGTGGCTTGATCGAGAGCTTGATTTCGCGGGAACTCGGGGGAATTCGGCGGGATTCTCAAGTACGTGTAATCGGTAGATGTCATAACACACGCAGATTGTGATGAGACTGTCGCGTCTGCACTTTTTGTGGTCGATCTGTCGGAAAGGTCATTTTAGATATTTCGGAGATCACAAGGCGAATCGAAACAAAGTTTTCTCCCTTCTCTTTATTTCTTTTATAAAAATGGGATAACGTTAAATTTAGTAATTCCAAAACGATTCAATTTGTAAGTGTAACATCTCTCAACATTTCATATAATTACTAATGTTGCAATACCTCGCTAATAGCTCAACATTTTGTCTCTTGATAGTTGGCGATTAGTCGTAAGTGAAGGATGTACAATTGAAATTATTGAACATATTTTAATGGACAAAATTTTATCAACCATATGTGGAGGAACTGAGAAAAATGAAAGAAACAAAAAATGGAGAAGATTGAATTCTGTAGTGCTTTCTCAATTCTTGAGGAAAAGTTGAAAACACTATGTACAAAATAAGCTTAATTTACTCCTCTTTATCTTATGCAACATTGACGATTTTTAAATTATCTTTTTCCGGAATTAAACGTCATTCTAATCAACATGAAATGAATCTTTATAGACATTATTCCATTTAATACTTTTTGAACAGAGGCAAATTAATAGAAAAAAATGTTCATGAAACATTTTACTGTGATATGAACTTGTTTGTCCGGGACAAACCGCGTCTTCGTAGATAAAACTACCAACGTTTCGGCCATCATGCTGCTGCTGCTGCCGTCTTCAGACCTAAGTCGCCGTCGTACTCTTATGAACTTGACTCCGGCCGCGGAAGCCTACGTTTATATTTTTCACCCCTTCTGTTTGCAGTGACTTCGGTCCGTACGGCTCTGACATTGCCCTGAAGAGGGCCACAGCATGATGGCCGAAACGTCGGTAGTTTTGTCTACTAAGACGCGGTTTGTCCCGGACAGACAAGTTCATAACGACTGAGGCAGCGGAAGCATACGTCTTACTGTGTTTCCATTCAGTAATGTATTAAATGAACATAAATGCAGGATTCACAAAAGGGAAATGTAACTCTCAGTTTACTCAAGCTTATCATCTATCTCAAGAAAAATTCATTCCAAATGCAAAATTGCCGAAGTGTAAGATAAATTAAAGATTTTTTGTTAATTTTCCTTCTCATTTTTAGCACAATCCTTCCAAACGATAACAATATGTGCTTATGTTAACAAATTAGTTTACTTCGGTGATGTACCCAGATTTTCAAATTGAAATGATGTAAAGTCTATTTCGTTTACGTCATTCCATTTATTAGGTAGTGAAACTGAATTGAAGTTCAAGTGCATAAATTTCGTACGCATCGCGCAGTGGCATACGCAGAAAGAATCTTGGACGGGGGGCTTCATCCTCCGACTAATCTTAGGTGTGAGGGGGGGGAGTCTCATGTTCTGCAGTACATATATTAGCCAACAATTTTAAATAATATTGTGCGTAACGTAGTAGCAACACCAGAGAATAGTTGAAATTTAGACTATACCTACTATTACCACTAATTTTAATATTTTACTTCTTGAGAGGAGGAGACTTGAGCCCTTGCGTGCGCCTCTGGGTTCGCGTTCGCGTGAAAACACAAGACGAGACGCAGAGAAGCTTAAGGTGATGCGTCTAAGCAGCGTGAAGGTGGGTGTCTCATGAAGCTCCGGCTGCGGCTGCTGGGCTGACGGCGAAGGCGGGGAGCGAAGGGCGGGCGTCTTGTCGCCGGCCAATTTTCTCAGACGCACCCTCGCGTCGCTGTTTTTGTGCGGTTCGCACAGACCCACGCTCCGCTCCGCTCCGTTCCGCGCGCTCCTCCCCGCCTCGCCCTGCACCAGACATCCCGCGGCCCATTAATCTCGCGGCCGTCTGCGACGGGCAGAACGGGAAGGGGCGGGGCGGGAAAGGGCGGGGTGAGGTGGCCCTTGCACCACGAGTGGTATGCCGAAGACGCGCGTGTGCTGCAGCGGCGTCGAGATCCATTTGCAGACGCTTCCTTGGGAGCAGCCGCCGCGGCAACAAAAATTACTCCGCACGAACTGGGGGAGATGGAATGGATCCAAGGGGTGGTGTGGACTTCGAATGCTCTATTTCGTAGATTACGAGGAAAGTTCACATAGAACTAAGAATAGTGAAGAGCTGCATCGTAAGATTATACGTTTCTCTAATGCTCTCGAAAGAACTTAATTTGAATCCATCGAGAAAAAAATAAACAAAGTAACAATCTTATTTAATTTTCTTAAGAAAATCCAGAGAAAGTTACCAAGTACCTTCCCTATTTACTGGGTATCACATATTTTTTCAGATCATGATTTTTCGAAACAATACCGAGCGATTCTACACTACCCCTATTTCGGTCCCTAATACCCAGTACACGTCAGTAAGAATCTTTCTTTGCCGTGAGCCGGATTTTTCAGTAAAATGAATTCAACGGTTATCCCACAATTTCATATGTTACATACTAGTTTAAGAATAACTTCACATTAATGAATGTATTTGAGATGGCAAACTCGTTACGACATTAAAACGTAAATAAAAAGGGGCGAAGATAGCAATCATTCAAGCGCGGATGACTGGAGATCGCAGTATTGAGGCAGCATTTCCGAGCAGAGTTCCTAAACTTTACAGTCTCGACAGTAAATAACAGTTTTTGTGCATCGTAAACGACCAGGTGAAAATTGCGATGGACTGGGATTCGAACCCGAGAACTCCGGACTTCGAGACCCGATGCAAACACTCCTCGGAAGTTGCGTGTTAAAACTGTTTTCGTGTTCACCAACTACATTGTGTTTGTTTTTTGTTTTGTTTTTGCACCTGCAATGTATGTAACATTGGTGGTAAACATTTTTTCCAGCTTTTATCTTGGTAGAAGAGATAAACCTACGCACAGGCAGAGATCCACATTTTGGAACGAGCATTTCATCATCCAGACAGGTGGAAAGCGCGCGAAGCAAGCGTTAGAAGCCCCGGCAGCCGACCCCGCCCGATGTACTCCAAATGAGTGGGTGTAGACGCCGCCCCGCGAGGACACGGCTGCGTCCCGACCGCCCGCGAGCGAGCAGCGTTCAGCTCGGCGAGCGCGGCAGCGGCGGTGGCGGTGGCGGCGACTCAGACAGTCACGTACCGTGAAATTGCGCTCTTTTGTAAAAATTAAACTAATCTCAAACGCTCTCACAAAAGATTCCTGGAACGCTTCTCCTGGGAGGAAGGGAAGGGGCGGCAAAAATCTGCCGAGAAAAAGTGTCCGACATAATGCACGGATTAATGACGTGCTTAAGATTCCCACTTTCGTCCGCAGTCGCGTCGCTCATTACTCCAACCCCCCTCCCGCCCCGCCGCGTGTCCTGTCCACCCTTCGGCCGCGCTGTTGTCACGGGAAGAGAGTGATTCTGGAAAAAAGTAGGGACGCCACTTAGGAGGAATGGAAACAAACCTACAATTAAAACCCTCGAGTAGAGATCTTTCAATATTACGCGGAAGTATTAAATTTACCTTCCGCGGAGAGTAACTACAAACTCGAGAGACCCAAGATGAACATTAAAATGTTTCACGAACAGAAAAAATTCCAAAATTTTTCTTTCTATCCAAATGCAACCGTATTTTAGTTCTCAAAACTTCCGCGATGACACAATTTATCACTGAATATTTTCGAAATTAACATAAAAAATTGTATTAGTTGAACATTAGAGAGAGCATATGTTCTGCATCCTACCCCATTGCTAATGATCAAGAGAGACTGACCTTAGCAAAACATTGAGTTATCAAGGCGGGCGTGAACAGAAAGCAACAAGGGAGTCGAGGTGGAGAGAATTGTGCTTATGGACTGGTCCGATTCATCGCTTTGTCCGGAGTGATGGAAATGACAAATTACAGCTCAACAGAGATGGAGGCAAGACCAAGAAGCGTCGGAAATCCCTTTGTGTCAGACACCACAGAAAGCGTGCGAAGGACGTGCAATGAGCAAGATCTTGAAATATTAATTATTTTCTGGTTTAAGGTTTTTTGAATTCAAAAGAATTTGGTAACTCGAAGATAGAATTCGGCAATCATAATCCACTCTGACAATAAATAAATAAGCAAAGAAACCAAATTTTTCTTTTCGAGTTTGAGATAACATCACGAATCATTCCCATGTGCAGGTTCTTCACTTCTGACGAGTAATGTATGTACTTGTCTGCTTATGATTTTATAGTAGCCATTCTCGACTGACTTTTGGAAGCTCTTAGAATTTCTACCACAATATGGAAGAATTGTCTTTGACGAAAGATTAATAATTTTTTAGTTACTACAGTATTATTTCTTTTTAATTTTAGGTACTGTACCCCGAGACTAGTTATAAATACTATTGCATAGTAACAAAATAAATGATCTTCACCTTTTCTAAAGGCGGTTCTTTCTTTTGCTTGTTGTAAAGAAGAACCAATGATCATTTTGGAATGGTCATGATGTAATGCCACACGGGCGAACACAGGGGTTTCAATACCGATAAAGCGATGCTGCGCAATGGTGATTCCTTATTTCTATTCATCGATCGCTCCACTCGCATCATGCAGCACAACGTGATGGTGACACCGTCATAACAAACCGCATGTAAAGACACAAGGCAAAGAGCACTCGCTCATTTTCCAGTTCGCATCCCACTCGCGGCGTCAGGCCATGAAGCGGGGCGCGGCACACAGCCTTCGGGGGTTGGGGGCGGCGCCGGAGGCGTGGGCGGGGACTGCGCGCGCAACGGAGGGCACCGAAGCAGCAAACAGGCGCCGCGCCGCGGCCAAGAGACGCGCAACTCCATCCACCACGCTCCACCACCTCCCCGCCATGCCATTCCCCGCCCTCTCGCGTCCCGCCTCTCCGCTGTCCGACCATTGACATAATTACGTGGTAATTACTCCGCTTAGCTGAGCGGGTTGCGGTTGTCTCCGATGCAGAGGCATGAGCCCTGGGCGGCAGCGCCGCGAAGTCTCCGTGCGAAGTTAAATGCGCTGACCGTGATAAGGGCCGTGTCTTAATTGCGAGCGTTTAACACCTCGCGGCTGTGAGCGCGACGCGATGCCGTCGCGACGCCGGCGTCGGAATGTCTCGGAGCGCAGATTTCGTGGCGATGCGGCGCCGGATAAGAGAAACGACACGCGCGGAGTTGAGATTCCCGCAAACACGTGTGGAAAGGTAGTACAAGTGAATTGGATTTCACAGCCCCTGTCCTCTCATTCAGGTATGCATATGGACCTCGGTTCATCCTCGCAAAGACGGAAGTGGCGCAACTATTTCACTACTTTTCATTTTGTCCTGATGTTTTATATTCAGTGGAATAAGAATGTTACTTTAGCATTCCATAGACATTGTGCGTATTCTCAGGTTTCATTATCATCCTGCTTCAATAGATAAAAATATATAAAATTAAAACGAGTATTTTTTTATCACTCTACTACTCTATTCGAACTTTCCATGGCACATTTACGTCGGCCTACATGAATAGCAAGCAATAAAGAAAGTTTTTAGAAGTGATGTGGAATAAAGGCAAACTCATTCAGTCACCCTCAGACTGATCATGTTTTTTAATAAAATTGCATTGATCCAATCATCCTACCACCCCAATACTCGTGACTGATGAGTTCCGAAAACTCGCTTTTATCGCCCACCCGTCAGATATAAAAAAATTGGCCAATACAAACACATACAAGAGGATCTCTGTAAGTTTTACTTAGGCTCGATTGTAAGTGGAAAGAAGTGAATAGCACTGATCCCATCAAAGCTCTCTTCCTCACTGCGTGTAACTTGCTGCCCTCGCACGAAGCGAACACCAGAGGGCTGGAGGAGCACCCCTTAGAAGAGCTGTGTGTGCATAGGCTACCCGTGGCGCGGCTCGGGCAAGCGGTGCGGCCTACTCGCGCGGCGATTTGCATGCGTGGACCAAGGAGAGGGGGAGGGGGGAGGAGAAGATGCTTAATATATCCGGTCCGCTGGTCCCAATATGAACACTTCTTTCGTGCCGATCTGACAGAGCTCTTGGGTATGTATTTCTGCGATGGAGCGGGATTGGTGGAAATAAATCCATTATGGGATTCTTATAACCCAAAACGACTTTTCTGAAATATCGCATATATTCTTTGGTGGTATCGAATCCACCAAATATATCCGTGTTTCATAGTTCTGATTTTTTCACTGTCATACATCATTATTAACGCAATGGTTCCCTGAGAAAATCTCTCCTTTCAATCTGCGTGAAGTGAAAATGTAAGCCGTGTTACAAACGTCAAATATAATTTTATAAGGACATGGAAAAAATTCAACTTGGTTGAACTAGGAAAACAAAACATACGTGGGTGATACGGGTAAAATAAATCTGCGTATCTGAATAACTATTGTCATTATTATCATGTCAGGATTTTTATAAAATGCCATTCACGATATCCCAACGAAAAATGACACAGAACAAAATCATGTAATATAGTGCTTAAAAAGTTGGTGAAATTACATAAATCAGAATTATAGTTTACGGCATTACATGGAAACACATTTGTAGTACCTGATCCAACATATTCAAATGGTAAGAATGACCGTTTTTCAATGTCAATATTCTAGTGTTCATAGCTTTGTCTACACTATTACAGGTGATTTGTCCATTCATCATTGCGAATTCTAAAAAAAATACACTTTTAAGGAAGTTTTTCTTCTTCTGAGTTACCCGATTTGAAAAAGATACTTCGAATGGGGGAAAGCTGTCTCAGAGCGGTAATAGAATCCTGATTCCCTCAGCGAGTGCGCTTTGCATTACGTTTTCTGTTCTCATGCTGCTACAACTCCCGAAGCAATTCCTAGGACTTGTCCGTCAAGAGGATTAGCGCACCCAAACGGAACCTCCGTGGTGTCCACTGATCCCATTTCACCCGTACCTACATGTACAAGATACTTATTGAATTGTATCTCTAGTTCTCTGAAGATTTCCAGTCCATCTAGTTTCATTCTTATCGCAGGAGTTGCTGAAATGGTAAATACGCCTATGCTGTAGGGTCTGTGATCGGATCTGTCGAGATGATCCCTTGCTTGCTTCCGGAGAGTAAATTAGTTTGTCCTCCACGTAGTCATACGCAGTTTGCAACTGCTTTTTTGACACTAAATTTATTATTCTTATTAATAATATTTTTTAACTCTCGAATTTTATACGTGGTGCGCCGAGTTGAATACTCTTACTTTTCGAAGGCGTGTATTTCGAACGTATAAGTGATACGTCCCTAGTAACGGAAACACGCCTCGACTCCATCGTCGCTAACGCGCAGAGCGCGTGCACTGTCCAACATCCGGCAAGGACGCGTTCTCGGCCGCTGCGAGGCTGGGCCACCGGGGTCGCGCGCGGTGTCATTACGGACGGACGGCTGGCTAGCTGGCTGGCTGGAGGAGTTAAGTGCCGGAGTCTTTTTCTGGAGACGCTGGTGCGCCGCAAGAAGCGTTCCCAGCTGACTCCGTGGTTGCGCCGTGTTGATCTCAACGGGTGACGCTCCTCATCTCGTACATGTCCGTCGCATGAAACTCTATGTATCTACTTTACAGACTTTAAGTTATACCGAAGAAAGCTTCAATTCCTTACAGTTCTTTAGACAAACATTTATGCGTTTCTTTTGGAGGTGTGTCTTTACTTTTCCCCAGAAATGTTAATTTCAAATATATTCATCTTGTGTTTCAATTTTATATTTCCAGTTCTTAATCAGTTACAAAATAGCAAATCAACAATATTCTATAAAAAAATTTCAGTAATTGCAACAAGTACTTCCATTACCGATTCTACTACTATTAACGTCCATTATATAGTCTAATTAAATAAATAATTAAACACTTACGACGTGGTGAGCACTTCACAGAAAATATAAATATTATTCGTTCATAAAAGATCGCAAGTTTTTAAATGTTTCTTTATTTACTTCCTTTATCGTTTATTTAAAAACTCACAGGCATTATGTTGGTTAACATCACGATGTGTTTTCTATACTCTTACGTCATAGAGTAGTATACATCTTTAGGAATATTATTTGAGGCAATTCTGGTAAGTCATACGGGTCATTCTTTGTATAATAGGCCAGAAAAAATCAATCATCGCGAACTTCAACAAAAATTACGTCGAAAAATGAGGTTTACGGCCATTGATTCCATATTTTTGTCATTTTTACCATTGAGTGAATCCAAGTCTGTTTTGACATAAATCAAACCTATATGAAGAGCAAATTCAAAATGATTAAAAAGTGCTTTCATAAAGATAATTATAGTGTTTTATACGGAAAGTTTAGACTCCATTCTATAGTTTTCAACCATTTTATTATATTATTTTGTCAAACGAAGACGATTTTTGAGTTCAAAAACAAAACATGCTACTTTTTTTCAAAATTAATTTTCCAAAATCCTATATCACTGATTTTTGCGATTGTTGTTTGAAAAATGCCCAAATGCACTGAATTTTCATTCGTAAAAATTTCATCAATTTTTTTCATTATTGACAGAGATATAGTCAATTAGATCGAGGTATTATGTTTCACGATATAAGTAGTTTTTCAGAATTCATGATTATTCGTCTAACGAACTCTATTCATAACTAAAATTCAATTGACTTGTAATTCCGTAAATTTTCCGCATAAAACACTGTAATTATCTTTATGAGAGTACATTTTAGGCATTTTGCATTTGCTGTTCATATAAGTTTGATTTATGTCAAAACAGACTTGGATTCACTCAATGGTAAAAATGACAAAAATATGGAATCAATGGCCGTAAACCTCATTTTTCGACGTAATTAAATTGAAAAAAAAACAACGTTTTTGTTGAAGTTCGCGATGGTCGACTTTTTTTGGCCGATTATACAAAGAATGACCTTATAGGGTTGTCAACGGAATCATCCAGTTTGAGGTTCATTTCTTATAACTCAATATGCCCCCAATCATGATTTGTCATTACGAGAAAGAGAATAATTCAATTAAATACATTGGACGTCGTCAAAAGAATAAAGAACGCCTGAGGTGATGGGGTCGGAATCCTGGTCGACGTGGATATCAATAGTGGATTTTTAACTTAAACGTATTCTCTTAGGACCAGCGAGGGCATAAAGTGAAGAATAATTGACGTTATCAAAACATAACGATTTCTTATATGTAAATGTGTTCATTCCAAAAAATGTTCTCGCAATTACACACACACCTCCGTCGAATTCTTTTTCATTTCTTACTGTCTCCGCCCTATTCAAGCCATCGACTTTTTCCTTCTCCTACTGGAGATTTCTCTCCCACAATCTCTCTAATATACGCTTAAATGCCCGCCGCGCTCTGTCATCACTTCAGGCCACAGCGTCTGCTCCGCGTCGGCCGGGTTTGGAGCGGCTTTATAGAGGGAGTGCACGCAGAACTACTTCGAATATACTAACATTCAGCGCGGAGCACGCATATTACGGTGGTGCATTAAAAAAATGTTTTTGAAATTTGTACGGGGCACTCTCCCATTTTGTTTTATCGCATACAAATATTTAAAATCTTAAATGTTTATGAAAGTCTTGTTTTTAGACATAAAACAAAATTAAAGAGTATCTCGTCCAAAATTGAGTTGGTTGCGACTCATAAATATACTTTTTTAATCTGAAATTTTTATGGGAGTCGTATGTCGAGGAAAAAAAATAATGTCAGGATGCCCCGTCCAAATTTCAAAAGTTGATTTTTGAAGAATCATCCTAATGCATATGATTTAAGATTAGTCATACGTCTAAATACATTTATTCCTACATTTTAATTTCACAAATTAATTTAACTTTTTTTTCTCTAGAGAATAGGAAATAAATTAGCAAGACTTCTAGAAAATTGTAAGGAGAAAATACTAACGCATTAAAAAAGTATTTTCTAAAAAGACAAGAATGAGAGGATGATCCCTACGACGTTATTGCCAAAGAATCTGAACTGACACATTTGCTAAAACAGCGGGTGATAACTATGACTAATGGAGGGAAAACCAGAATTGAAACAGAAATTTGTGGAAAACCAGAATTGAAACAGAAGTGTCCCCGTGGCTTATTTCTTGTCCAAATTAATTAGTTTCAGGTAATGAGGATTGTTTTCAAGTATGAGAAATAAATGAAGATGAGTTACTAGTTTTTTATTTGTTTATATAAAATTCATGTGAAATATCTCCTGCAACCCGTCATTACTCTTCAGACAATAACAAAACTTTAGAAGAAAACAAAATTATAGTGGAAACGTTCAACAAATATTAACCAATACTTCAACGCTACCCAAGGATATTTTCAATCTAAGAAAACATAATTTCTTTAGAATGTAAATAATAAAATATATTACAATGCAAATTTGCGCTAGTGTAATAAGTCTACAATGTTGGAGGTTAGCAAAACCAGCAGGGATATTTGCGCCCAAACTCAACATATCATAGTTGAAATTATAAAGAAGAAAATCACGCCCCGTTCTCGATCAAACGTATCTTAATTGTCCTGTAGATGTCTGTCAGCCAGAGACAGAGTGCTTGAGACAGATGGAAAGCCTGTGCGTGGTGGCTTTCAGAAGTAGTACGGAGTTCCGTCAGAGAAGTGTGGATTGGAAGATGAAGAGAAGGAGAGGAGACGAGGAATACCGAAGTGGAAGGAAGAACGAGGAAAACTCGAGACTCGAAAGATCCCTTGCGCAACGCGAGTTATTAACAAACGGAAAAGCATTTTGAAATGGTCGAACGACACGTCTGTTCTTATTCTGGTATCTTCGCGCTCATAAAACGACCTGAAATGGTGAGTCATTAAACTCAATAATAGGTTAACAGCGATAGCACCACAAGTCTTCTGGGTTATGTTTAAAAACAATTCACTTTGTCTTCACTAAAGGCAGACTGAATCCACAAACACAAATGAGTTCAACATAGAATTTCATGAAATACAAACATTATAAAATAGAAAATCACCTATTATGTTTGCAGCTTAGCTCAACTCACACTCTTGGTACAGGAATGTATCAAGATCGAGGAGTTTTTATGACGCAGACAATGCCATAGAGAGACAGACTTCTGTTAAGGTGGGTATCTTATTGTTTCGTCTCACAATCAAAACGAACCCGTGAGTAATGACGTCATCAAACGATCCCGAGACAATGAAGATAAATCTTGCTCCACGAATAAGTTTGTGGAAAAGTAATAAAAGTGGGAAAAGGCAAAGAATAGCAATTGACTAGTGAGGCCGTATTGAAAATATTTCGAATCATATTAGTATTTTTTTAAAACCTAACTGAGATACCGGTGATATGAAGTTTTCACTGTCGTCGTATGGAGGTCGTAGTGTTCGCATGAAAAGTCTCCCAAAGCACAATAAAAAAAATGGGAATACATGATGCAATGAATAATGGAGGAGAATGCGCGTTGGCAAAAGCCTCGCTGGCTGTGTCGTGAAGAACGCCTACACGAAGGCGGGCAGCACACACTCCCACACGGCCAGCCGCGAATCACCGCTCGCCAGACCGCCTGCCGGCTGGTTCTTATCAAAGAGGCGACAGGCTACAGCAACGACTGGATGTCCACTACCATCCACTGCTCCGCTCTTCGCTGGATTCCACATCTCAGCGCTCGGGGAGCTTATGTGTGCAGGTAGGATCGCCGCTCAAAAACAGTGCAAATGGTTGGACTAAACAGCGATACATCGATCGAAACTCCTATCGGCGATGCAACCGCGTTCCAGTCAAGATACTGGAGAAGTTCCCTTGCAAAACGCGCCAATTCTCAGATCCGACAAAAATTATTTTAGCATTTCGGGTAGAGGCGGATTTTTATACGGGTCTCTAGGCTCTTGTTTAGGAGCGGCGTCTATTGAAACAATCAATATTGAATGTAGTGTTTTTTAATACCTTTGATTTATAATCAGTTTTCCGAATAATCTATGTTCCATAATAATACGTGCCCTTTAAATAAGTTTGTGTTAAATTACAAATTTGTTAATATTCTACTAATATTATTACACATAGCTAACTTTTCATCTTATCTAGGAGTTTGCTGAAATTTTCAATCCCCCTGTGTCTTAGGACCCTTATCAGAATTGAAGGAATGGTGTCTAGCTTGCTTCCGGAGAGTAAATTAGTGGTCATATCAATTTGTACTGCTATTTTAAGAATATATTTATTTATTTATTTGCATTCCATTTGTGATTTTTGGAATATAAGTTAGAAACGCTTATGTGAAATTGAGTATTTTGGTGTCTAAGTTGCGTCGCATAGGGCTTGCGTCGTCTTTATGGAACCCTCGAGCTAAGTCAGGCATTTACATAAAAAGAATTGTATTTCTATTCTTTTAAACACTAGGGTTTCTTTTTTTATCCGATCTGAATTTTCTGTGCGGGAATTTCACTCCTTACTAATCCACGCGAAATGTGAACATGGTAACTTAATCACGACGATATTTCTTCAAGCCTTCGACCGTTTGGTTTCGACCAAAGGTTCAGTATCTCAAAGGGATTGGTAGGGGGAGGGGATGGTATCCCGTTTCAAGAAGTCGGAGAAACAATGGGAAGACAGATGACAAAATCCGTTGTTACAATACTTGGATCCTCAAACTCAGCAAGACGTTTTCGTAACAAATTAATAGGAGAACTTGGCAATCATTCAATCCAAATGTCGAATGGGAGAGGATACCCATAAGGTGAAAAAGCGAACGCAAGGAAATGGCCAAGAACGTGTTTGAAGATATTATACGATAATAGAACAAAGACTACAATTTTCAATATAATTCGCGGCAAAATTCTAAAAAATGCTCTATGGGACAATTCACAGACCCTACTAATAATTCTTTCCTGGAAGCGTAGATTCTGAAATCATCCCACAATTGCTTTGTCTCCCATCCCATACACTTTTCTATTTTTATTTCTGCAACTTATGTACATTTCACAATAAATTGGTCCAAGGCTTTATTTGACTATTATCTTAAGTTCACGAAATAATTTTTTTTATATTAATAAATATTTCATTATTTCGTACAGAGTCAACGATTTCTTCCCATACGAGTCATTTTTTACCTGAATGGTAATTAATTTTGTAAAGTAACACATCATTCTTACCCATTATCGTCTATTCTTTTTCACTTCTTTACTCTTGATTCCCATAAGCATTTAGTGTTCCTACTCTCCAATAATAGAACAGCGAAGAGCGAATAGAAGAAAAGGATGAGAACAACCAAGTATTGTTAATAACAAATAATATATGAGATGAAGGAACCACACAAGATTTCAATAGAGGGTCTCCTCTCTACGATTCCTACGAAACAAAGACTCGTTCTTAGAGAAGAGTTAACGTACTCTTCATGAACATTGCAGATTTTATGAATGTAATCTTGACTGTTGGATTGACGGATCCATGCTGGAGAGCAGACGGACAAAAAGTGCTTCCAGAAGGTCAAAGCGCGACGGAGAAATCCACTTGGCTCATACAAGCAACGTCCCTCTGTGATAAAACGAGGGGAAAAGCTAGAATAAAAGGAAGTCATTGAAAATATTGAAAACTCTATAGCATTTATGGCGAATCCTCAAACATTACGATAAAGCGAACGGCGTTTCTTGTGCGACATTTAAGGAATTAATGTCACTAAGTGGATAACAACTGCATCAATTAAGTTTCACCATTCCTTTTTAACGTTTTACTTGGCTATGGCATGATATAACAAACAGAACGCGAAAGGATTAGTACCCCATATCGCTATTATGATTTATACCCAGTCGACCGCTTCACAATTGTAAAGAATTGATCATGATGACAAATGTGCAAACCTACGCACTAAGTTACATCATCTTATAATCGAATTTTACAAGCAAAAAACGATATACCAGCTCTTGACGTTTAAGGTGACTAATGCAAGTTCTCGTAAAAATGTACTTCATCCGAAAATGAATTTTCTTTTCAATTTTGAAGCTGTTCGAATTAAAGATGTCGACTAGAATTTGGTATATTCCTGGAAACAATTTAATTAATTCTCAACATCGCAAATTAAAGTCATATTATTCGTTGTTCAGTGGTACTTTAGTCTCATGAGAAACACATCATTTTGTCGGTATTAATCTTGAAGAGAAAAAATAATTTCCTAGAAACTGCCTTGTCACAGTTCATTCTCAAATATATTGCGTCGATGGAAAATTTGTACCTCCAGAAGTCAAATTCTTACAATTTAATAATAATAATGTAATATGAATTCATCTTAAAAAATAAGTACAATAATCTTACAAACTATTAATAGGAATGTACGTCAGCCGCAATTGCCAGTAAACGAGGCTAAATGAATGTATTTTTCTAAACGATACCAGTGTCGAGCGCAATCTTTTCAAGAAGACAGGAAAGCGAAACAGAAGCACTCCGTGACGTCTGGAATGAATTAATGAACTAAAAACTACAAAATCACATCGAGTAGAATTATTTTTCTTTATAGTGAAATTAGCCTAGAATTAGCTGTTTTTAACTCAAAATTAGCAAAATATTTTTTTCAGAAAACTCGTTATAACTTCAGTAAACGTCATTTTAGAACTCTAGCGAAAAAGACTTATCATGGAACGCGAGGAAGAGAATGTTAGTGGCGTGCGCATGTCTGTGGTGTTCACCGCCGCGTCCCGAAGCCAGCGGCGTCGCAGCCGTCTTGACGTTGGGCGCCGCTCTCCCGCCCGTCAACAACAGCCTCCCACGAGGAAAAAACGCCCAGCAGATGTGGAGGCCTGTCATGGCGCGGGAGGAACAACGGTCTCGGCGCGGAGAAGCGTCTTTGGAAAATGCGCGATCAATGCCATCGCTTCTTCGCGATGCTCTCACCATCGAGGTTCCGCTCTTCAGTCGAAAAGTGTCGGTTTTCACGATGAAATTCGTAAATACGGTCAGACATATCTTTACCCGAAAATTGTTGTGCTAAGGTATAGTACCAGTCTTTGGAATCCGAAACTTATAAGGGAATTCCAACGCAATTTCTCACTCAAATCTGGAAGTATTCATTGACAACAAACGGTAGTGGTGATTGAATTTAACCTGTTTATTAGAGCATTTTTAAAAATTGGTCGAGGAAAATAAGTCACTAGCTTCATGTACCACAATGTGTTCCCAGAAGGCAACATGCAGCTCTGACTTTGAGATCCTCGCGTGTTATGTGGAGCCAGCCCCACCCGGACGATGGTCGTCATCCTCGATTTATCATCACGAGGAGCGCCTGCTGCGTCGGAGACGGCGTCTTCGAAGGCGCGCACAGTGGGGAAAACACTCTCTCTCAAAGGACGAAACGCAAATACGATGTCAAAATTACGTAGAATGTTTTTTCTTAAGAACTAAGTCGACCCCATTTCAACAATATTTGTCAGTTTCTCTTTCTATTAGATGAAATCGGAAATATTCGTTAGCAAAATTAAAAAAAAATGCATCTGCGTTATTTTCCTAATTACTTTTCTCTATTTCTACAAGTTAAATAGATTACGGTCTAAGATCAGATACATCATTCTGGTTTTACATGTGATAGTGTACTCTAAAATGAAAGAAAATTTGGTCTGTGCAATAATTAGTATTCCGAGCTAGCAGATTCTTTCAGGTCATCAAAGATTCTTCCTACAAATCCAGATTGATTTTATGTTACGTTTAGCTTATGTACAGAGTAAATATAATATTATACATGAGCGATTTATATACGTCCAATTCCTACAGTAGGAAAGTCATTTAGATTTAAATTTTTTGAGAATAAATGAATACAAGTATCGCCTCACCTATATCCAACTAGATTTAAATTTATTACGAAAGAATTAATGTATCACTAAGATTAATTATTTAATTAATTTAGGTCCATTCCATCTCGACGAGAACCCGATTTCTCCCCACTGCGCGTCACAGGCAAGGGAACCAAGAAGGCTGTGGGAAGCGCCGGCTATGGTAGGATCTCGCGATTGCCGCGTAGGCGTCTGCTCGCGGCGTCGGAGCCGCGGACGCGTGTTTACAGCGGAGGCGCCGCAGCGCAGCAACAGACGCGGCCGCGACGCACCATCACCTCCCATGCCACCCCTCCCACTTTGGGCGCACAGCAGCGGGGGCGTTTGTCCGACGAAGGAGACGCGAATCGTCAACCGCGCTTCGAGGGATCAAGGGACTCTGTTGAAGGCGTAGGGGAACGGGAATGAAGGCCGGTTGCACGCTGGAAAGAGAAAGACTTTTGGGAGCTTCCAGAACAGACAGCTCTGAATGCCTCCATTGGTCTCCGCCTCAAATCAGTTTCTCGCCTCACTCATACCTAAGGTTGATACTTGCTGCAAGAGATTTTAGTGCCCTCGACAAGACTGCTGGGACAACCCAAGTTCACCTTCGTATTCGCAAAATAATAAATAATTGTACCATATAACCACTCATTTACTTTTGTTTATTTATTTATGAACCATATGTTTAACATGGTGTCTGTGTCTTTACTGTGCAATTCTTTCTGTAACAGATAGTTTTCTTCATAATGTTGCAGACCAACCCCCTTACCTATCACTTCCATCTTCCTCACTTATCTCTAATTATATTTCGCAGTGCATATAACTTGGTGACGTAATTATGAAACAGTTCAAATTTTTCTTTCATCTCTATTAATCTAGATGCCTCCCCTATTTTAAGAATATCCTTTCGCTTCTCGTCGTTCCTTGTCATAATGTGGACATTTGGCCAGTAAGTGCTAGATCTTACTCATTTACTGCCAGAATGACAAATTTAAAAAGTAGCAAGTCTCTTCTAGTTGAATTTGAACCTTCAGATTGTCTTATTTGTCTTATTTTACAAGCAGCTCTCTCCTGATGCGAGAGACCTCAGATGTTGCGTACTCATGAGGAGAATCCATTTTGAGACTATTGCTCGAAAGTAACCATAGTTGAATTAGGAGTATGTAACTGTAGCAGATACTTATAGCAAAACTCTTGAATTTATCTTGACTAGCCCAAAGCAATTAAAATGAGACAAAAGTTACACGTTTACAAATATAGAAACGGGATACGCACATTGGTCAAATAAGTATGTTATTGCTATATTTTGCAAACAATAAGCTTTGTACGAGTATTTCGTACCATGAAAATAGTTTTCGTAATAATTATCATGTTTTTCCAAACAATTTCAAGATATTGTTGTTATATTTAATACACGATAATAATGTCGGTTCAGGGCCGTAAACATTGTCTAGAAGCTCTAGTAATTAAAGCTGAAATTCCTACACCGAGTTGGATCTATCACCGAAAAAAAATGAAGTGCAGATAAAATTATGTCCTAAATTTTCTTTTCATGAAATTCAGAAAAAAACTGAAATTAAAAATTAAACATAAAATGGTTTAATTGCTACATAAAGCTGAAGAGCAACCACAAATCCTTCACTTCTCTCTCGTGAAGCGGACGCAGAAGACATTCGCTTTCGCAGATAAGTGTATAACAAAAGGAATTGCACTCAAACGTAAATGTCGGCAGAACGGAGTGACAGTTTTAATGTTGTTTAGATTCGCTTGTCCTTCAAAAATGATAGACAGACCGGAAATAAACAAATCCAACTGTATATCCTTCCTAATACATGGAGAGGATGAATAGATACCAAATTATCCCTGGAGTGTGGCGCTTTATCAAATAGAGCTCTGCCAAAGATATGTCATTTGGAAGTAGAGCATGCTTGGGCGTATGTGTAATTACCTGTCAAACATCACGCCATTCTTTATTTGACACTCATTTTATTCGGGTGAAACACGTTTATAAGTTACGAGAATCGTGAAAACTGCAGTAGTGGTATAAAAATCACAGTTTTGCATCGAAAATATGAGCAAAATGACGGGACAAAGCACAAATACAATAGGTCTGCAAACGTACCTCCAGAATAGAGGACAGGAATGGGAGGATTTCTCACAACTTCCCGAAAGCATTCCAACACGAACAATTTTCCCTCCGAGTGACATCCCAACCTCGTCGTTGCTCTTCCCGCGAAAGGCAGGACAAGGAGCATGGACGGGCACGCAAGTGGAGGTTCGCGCTAGTCATATTCTGATTCCAAGAACGCGGCGACGAGCTCGGCGATAAAAAGCACCTCTAGGACGGGCAGCAGAAATGCTTCGAGATTCTAGCCGATAGTTCTCCGCAAACGAGTGCCTCGCCGAATACTGAGGAGAATTTCCGAAGAAAAATATTCGGTACGTTTCTTTCATAGTAGTCACGCAAAAAATACTTTTCAAACCGCAACAAGTTCGTTTCAATCAGTAACATATTTTTTATGTTTAAGTTATAATTTAAGCGTCTGAAATGCACTTTAGTCTAATTATTAGAGTTTTCTATTGACTGCTAATAGTTGATATGACATGCGAAGCTCACTTTCACGAAATAAAATAATTATATATGATGAACTCACCATGTTCTCGCAACTTACGCTAGGACAATGCGGAAATCTATCTAAATTATTTATTTTAAATAACTTGAAAATTCTGTAGTGTTAATTATGGGGAAAAACCATAGATACATTATTAATACACTAGTGAATAAGTGCCGGAGTTAGAAGAAGTTCTTATATTAAACACATCAATGAGCACGAGGAGTCTTCCCTGTAGTTCAGTTTTCAGAATTTTGCGAATTCGACCAACACGTTGAAGGCAGTAGCCCACATGTAAAATTTGTCGCAACTCGGCAGATCACATCTACATTTTTTGAGAAGCGATTGTTAGAGCGACTCGAACTAATTCATATTTCACAAAGCAATAAATGATCGGAAATGAAGCATTAAAAATTTTTGCCATCGCAAATTTGACAATGTGGACGCAGTGTATATTCTTCATGCGCTCAGATATTAATTTCATCATAAACAATTAATACTGTAGCGTGAGACCGACGCCAGCCTGTACGTTAGTATTATATTATTTTTGTGAACGCAAACTTTCACTTCTGGACTGAGGAGGGGCCCCATTGAAGAATGTCGGTGAAATACAGACGGAAAGACTGTTACTATATTTATGAATATGATATTTTCCCCGGATGCAGAGAGAATGAAAGGTTTAAGGAAAGGTGTGTACGGGGGTGCAGAGTCTAGGGCTGCACGCCACTCCCTGAGACATCATTGCGTTCCAAAACTGCTGTTAGAGGCGCACCCTGGACAAAAAAAGGGGGGGACACGATCTGGAAGAGACGAAGCGTAGTCGCCTACTGGTCACGTGACGTTCCTCTTCTGTGTACATTGGACAGACTGAGGATTTCCGGTGGCTTATACGACGGGGTTAAGTCCGCAGGTTACGGGAGGTGTGACCTGGCTAGTATTGGTCGTCAGACTAATGTAAGAGATTGCTGCGGTAATCTAGAGAAACACTTGCTACTAGTTACGAGTGACGTAACTTTTAGCAGTACTTTATTCGAGGAAACTAACTAGTAATTTTGGATTTTCGAATAACCAAGGAGGGTTTTCCGACATAATATTCAACTGACTTTAAATAATACTTTCAGAGAGCATTAACCTTGTAATAATAATTTTGTACTTATATTTATAAATTTGAGATTTTTTCCAGTTTTGTAAATATTCAGAATTCAATTTAATTTCTATTGAATTATTAATTATTGTTATTATGTGTTTGTTTGGTTGTCCGGGAAACTGAACTGGTGGCAGCGGTACCTTAGGAATATTGGCGTTTATGTGAGGACCGGCAGTCGTCTCATCTCTACTGCTTCTCCCCAGTTTTGAATCCCGCTTCTACCAAAACCTACACCGTGTCTGGGCTATTGTGGTGTGATTACAAATATAAAAACATGAATTAAAATATTGAATTTATTAATTTACAATGAAGATCACAATCGTTTTTAAATTCTTATGTATCTTGGAAGGTATTTTTCTCCTTTTGTATCTGGTCACATAGTTTATTCGACACCCCTGAAGGGAATATATGCGCGCATTTTGAAACATCGGTACATCAGTTGCGTCCCGTAGTTTTCAGTTCCATACCATAGGACGAGCCCAGTACAACCCCACTCCTCCCCACCACGCTTCAAAACCCGGTTTTCCCCGTGAGGCCTCCGCCGCTCGAGCCGAGGCGGGCTCAGCGGAGGGCGGAGAGGATAGACCCAATGAGAAGGACGCGGCGAGTGCGACGCGCAATCGCCGTCTTCACCGGGAGGCGTCGCAAACGCCACCCCCAGCCGGACAGGGCGAGACCGGGTGGGGTCGGCGAGGGTTGCGGCCACAGTCAGCAGATGACCCGGCCTGGAGACAGAGTTTGGCGCCGTCGCTTCTGGCCAACAGCCAAGAATATGCCTCCGAGCAGCTGAATTTCGCTTTTCTTTGCTGCTCGTCGCGGCCGCTGATGTCGCATACGCCAACGGCGGTGATGCGATGCGGGACGCGGTGGAACTGCGGTTCCATCTTCACGCATTTGCTCCATGTTTGCTTCAGACGACGTCGAAGATCGGCTTCTCCAAACGAAGTTTCCCCGAAAACAAACATTGTCTGCAACTTATCTGTGTGGAAGGATATTAATGTACTGTTTTCAATACAAATGTCAAATATTTCGATGACTTAACAAGGTTTATTTTTGCAGCAGTAAATTATCACAAAAGATCCACTTCGATGTTCCTTAGAAGACAGGAGTGAAAAGAAGACTTTGGGTAACCGCTTTATTTCAGAATGAAATATTGGAATACGATGGGGAACAATTAACCAACACATCTTCTGATATCTACGAACTGACGATGTCGTCAGAAATAAAGAAAAAACATTTCATTCCTAATTAACATTTTGAATCCATTTCTACAGTTCGACACTTAGCTAAATTGCCTTTTGTATTTGCGAAATGAAGGTGCCGATGATGCCGGTAAAAACTATTTCCGCTTTTAATTACCCTCTCCGTAATACTCCGTAAATTATTCGAACGCAACATCTCCCTCGCGCGAAGCTATTGGATGCTTTTCCACTCAAACAAACGCTTTCCCCGGCAGCGCAACTTCCTACGTCGTTCCCCGAGAACCAGCCATGCGATCTCCGCCTGACGCACACACGTCCCCACGGCGCCGAGCGACTACGCCGGCCAGTGTCGCCTAGACGAGTCTAGACATGTCTAGGCGCGCTCTTGACCTTAGCCTAGACACAGGGGCCGCCGCCTTCTGTTTAGAAATCCAATCTCGTCGCTAGTGCGTCGGCTACCTATGCCTTGAGGTCGAACGACGGGAATCGCGTAAGGATGCTCAGGGGTAGCACGTGGAAGTATTCCAGATCCAGATCCTTCGAAAAGGAAAGTGCAGCTGAATTATTCGAGTTAAAAGAATAATGTTAAACAAATCTTGTACGTCATTATTAGATTAGAGTTTGCTAAATCCTAATACTGCTTGCTTTGTAATGATATTGTGTACAATGTAGTCACTAACATTTAAGTAATATAGACATTGATAAAATATGACGTAACTTGGATGATATATTTAGTGACAAGCACTTTACTTGCAAAAGGTGACGTGATTCGCAGTTTTCAATGAATAAAACACTTTCTGACTCTTTAATTTCTCTTCATATTATCATTAATTTATTATTTTGTATTCAGTTACTCGCCATAATCGTGGCCGCGTTAATCAATGTGTATTGTTAGCGTTGATGCATATGAGTAGCATTCTTTATTCAATACAATTTAGGAATCTACATTGTACTCCCCGCATCCTATAGATTGAAATGGTATTCCCATACTGGCTTGACTCTTGGGAGGCTTGTATGTCAATGTGCATTGGGCTTGTATTACCTCGTGAAATAAGAAATTTACTACTACATATTCCAATTTTCCAAAGAATAATTAACTACGTTAAGCTAGAGAATAAAACAATGAAGGCTTTACATATCATTAACATTAGGTATGAGAGAACAAATAAATGTACAACTAATATAGAACAATTAAAAGAAGATACCTTCGATTAAAAACTTTTGTCATATCAAGATTGCTAATTACGAAGTTGTGGTATTTTACGGCGGAAAAGCACAAAGTCTCCTTCAGAAAACATGAAGTTTAAAAACAAGTAGCATGTTCTTCAGTTTTACACGCTTTTCGCATGTTATATTTCACTAATTTTGCATTCTACACATATTGCATCCAAGATGAATTTTCTAGGACGAATATTCTTGTAATTAATTACAGAGTAGTTATACAACATTTTTACATTGTTTATGTTGACTTTATAGTAAGCTCCCACGTGTAGAGCAATAAACCTCTTATCTTAATTAAATGAATGTCAAAAAAACAGCGCATGTTGTAGCGAAGTTGACGATTGCACGTTACCACGGTCATAACCTCACTTTTATATCGTCCTAAGGCATATCTTTATAATCTGAACCATTCGTATCGCTCTTTAACTATCTTTCTGCGAAAATATGAAGTTAATGGAGTGTGTGTGAGCAGTAACTAGTTACATTTGTAAATTATTAGGAATTTCACGGAATTGTCAGAAATTAATAAAACATTTTAGGCATGTAACGCAGTTTAACATTTTTCGGGAACATCGTAACTTTAATATAAATAATTTCCACGTAAAAGTTTAATATTACAAATATTATTTGTGAAGTAATTAAAGATAGTGAAAGCTTCCACTTTTTTTTCATTTCAGACTGCTAGTAAGTTGCGCAAAATTCCTTGATGTAGAATAATTTTTAATTTTGTCCACCGCGTTGTCACGAAAGAGGTAGTGTAAAGTACACACTCATCGTTTACAGAAAGGGTAAATTAAATTTACTTTGTTTGTCTGCTGTCGTCGACCGATTTTTGAACACAATTTTGAATGAAAATATCGCAGTTATAGAATGACTATTTACTTACGGAAGATTATTTATCTTCGAAAAACTTGAATAATTTTCAGAAATAAAACCTTAAAATAAAACTATTTGCTAAATACAGACATAAGTGATATTTAAAAATTATCTGCAGAAGTATCATTTTCAGACAAAATTGAAATTATAAAACGATTCTCATTAAAAAAATGCAGATACTATAAATTTAAATAATATTCAACGAATCACAAGGTTTCAATTGTCAATCAATATAGACTTAAACATAACTTAATTTGTTTCGCACGAAAACATATGGACAAATGAGAAACGTAGGATATTTCCTCCCATTCTCGAATTGAGTTTTTTTAATATTGAGATGCTTTGTGACGAAATCCAGCTGTCCAAAACTTCCTCCCATACGCAGATATAATTGTTCTGAGAATAAGTTTGGATGATTTAACTACCACCCGATATCTTTTTTGTTTTATTTGTCTCTTTATACGCTTCGGTCTTTAATATTTTTGGCTACGCCTTTTGTGGCGTCAAATGGAAACGAATGGAAGGATGATGGTGTTCGACAAACATGAAATGGTGATAAAGAATGATCGAGGGATTATATTTCTCCACTATACGCATACACTTCACACCTCAACATACGGGAAATAATCTTACACTTGGTGTTCTTGGCGGTTTTCGTATTTTGTACTTGGCATTTGTGCTCAAAGGAAATAACATTATGATGTGTTTAGCTTCCCACCAATAAGGTACACATGTTTTGTTATGTCCACTTCTAGTAGTGAGACGTTAGATTCCCAAAAATATTGTTTGCAAACATGTCTTCTGGAGAAAAACCAATAACCGCAATCGCTGTCATACGGGTGAGAAGCAATAGAATGATGATATAACAATGAAGAGGTATATTTGGAAAGAGAATTTACGAGCAGCTTGCAACTGGGAATCAAACGCGTCCAGGCGGAGGGGAAATGACATCCGGTGCTGTTGAGAAATTAGAACTAGGAGAGGGTTAATGGGATCAGGGAAAATTGTTGTGTGACGGATGTAGAAGACGACTGACAATTTTCTCCTCATGCTCTTCCCAGTGTGACGGAAATAATGAGTCTCCCAGTGGGGAATATTTTATTATTTATATTAAAGTAATTTTGTAATAATGCTTAGACACCTACGATGATGACTTCAAATAACCATAAATCACGGAATTTGGAGATTTAACATTTTACGAAATAAGTATTTATCACGTTCCTTATTAGAAAAATATTTATATTTCATTCATTTCCAAAAATAAATAAAACAAAAATATATTTTCCATGGTATATTGGGGATAATATTTAAACTCTTAGTTCCATATACATTTTGCCCCCTTCTCATTCACGTAATATCGACAGATCACTCAAATGCCGCGAATCTGGAATGAGACTAAAATAACTTTCCGTTTTAACTCAAGTTCCGGAGAAGTTTCTCGAACAGATTCCTGTTCGTTATGGAATTAATCCTACTTACAATGTTCTGTTGAGTAACTGAAACTGCCATCACTAAAAGTACGCCCGCGAAACCCTAGTTCCATCACAATAATTTGCGTAGATTAATTGATATGATATAGAGATTTGTTATTTAATCTCTTATTATTGTTTTATGTACACTTTTTCTGTCTCCTTTTCTATCTGCCACCGAGCATTGCTCACTCGCATATTAATAATTTATTTTTATTATTATTACTGAATCGCTTTTCATGACTGGTCTTGATGATCACGAAAGAATAGTGTCCTCAAAATGGTTCTGAGCAGACTCTCCAACCTCTGAGAGCGGAGGAAGGACTCTCCTTTTCATGAAGCTGTCAAAACGCAGGATGAAGTGCATCGGGGAGGAGTTCCTCGGAGGAGGCGTGGGTGCAGGCAGGGGCGCTCTGAGGAAGCAGCTTCCGGCGACACGACGGGCGCCGGTCGACGCCGGCAGGTCGGCGCCGCAGTCGGCGTCGCGGGCGCCGGACAGACGAGCGACGCCGGCCGCAAAGGACAACACAACCGTCCATGGAGGTGAGTTCACGAGCATATATACACAAGTAATGATCGTAGTGTACCAATTTAACATTATGGTAGAACCCTAACATTTTTCTTCATATATCCTTTCGCGAGTGCTGCTACCACCACCATCGCCCCCATCTTCACACTTAAAACAATTTTCTTAACACGACATCGCAGGGACTAACAAACCTAACATCGCCGACTGTGACCGAACAGTTGTATATAAAATTTAAATTATATACACTAAACACCACCACCAGTCGTGGTCTAGTGGTCTTCGCCGAGCGATAGAGCGCGGGTTCAAACCCTGCTCGGCCGAATTAAGTGAGATTTTCAGCTGGAGTTTCCCCTCACCTTGCTCCAGACAAATGTCGGTTTGCTACCATAAGTTCCCTGGCAACCTAACATGTCTCCGTCCTAATTCCCTCACCCAAGTCAGGGTTAGGTGGAAGAGAGGGCCAAATGGCCCGAACCTCGCCATAAGACACGAAATAAAATAAATAAATAAATAAATACTTATGCAACAGGTGTCGGAAGGAAGAAAACAGCGCGGAACAAATTATATAATTACCGTAATTTATTACCGTATATAATAATTATACCGTATATAATAATATTACCGTATATAATTACCGTATTATATAATTTTCATAATTACCGTAAACATCAAGAGTGACGAATAAAACTTATATTTTCGGAATCGGAATAATATTTTCAGTAATGTGTCATCAAAGTTTTCTACGAATCTTGTTTCTTATATATGACCATCTCGGAAAGCTCCTAACGGTTAAGGACTCCAAATATAATCAGCAACATCAGGTAGAATATAATTATTTAATAACAAAAGGAAATTTGACGGAGACGATCGGAAGGTATAAGTTCCTGTGTTTGAAGCAGTGATATGTAGTTAAGTGCATTGCTCTACGTTCGTTCGTTTTATGGTTGTGAGTAAACGTTTATTAAAGAGGCGAAGAAATGAGATGTTGGGAACGAGAGTGACAGAAAGGAATTCCTAGCGGTGAAAGAGAGATATGAAGAATTTAGTAACATTGTGAATAAGGTAATAGAGTTAATGAATGTAATTTTTCACTGCTGAAAGGAGAAATAAGGAAAGAATGCGACGGGTAAGATTCGAAAGAAAGAGCATTTGAAGACGAAGGATGAGCATAAGAATAACCCGGTAATGCTCATGTACATACAAGGTAATACAAGGTGATAGTGTTTTTCGTCATATAACACTATTTTTATTTTATAATTGTTCTAAATGTATTATAGTGAACGAATTAATATGCTGGAAATATCACTTAAGGAGATAGTTATCGATTAGCATATGCCTAACGAGAAAAATTAATTGGCTCCCAATATTTATTTTTATTTACACGATTGGATTCCATGAAGAAGGTCTGATCTCTTCGATCTCCTGTTTACCTTCTGTTGTTCTATAACGTATTTATAGGAATAAGGTATATATATATATATATATATATATATATATATATATATATATATATATATATANTATATATATATATATATATATGAGTGTGATAAGCTTTGCAATCCAACCAATAACGAAAGTTCGGATAAAATTAGTTATATCCATATAGTTTATGAATAACATGTAACATTCAATATCTTTTTGACATTTTCGAGCCTTTTTAACGAGGCTGTTTCTCAGAAAGAATTGACCCGGACCAATTGCAACGCTTCCCGCAGTCAGCGTCACAATGTCCAGCGTCAGATTTGTTGCTAAACATCAAGGAGGAGTTAATCAAGTATAAAACTGAATTTCAAATATAGCCTGGCTCGTGTTATCATTAAATTAATATTTTTTCCTTCTTTATCTTTGCCCTTTCATTTTCCTGTTTCACACACCGCAGTGTCGACGAGATCGCTGGAAGATACTGTAGAAACAGTATTCTCCAATAGTACAGGCAAGTCACGATGAAAACAGGGATTGGGGTTCAAACTGCGCGAATACAACACACTTCTGAGGAGTAAAAGTAGTAAATATCTCTATTAAACTTTGAAACAAGGGGCAAAATTGACATATAAACCGCGGTGTTCTTCCAATGATTTGAAAACAATTTATACGCGAATGGGCAAAATCTGATTCATATATACTTTTGCACTCCTCTTCCATTTACTCCAAAGAGATTTTATTTTCAACCAAAATACAAATTTCTTCATTTACAATGTATTTAAGATATTTCAATATATATGTTTGGCAAGATCACACATTTTTAATGAAAATACATTTGAGAATCTCAATTTCCAAACACCCCAGGGCACGAAACTTCAATATATGCTCACAATAAACTCAAGAAAACAAACGCGATTAAAGTTAATCTTGTGTAATCTCGTTTTTCCTCTGTTTAGTGCCTTAAGGATGATGTCAAACGTTCGATTTAATTTATATGGCTAGCTGCGAGCCGTAATCACTTTCTCTCCGAATCAACTATAAAACACCAGTAATGAAGCTGTCGCTCGCTTTATCGCAATTCAGACGCTCTCGAAGGCATCTTCTCTACTATAGTGATACCACCGAGTACACAGTCACGTTAACGCTGAGCATAAGGTACCTACTACAAACAGTACAACGCTCGTACTGGAGTATTCTTTATCAGTAATTGACACCACAGCTCGTGGACGACCTCAAGCATTTACGGCTTCGAATGACATCACTCTGCCACCTGCTATCAAGTCTGCCTTTTTATGAGGCTTGTTTTGGCGAGAAGGGGGGAAGCATCCTTGGTCCCTTACGAAGGTCCTACTCCGTTATGCGCCTTGGTAGGACAGAGAAAAGAACGGAAATCGCGAGTTTAGTGGCCGGTCCGCGATTTCAACTCCAATCACAGCGATGAATCGATATCTCGCTAATGCTGAATGGGAGCTTAGCCTCTCAGTCTCCGTGGTTGGAAGCAATCCAACTAAGTTTTCATTCGGAAATATCTGCAGATCGAGGTTAAGCTACTTTAGCACACAGTTTCGTGGAACCAAATTTGGAGAAAGCTATTTGGTACAATACGTATGGCGCAATTCCACGAAGATATTTTTATAGTTAATCGAGTTCTGTTTTCATTTGCTGATAAGGAAATGTACAAACATTTTGCTTCAAACATAGTTCTTTAGTTGTTGAAATTGCCAAATGGCATGGAGAAAAGAATAAAATTTGTTTTATTGTATTAATTTCATTATGTACACCGACCCACAAACATGCAGCGTTCCACTCTACGGTACAGAGAAAAAGAGGCAACAAATGTAAGAAAGATAAATTTCAAATACGTGTTTGAAAACACTGAAATTTGTTAAAATATCTCATAAACGTGTGATTCGGTAGTTTTTTTAAATTTTATAAAACAATTTTCCCCTCCCAACTTTCACCCATTGTTATTTTTCCCCGCTCCGGGTGACCAATTGGGTGTGGTGTGGTATAATTAGTTACAACAGTGACACCTTCCACGTTTATAATTACCAGTATACCAACGCTTTTATACAGTCAATATAACCTAACAACTCGATACCATGACGCCTTTGAGTGGTCAAGACACCAATGAATGCTAATGTTATCGTCTATCTGATACGAGAGCGGAGTGAGAAAGCGGAAGATTCTCTTTATAATGAAGAATACTCGAAAGATATGGCATTCCAATCTTTAAATTGAAACCGTCACCGAACTACACACATAATTTTTGACCAAAACAAATTTCTCAAGACTGCTTACAATAGTTTGGGCGAATTGTATTAAGAATGCAGAGATCAATTTCTAGATTTGTTCTCAGTAACTTGAAAAAGCATAAAATTGTAAAAATTACGTATATGACCGGCATCGTACGTGATGTAAAATAATTCATTAATTACGCCACGTTTTCGCGTCTCGATCACAGGCATTGCATTCTGACGCGATGGCGACCGGATATGCAATTCAAAAGGAATATCGTCCGCGGAAACCTGAAGGAGCGTTTCTCACGTGAGGCAGGCTTTAGGCCTACAGCAAGGCCTCATGCTGCGTGGAGCGGAGACCTGCTCTTACCACCCAACGCGTAGCCCCTTGGGCAACTTCTACCGAAGCCATGATCAGCGTTTGTGATCTTTCAGCCTCTCCGACAACACTCACCGCTTTCCTGGCGCAGCAAATCCTCATTCATGCAGGAATACGAGATGGATAAGCGACGCGAAAAGGATTTCGCTCGGATAAACGGGTATGCTTGCACTCCGCGTCTCACAAGCTCCCAGGGTTCACGTCATGCAGATCTGCAAGAAAGGGATGTGCAATATGTTCAAATGCGTTTTCAAAACACTTGCGCAAAGGAGATGGTTTTCAAACGACAACTAACCTGAGCGCTGGAGTCAAGAGTCGATTATGAACGTGAACTTTGCTCGGAGGTACTCTTCCAAACATTTCGATATTATCTTACGAGCAAAACTATTTTATTCATTTTCCATATCTTCAATGAAATTGTACGCTCTTGACCTCTCGTTAATTTAACTCTAATTTCTTGGGATAAGGTACCAATTAAAAAACTAAAATTCAGAATGTAGCGGAGATCTGTCAACAGTGTGCGAGGAATTTCAAAATTAGTAATTCTGAACTAGGTACGTATAAGTATGTATTCGGAGTAGGTGATAATATTTTGTAATTTGTGAAATAATTGTTTGTAATTTTTATGTCTTCCAAATTTCACTTCCTTGTTTGTTTACATGTTTTTTGATTATTCGGTGTATTTTCACACATACTTTTATTGCAGCCTTGACTTTGTAATTTCTTGGGATTGTCACTGTTAAGAAATCAGTTAAATCTATTATATTTCAACATTTTGTACAGCTTTGTCGAATGTTTTGTAAATTTAAAAATCTTAAATAGATATCTTTGGAAAATATATCTGATATGAAGATACTAAGTTACTTATGAATTTCGAGTTCACAGCAACGCTGGTCCATTTTAGATACTCGGAGTAAAAATGTTCATTTTGATAGAAAGTTTGTTATATGATTTGTAAGGTTTGGCAATTGGTTCATTCAATTAATCGATCAAAACACACAATTTTTCATCCTTAATGAAAGGACAATTGTTGTGTTACTTCCGTTTAACTTCTTGAATTTTAAAAAATCCAATACTAGCGAATTCTAATTGGACATCAATAATTACCATTTCTTTTGTAATAAAAGCACTGTCCACCAAAGTGACTGAAACAATTGCTCCGCAATATAACAATCAGTTGAATAATTAAAAATCACAATTTTGAGGAAGAATCGTTTTTCGCGGGTAGAATATCAATTCATTCCCAGGTTTCATGTCAACTCCAATGTTATAAATATGTATAGTCTTAGTGCTTCCCCGCGCAACAATTAGTAAAATGAGCATTAGGGCACAGAGTGTCCACAAAGAATAATTGGAATATTATTCCCTCTGTGTAATAAGAGGAGGAATGATAAATGAACACAAGGGCGGATCGTCATCGTATGATTCAATGATAATAATATAATAATACCAAAACAGTTTATAACTATTATTTTGTAATTATTATGATTTTCTCTAGGTCCCTTGTCCCTTCACCCAGATTTGATTCATCTGTCTTATTAATAATATCACAATAAATTTCCTTAATTATATCCTCTTCGTCACTTTCCAACCCCCGTTTAAACACATTCCTTTATTATCTTCGTTGTATAATTCCGCATCAACTCCGCAGTGGCGTGTACCTGTGAACGCAGCGTACGTTTCGTCGCATGGCTCCTGGACGCCAACTCACTCCAGATTCCCCGACGGCGGCGGTGGCTACCCGTGTATTATCAGGGGGCACCGCTGGCCCCTCGCCCCTCGCCCACCGCCGCGTATCAATTACGACCTGCTTTCGAACACACGGCTCCAATTGATGGCTGTAAATGATCGGTCATTCCAGAAATGAAACGAAGACGGGGAAATGCGCGAGAGGCTTCGATTAAGACCAATTACACGGGCAGCGCGTGCAGAGCCCTCCGCCGCGACGGTTCCCAGCGCTCCGCGGGCACGGCTAGGCCACAAACGCTATCACGGACATCTGCTGATACGGAGATGGCCATGTTACACAACTAACATATTTAACGCTAGTTAATCAGAAATATATCGAACAGATGATGTGTATCGAAACGGAGAGGATATGAAGATACAGGGACCGCGAGGACAAGAGAGGACCGAAAAGGCAACAGACACACACGGCAATCTAACTACGTGAAACAGTAAGGAAAAAAAATATTAAACCTTGGTAGTAGTAGCCTTGTGTATACCAGGGTATACAGAGGACTATGTAAATAAATCACTAAATCAGATGGGTATAGGTAAAAAAAGAACACTTCTTAACTTGCAATCGTTTCGGATATAATATATCATTCCCCAGGGCTTGCTACAATATTTCTTCAACATCAACATCCTCATCTACGACCTATACACCTTCACACCAGACACATTCTGATAACTTAATTCATCACTTAATACATCTGAAACGTTGGCGAGCTATGTAGTGTTTTTTCTTTTGACCTATTCCTCAAGATAACACTCCTGTAATAACAAGTGGTCAAGATTTCATATTCCGTTTAATGTACAGAAAACTCTCAGCTCCTGTTAAATTTCAATACCATCGTTTTCACGCACTCCCGTAACACGTTCTTCTTTTAGGACACAAAAATCAAGTTACGAAACTGCACAAGTTACGAACCCTCTCAAGTGTAATTTACTCAAGTTGTTAAATATATATATATANTGGAAATCCTTGTTTAAAATGTATCATGTTTGAACATCATCTTGATCGCGATCGAGAGAAGTCAGCAAACTCGCCTCAATCCATGCATTCAAATACATCGCACGCAGTTCCGATATTTTGCATAAAGCTCTATTCTTCCCGCGCCGCCACCCTCCTCTTCCGAAGTAGCAACCGGCCATCGCCTTGTCTCAGCGCTACGCTTGTTTATGAAGAATGGGACGCCCCGTCCCCGATGCGGTTATCACGCTTAGCTCGCCAGAACAAAGTCCATCGCTTTTCAATTTGGACGCTATTGTTGGCGGCGAAGAAACTCTCCAGTGCAATTACACCACAAAGGTGAGATTTACGACACTTTATGAGATTTTTCGTAGCGCCGCTGCTTTAGTAGACCGTAACGACTTCTCCACCTGTCGCTTTCATTTCCACAACTTCTCCTTCGGGAGGTAAGATCTCTCTCCATACTCTCTTTGCATCCGAGATGGTCGAAGAAGAGAAGTGTTTCAGGGTCGTACATTTCGTGGGTTGGTATCATTGGGTGAAAGGTTTGGTCGCGCTCTTTATGCATTCTTCTATTAGACTTAATGATTGGATTACCATTCTTCATACTCTTACAGAAGTATTGGGGCGACTAAGGAGATCTGTGTTTTTCTGAAAACCATTCCAAACTACACTTCTTCAGAATACAACATATTTTAGGAAATTAAAAATCCCAATAATGTCAAAGAAATGCGTGAGAAATATAACATTTTTTTAATGATTATTAAAAAATAACAATTAAATTTGAAAAAATTGCACATGTTTGTATGCATTGCACAAGGAAAAACATATTCGCTTTTGTAAAGATGAATTTATCTAAATCTTTCCATAGTTTTTTCTATTCATATTTGCAATTTAAAATCATGTAAAATGATGTCTGTAAATAAAAATTCAATTTTTTTTTGCGTTTTGAATGTACTAGTGAACTAGAAAAATAAGCAAATCGTTTTTTTATTCATTATACTTATCACTCATTTATCAATCCAAGGTATTTTGAATCTTGCATACTTTCCTCTGGATCTCATTAACAAAGACTAGATAATACTACCAATTATCAGAAATTAAATTTAAACCTTAGAACTTAAATTTCATTTTCGGAATAAATATTTTAATAAATCGAATCGAAAACGAGGTAATTAACTGTGGAAGCTGAGTCGACTAATTTCATCTTTCTACCAACGGAGGTCTTGCCTTAATTTCTGCGTCCGTTTCAATGTAGTATGCACGATGGCGTGTATGAGCAATGGAGCTCGTCCTCCTGATGACTGATTCAACGCAGTACCAAAGAAACTGGCCATGATGGTCACCTCGCCTCCGTCCGGCTCCCAGAGCTCCGGCTAAGGAAGAGCGGTACACATCAAACGCGAGACGCCGTCTTCGATGGCTTTCAAGAACTCGAGAGATGCTACAGCAGCATTAGAACTCTATTTAACAAAGAGAATATGTACCCGTACATGGGAATGATGAAAATTATTTGGAGCCCGATTTATTGACAATTAATTCATAAAAAAATCTCTTATCCACAGATTGTTTAACGGCTGAACACAAAATAATGAGCGAATATGATGGTTCTCAATCATCGCGAAGAACTGATTTCAAAATACAACGAAATTTCTTGGTAAATTTTCAAGGTTAACCAGCTTTCTTAAGAACCTTAGTACCGAACAGTACTTGGCGTAAAAAGAGATAAAATACATGGAGAAGCCCCAGAATATTTCCGAGCTTTAATACAAAGACTTTAAAATCTCCTAAAAATTGCGGGCTTGATAGCAAAGACGACATGTCCAACTGATGTCGATAAGAGGTACTTCATGAATTGTAGTGACTATTAAAGGAAATGAAGTTCGTAGACTTTAACCAAAATAAATAATATTGTGCTTTCAGGATTAGAAATCTTCCACATCAAGATAAAACGTAACGATATCCCACGACGCTCGAACTTCTGCTACAAAAACAACAAAAAAGGGAATTTGCCAACATAATTTGTTCATATTATCATCGTCACTGGAAAAAAATTTATATTTTTTGGAAGTTGTAATTAAATCCTGACATGATTTATTAAAGTATTAATAGGTATTCACTGAATCATTATAGTGTAGTAAAAAACTGGAAACATTATACATATTTTTACAAAGAGAAAATTAGGAGCAGTTTATATTCGCACATTTTCAGAGTAAGATATTATTATTATTTTAATATTATTATTATTATTATTATTATTTTATTATTATTTTATTATTATTATTATTATTTTTATTATTATTTTATTATTATTTTANAACAATCTTAACAAACGAAGAAGAAGAAAATTCAACATTGTAGATACAATACCTAGTCATTTAATCCCTTTTAATTGCTTTACTGAGATAAGTGTTTATCGTTTCTGTTGGAAAAGGAGTAAAAATATGCGTCACGATGAAATCACTTGGCTACATTAAAATCTGGTATATCATAATTAATTTTGTGAATTGAAGCGACTTTTATTGACTTGAAGTCGACAACGTTTTCCATTTCACAATGATTGAAGCCCATCGTTAGAAAGCCCACTCTCTGAGTGAGTGTTCGCTTGAAGACGGAGAACAAGAGCGTTCGAAGTTACGGGAACAACAAGTGCACGGCATGTACATTTGACGCCGATCGATGGGCACTATGTAAAAGACTTGGAGCAATGTAATCGTACGTAGACTGAATAATGGAAATAAGAGTCGCAGCAATTCATGCTATTCCGAGGTGATCCGCAATTTTGTCAACAGTATACTTATTTTCCATTGATTCGTGAAATACATCATTTCGGTTCTTGACACTCGCGTGTCGTTAAACAGAAGGTCAAATCAGTGCGCAATATTTATGATTTGAACAAGCGAAAGAAGTGTTTACTGAGGCTGTTCTCGTAGTCATAGGACTCAGAAAGCATTTCTTTTTTATAGCACGCAAACATATTAGAGTGAATATATCATTCGAAAAATATAAACGTTAAAGGTCAGAAATAAAACAAGATTCCACTGCCAAAATAATGGCAGCGGTTTTTAAAGAGGTGTTTACTTCCTTAGTTAGGAATATTGCAACTTATTTGATACGTTTCAAAATCAGAAAAGTTCATAGTTCGGTAATTAATTCGCTTCATGAATCACAGGCTGAAGAATAGTGGGAGCATTCTAGATTGGGTTCTGTAAAAATGAGGAAATAGTTTCTGCATAATTTTAGGCGTAATATCTTAAATATATTACAAAATAATTTTTTAAAAATTAAAAAAATCTATGATAGAAGAAAAAGAGAGTATTCATTTCATTTGTACAAAATTGCTCGGAGACTATATTTGGCAGTAGCTGCAAACCAAGAGGTTCGAGGGGGGTAATCCGCTCGTTTCGGCGCCTGCTTCAGCGACACGGAGCCGGAGTGTATTCGCTCGAAGGCCTCGTGGGAATCTGGAAGCCCTGGAAGAATGTGCGTCCTCCAGGCCGTAAGTGCAGCCAGCAGCAGCGTCCCTGGAGCCGAGAAGTCGCTCGCTGGGAGATTGGCGCTGCTCCGGACGGAAGCGGGGTCGGGGAATGCGGCGGAGGAAAGCGACGGCGGCGTCCCACCGACGCGGCGACGCCACCCCTCGGCGGTGCCAATGACTGCCACCGACGTCGCCGGCCCCAAACCGCCCCCGAGGCGGTGGGGGTGGCGGCGGCCTGGCGCCCGCGCCAAGACGCAAACGAGGGGACTTTGCCAGGAGAAGTACATTGAAGCAGATACTCCCACGTCCTTAATAGCGCGACATTCGCGGATACACAAATAACCAGATTCGGTGGAACGCATGCACTTTCACCCCAAACGAGAAATCGGTTCGGGGAGCGCCAAGTATTGAAGATGGCCTTTACTAAAGTAAATAACCTGGAAATTTAGAGGCAGTTCATGAAGAAAATTTGTAACGAAAATGCAAATTTGAGATGAAAGACCGAAGTTTAAATTCAATTTAAACCAACAAGTAACCGCTAGGCGAACGGTAGTGAATATAAATGTGGGAAATAAGTAAAAATATTATTCAAAAGTTTATGAAATATTGTTACTAGCCATGAACAGTTTATCACGATCAATGATTTTGCCTTCAAAGGTCTTCTTACAAAATGTTGAGCATCAATATGTCAATTTAATAAATTATCACTATAAACCAACTTAGAGGAGAGTAAATGATACATATGAAGGTAAATGGTTCTCGTTTAAATATTTGTCTTAAAGTAATAAGAGACAAAAGCCAAATATTAACTCACGTAATTTGCTCCGTTTCCCAAGGAGTTGACAAAAGGATGACGTTATCTTCTTGGATGGAAAGGTCAGGAGTTTCGGGAACTATTTTAGAGACCTTTCATAAACCATAAATTAAAATAAATCATAATCAAAACAAAATACTAATACGAACGAAAATAAAATTCACATTTGCATCGCAACAAATTTCGTTGTTGCGACCGTCCCCATTCGTCCAACCTTCCATGTACCTTGTCAGTTATTCATTATGATCTGAAGGAAACCGGAGAGGATTCAAGCAAGTATCATCAAATATGACTTATGTTCGAAAGTCATAGTAAGGGACAGGGCTAATTTGCCCTAAAGTTATAAAATAAAATTGATTATTTAAGACAATTGTACGAAAAGAGTTATCGCATTCGAGACGATTAGAATTCATATTGAAACGAGACATGTTGGGAGGCGCTCATTATTCTGTGCAAATCATAATATTAAGAAAACATATGACAAAATTAATTTTTATCATTATTCATTTTACTAAATTCTCTGTCAAAATACTATTTGTGAGTTCATCATATCATTCAATACGAAGTGTGGGCTAATACTGAATAATAGAAAATTAAACGAAGTTTTATTGATAGACTTGCACGACAGTCGGGTGTGATCATGTTACCTAGACCTTAAATCAAACTCTTTATACACTAATATTTAATACTAAATGCATTTCAAAGCTAAAGAAGGGGGGGAAATACAAAATATCGTTAAGTATTTTAGTGTTATTACGAAGTTGGATGACCGTGTAAAACGGAGGAAATCGTATCACAGCATTCATTTGAGCATAATTCTATTTTGGCAAACATTTTATTTAAAAATAAGTAATTGGACTTAAATTTTATATTTTAAATTACGACAGACGCATTTTTGTTTTTTAACGAGAGTAGTCGAGTTTATTTCTATAATTTAATGAAAAGGGGAGTATTTTTTATTGAATTGAATTTTTGAATATTAGAAGAAATTAACGGTTTTTACTTTAAGAGGCACCTAATTACCAAATTTGAATATGTTTATGCAAAATATGTATATATGGAGTTTTGTGCAACACATGACTAAAAATAATATATCATATCTTACAATCATAATTCTGAGGGAAAGTACTATTGTACTTCAAATCCTCGAAAAATTCCTAATTATTATTAATTTTAATTAACTTTATAAAACTCTCCTTTTAAAATTCGCAATATCTAGCATGTACTCTAGCACCATTAAATAAATTGAATTTATTTCATAATAGAACGAGAAGTAAAATGTTACGAGAACCCTCCAAGAATCGCACATTAAATATTTATTATAAATATTTTATACATTTCGAAATCATACTAAAACATCGAACGAGAACATTCAGTAAAAGGGGGTGTTCGATTATTTTTGCAAATAAATGTCAAATTAGAATTATGAAGATTACGCTGATATGCCGGTACCCGTGTTTAAGAAAAATAAGCAATCGAATAAAAATATTTCGGAAAAATAATAAGAAAATTACATACATAGAAGATCATTTGTTCATGCAGTAGCGTCAAAATTGACTCCAACGTTTGTTGTCAAATACCATAAATTAAGGCACTAGTTTTTGCCGCGGTCACGAATAAGTATATGAACTAGGTAAAGTATCGTGAAACTAAATCTTCTAGACATTCGCCGAGGGAATATTACGGGAAACAAAATCACTACTTGAGAGGAGCAATTTAAAATGCACAAATCTAGTTTACTTCCTTTCGTAAAAATGGGTCCGCGCGCCTGATTTTATGGCCTCGCGACCGGATCTGGCCGACGGGCTGCTTATTGAGGCCCGATGAATAGAGCATTACGATGTCGATCATATTAAGGTACAAGCATTCGTGCTGAACGCATATTATCGGCGCAAATTGCCGCGACGCCCGAGGCCCGAGGACGCTGGCGGGAGTTCCCCAGCGCGCGTTTCCGCCCATCCAGGGCCAGTCTCGGTTCCCGACGCACGGCGCTCGCCAGCCCTCGTGGGATCCAAGCATCCTACCACACATTGGCTCTCACTCATTGTACTTGGAGTGTCAACTTCACAGTATGCGAGGTTTGGTGGGGAAAGGGTAGTTACTCATGTATTCGTTATCGAATTTTACTCGTCTCTTTAAACTGTGAATTTTCATATTCTACTTTCGTGTAAATACAAATTTTGATACTTTAAAAAATATTTTTTAAAGATAATTTTTTAAAATTTACTTTCGCATCAAAGTATTTTTCGATCTTCAGTTCTTGTTTTTTTTCCTTTAACACCGTGCTACCTCAAAAAAACGATAAGTAGATACAATCGAAGGGGCCCCTCCTAAAGCAATCCTCAAACCCCTTCCCTCTGCGAAACGGATTAGGCACCTCCACTTCTGAATTACGCAATAAGTGACTTTGAAAGGGAATATATTTTCTCATGCTAATAATAAAACGACACATTTTGTGAATCGCAAAGATTCAGAAATATCTCCAAACCATCCAAATCAAATTTTGATTTGTAGGAGATGATTACCTACAATGACTGCAAGCCGAAGTATTTGAAAGCAATGGTATAAAATAACAAAGCCGGAAATAGAAGCTACCATTACTTCGTAACAAACACTGACCGAAAACAGAATTCTACGCTTATTTATTTTTGCATCAGCAATTGATGACGATCACACTGGGTACCATTGATTCATGGTTGGATCATTCCAAAATTCTCGGGAACCCAAACTACTGCGCATGCGCAGTAGACAAGGTGCAGAATGGGCGTCGCGCTCTCTCGCGGAAGAAGGTGGAAGCGTATGTGAGGAGAGGCGTTTTTCTTCCTTTCATTCGTCGGGAAAAACTGTTCCAGGATGTCGCTCAGGCCGAAGATGTGTTTCGAAGGAGGCTCTTCACTGAAATCGCGGAGGATGCCAAGCGGAAGACGATTTCGACAGAATGTGAGAATGAGTACCGAGAGAACTCGGGATAAAAACATATTTCATTCTTTGTTCATTCCGTTTTACGATCTCATAAGACACATCACGCGTTTACTTTCACTGATTTTCATTTTCTCGTACGTTTTGGAACGAGAAATTTGGTGCGGGATGATGCGGAGTTGATATTGAACTGACACACAGGACGTGTGTTGAAACATCGTTATGAGGCTTCCCCTTGTTAATTTACTATTTTTTATGAGACAACAAAATTTAATTTTAGATATGTTTTTCTAAAACGAAACGGAAATGCGTAACACACGATAAAAACGAGAAGGTCTATAGAACAGTTAGTGAAAAGAGATTAGTTACGAAACTATTCCCAACATTTTCGTTAAAGACAGATTTCTCCATAATGCTTTAGTATACTGTGATAAAATAAATCATCCGGAGAAGATAGCAAATTAACATAATATAATTTTCAATTAAATGAAGTATATCACTCATGTAAATGAACATTCTTTCCCCCGCAATGTGCATCATTGTGCATGCACCAGTGACCAAACGAAAACGATGCGAAAACTCGTGACCCGACGACGTGTCGCAAAAAAAGAGCGACAGAGTTTTACAAACAGACAGAGAGAAAAGGAGTTGTAGGATTCTCATAAATCACACACACAGCGCCGACAGAAGCATCTGGCTCGACCTGGCTCTCCGCTGCGCCCCGCGATGGGAACGCAGGAGACTGACACACATGGGATGCTACACTTCGGAGGAATGTACGCTTATAATGATTAATCTCACACTTAATAAACATTTATACTCGATTAAAGCCTTAGGTCGAGCAAATCCTAATTTCCGACCAGGTTCAGGCGTTTCGCCAAAAACATTATTCATCTGAAAGTTATATATATATATATATATATATATATATATATATATATATATATATATATATATATATAT